>JAFIDM010009631.1:122708396-122722996 GCA_023159025.1 Thereuonema tuberculata
GCAATTGTTTTGTTTATTCTTGTGTTGGGCCTTACTGTCATTTTCCACTATTATTATTATTATTGTTGTTATTATTTTGTGAAGAATATAAATCTATTATTGCTATTGCAATAATACATCAGATACAATTATTATTAATTACATTTTATTGAAAAGTATTACAATTTTTGATAAATTTTCGTGCAAGATTTATACCAATGCTATTAAAATGCAAAAAAAGTATGGATTCCTGTTTGTTGGTGGAGAATAATATTCAAAATGAAATTCATAAAGTCGAATTTAAAATAAAAAAAAAAGTACCAAAAGCCAAGTGATTGAGACTGTCGAAAGACCAACAATCTGTAAGTGCTGTCTATTGGGGGGGGGGGGGGACTATGTGTTGGAATTCTAAGAACTTCTACATATACAGATATGTAGAATCGAAAACGCAAGAACATTTTCACATATTTAATCATTTTATCCACAATTTAGTGGGAGGACGAAAGACTCCTTTGCCTTCATACAAATGGAGTGAGGGGGGCGATTTGCTCTTTGCCCTCGCATTTCCGACACCCTCTGACTATATAGTAGTCTTACGTCATCTAATCAGTGTTAGTCAACAAGTAGGCCTATATATAATAAAAACCAAATGATTGTTGTATTTACTGAATAACCATGAAAATAGTTTCATTTTATACATTTTTTTTCACATCAGTAAACTTCATTTTGCTCGTATGGAACAAAACCAGGCAAGTGATCATGCAATCTGTAATTGTCTGAGTAAATTCATAAAAATACAATAGAATTTCAAACTTATCATTTTCTTTAATGAGATCGAAGGGTATCGAACAGTATCGTAGCAAAGAACAAAAGTTATTTAAACATCTTTTGTATTTTTTTCTGCATTGGCATCTTTAGAATATGACTACTAAAAATGAAGTGCAGCAGACTTCATATCAGATCGCAATTTTTCAAAAATATCTCTATTTAATTTCATTTCAAAGCTAGTGTAAATCTTGAGCATTGAAGATTTTAATCGACGTCACTTTTTCCATCTAATTACAAAAGAAATCTACAACAATTCAAACTCAAATTTTATAATTAACATTTCCATTCACCTATCTGCTAGTTAGTTTAGTCTCATGTCTTATTATTTCACCAATGAATAGCTTTTTTACTACTCATATCCCAACAGTTAACTAAGTTAACTGCAGAAACCAATAAACATTAATTCAAACTACTTCCAAAATCTTCAAAAATGGAATGAAACAGTGACCGCTTATTTGATATTCAGGCATTTTAGTAGCACACAGCAATAAATGCTTTTGATTCGCTCCTATTATTGTTTGTTCACAGATGATTTTAGCCTTGCAACATGATAAATGGAGAGTTAGCCAGTGTGCTTTACCATAGCAATTGTATACACTTCAAAATATACATTGCGTTTTATGGTGCAAAAACAACGATGACCAGGTTGTGAAAATATATATATATATTTTTTTTTAGCAACATGGCATGGAGATCAAACAAGGATGAATTCTAATTAACGCATTGCCAACTATATTAGCACTTAAAGAATTCAACGAAAAATAAGACAATTACATATAAATATAAACCACAACGATGTACGTTTCAGAATCCCGTAATAGATTCTATTTTCAAGTAAACAAAAGAAAAAGAAAAAGAAACGACCTGGATTAGCCTATAACAGCGACGTTTCCACTCTACACCCTAGCGGCCAGATTAGAAAACATGGGGAATATTAAATGCAAAAACGCTATAATACAGGACTATAGACCATATTCAAGCACATTTTGTAGATAGGTCCTGATTGTAACTCTGAACCGTTCTAATGACACATGATTCGTAGAATTCTCGTAGGTATTTCAATTTACGTTTGCCAAAAACAATCACATTTTCAGAATTTAATCGATGTCCCGTGCTTTTACAGTGTTTTACGGTGCTGTAGTTTTCATTGTGGCTTTTGACTGCTCCTACGTGTTCGTTCACTCGTACACCTAACTCACGTTTAGAATTTCCTACGTAAATGCAATCCTTGGCTTCACCATCGTGTGATAAACATTTGATACCATAGATAGTACCCCGCAATTTCAATTTGTCCTCATTAGAGCATTTGGCACTTTTTTTATTTAAAAAAGAACCTATTGTGTTAAAAGGTTTGCAGGCTATGCCAATACCCGCAGTAGCTAAAACCGGTCTAATTCTTTGCAAAATAGTCTCATCATATTTGACAGTTACGAAGCTGCGCAAAATGTTCTTACTTTTAATTTTAACGTTCTTATTGTCCACAATAGGCATTACATTTCTTTTTCTAAACTTGTTTTTGTAGAAAAAACGAAAACAACTCTGCACAAACCTGTCCGGGAAGCAATTCTCCTTAAATATCTGTCTAATAGTATTAAGCTCTTTACTTAGGGTAGCATTACTAGAGCAAACCTTGTGTGCCCTGTCAATGGCCATATAAACCGAATTCCTTTGATACGTAAGTGGGACTGTGCTTAGGAAATTTATAGTGATGAGAGCATCAGTTTTTTTGCGAAACACTGATGTTACTAATTGAATGAATGAATCCAATGAAAGGATGAATTCTGTTACCAATTGAAAAACGTCTACATCTCAATATAATGTTAAGAGTTGGGTCCAATTTAACTTTTAACGATTGCCAATTTACATTTCTTCACAATTTTGAAAACATATTTTTAGGTATATGACATATTTATTCACAAAATAAACTGTGATAGGCCGCTGTCTTTAACTATTCTTTGACTTAACATTGTTTGACTGATTGATTTTTATGTTTGTATTTAATTTCATTTCAAAGCTAGTGTAAATCTTGAGCATTGAAGATTTTAATTGACAACACTTTTTCCATCTAATTACAAAAGAAATCTACATCAATTCAAACTCAAATTTTATAATTAACCTTTCCATTCACATATCTGCTAGTTAGTTTAGTCTCTATTTTTCAAATATATTTCTCTTAAAAATAAACATGATTAAAATTCTTATGATTTAACTTGTAGCGCCTGCAATTTAGTGAAACAAATTAGGAACGTTTTCAATTTCCTCACGAGTCATATAAATATATTTAGAAAATAACCAGTAATGCAAAAAGTAATAATTTATTTTGGATTAATGAATCAAAAAGTAATAATATTCAGGAATCTTTTTTCCCGTTAATCAACGATGGCAGAAACTGCCTCAAGGTTATTGTGATGGCATCGCTGCGTAACATTCAATTACTAAAAGAAAATTAAAATTGTGGTTACTGAAATTATGGAAAATGAAAAAGAAACATCATCCAAAGATATTTTGGAGGAAATAAAAAAATGAAATTAAAAAAATGGAAGGATAAAATTACTAAAATAATAATGATTTGGAAATATCGGATAATTTGGTTGAAATGTATGAAAATATATAGAAAACTAAATTTTCTTGCTGAAGGTCAGTTTGGCAGAGACAGAGTCCTTTCCCTTTACTTATTTTTGCGCTTTTTACGTGTGATTGAATATTTATTGGAACAGTTGCTATCACTTTCAAGTATACAGTTGAAGTTATGGCATTGTTCATTTGTTTTAACTGCTAATTTATGTGTTCAATTTTCTATCTAATGTTCTATCTAATGTTCTATCTAATTCATGCATCTAATAATTTTTCTTCCTTATTCAAATTATCTTTTAACTTCGATTAATTTCATCTCTCATTTTGATCGTATGTCTTTTTGTTTTTAATTTCGCTTTTATGTTTCTTTTCGAACCTTGGGTGCCTATTTTAAATTGTATATTTAATTAATTGTGTCTTTTATTAAAATTTAATATTTAAAACTGTCTTTTTATTAATTGTTTAATTTTGTCTTTTTTTTAATTGTTTATGTAACATGCTATTTATTATATTAAAATTGTGTAGTTAAATCAGCTAAATTTTATTAAAATTTTACATTTAATAAACTGTATATTTTATTAAAATTTAAGCTACCTATTTTTTTACAACTGAAATTTGTTAAAATTCTATATTTAATTTACCTCGATGAAGGTCAAAAAAGCTCCGAAAAATTTAAAATTAATTTATAAAAACGAAAACACAAAAACAAAAGAAAACTACATAAAATGCAAGGGGGGATTTTTTTTTAGAAACACTAAACGTCGTTTTCACAAAAATTATCGATTTTCTAATTTCTTAAAGTTTGCTAAGATTAGTTGTGTTTTCGATTGATTCATTTTATTAATTACAAGTCGTTCCATATTCTGTTGCTTAATTTGCTTGACATTCCTTATTTTACCGGTTGTTAATTTATTTTACTCACTGAAATTCATTTTAATCTCAATGGACCATGTCAATTCCGATCAAAATATATCATCTTAAAATGTGCCACTGAAGAGAGCTATAATGAGCTAAAGTTTCAATGTACTAAGATGGCTTGGAAACTGATTTTAGGTTTAAAAGATTTGAAATGCAAAATACGACCATACATAAACCTTATATCGAGTAAATCAAATTGTGTAAGAAACAGGGATTTTCTTAAATTGCTGGCTTTATCCTGATTATCTAGATAAAATATCACATTAATTTTAGAAAGTCAACCAGATGGGGTTCATGATAGCCAAAATTACCATTAATGGAAGCAAAACCTCAGTTAAAAATAAACAATTATTTATGAAACAGAATTAAGCTTCTTGTTAATAATAAAAATTCTAATAATTATTGTTTTTTGAGAATACTTATTACAAATTATCATTTGTGGCTTCCATGAAAACATATTGATATTCTTTCCTAAGAATTCTTAATAAACCACAAACAATGCATGATTTTTTTTCAAATTGAAAATTAATAAATAATGAAGTTGCAATTTATAAATTGTTGCAAGTTACGTTGACTATCTAATACTGATGGTGGTCCGCGGTTATATTAAGAAAAATATATGCTATAGAAAATAACAGACATCTTTTAATATTGCTATTTTGAATTACATATCACAAAAGTAACTTAGGATCAAGAATATTAATAACCCACTAATTATTACATTCTACAGTGTGTATTACTAAAGTCTTTATTAATTATTAAAATTTTCAGTTTTTCTTTTTTTCATTCTTTTTACTGACATTTTGCTGTATTTAAACATAAAATCTTATAATTCACAGGCAGTGTTTCTTTATTTGAATGAAATCTTAATCTAAAATTTCCTGTAATACATTCTCATCTAACTTTCTAAAATGCGAAATTCAAGGCCACACGTTTTCTGTAAATTCATTCGATGCCCGACCTTTATAGATTTCCTTTTATCTAAGTTTCTAAACTATTTAAATGGTCTAAAAGAGTTTTCTTTTATAATTTTACAACTTGAACTTATAACTGGCTGTAACATTAGCATTTATTTAATTACTGTATATTAATATACATTAATTTTAAAATTAACTTCTTTGCTAACTAAGGAAAATGAATGAAATGAGGAAGAAGCAGTGGAAATATCATAATGTTTATTTGTTTAAAATGCTTAAAATTTCTTTAAAACTTTTGTTTTTCTAAAACTATATAACATCTGAATGAAGAAAAAAGTTTCTTTTTCTTTTTTGTGATGTATATAATTAACTCTTATAAGTTACTGCAAATCGAACAATGTGTTTGGAAAATTTATTTAGAAGTTATAAAACTACAATATTTTTAATGCTAAAACTCTTTACAAATGGTGGTAACTGTGAGTGCAATAATTTATTGACTAAGATCACTGTAGATTTGGCAAAATCACGTCATTGCATTTTTTTTTTTTAAAACGGAAATTAACAAGACAACAAATTACGAGGCAGCAGAACGGTGAGAAACATTTTGATCAAATTCTAAAATTCTCCTGTTAGATTCTAATCGATAATGTTCTTTCATTTTTTTTTTCAGACTTCTGGTTTTTCTAGAAATACATTATCATAATTTAAACGTTTATCGTATCAATTACTGAATAGAAAAATACAGTATAATATTTACCACCATATCAATTTAAAAGAGAATGTTCCCTAATTTGAGAAGAAAAGGTGTCACTATGCTAAATTTCAGATGTTTTGTCCATTTGTAAGATTAAAAAGACTGTCTCTTGAGAAGAGACTTTAAAATATATAATTACGGAGGAAAATAAAAACCAAAATATGGTCATTTACCTTCCTTCCGCTGCCCAGATTTACAAAGGCAGTAAACCATATTATCAATTTCCTTACAAAATTTTAGTTAACCTGAATGAAACAACTAGTTTCTCATGAAACAACTAGTTTCTTAAATATAAACTTTTTCGGTAAGGCTTATGGGAATGACAAACAGATATCCAACTGTAAGAAAAGATAAACAATTTTTCAGATTTGTCTTTTGAAAACGGACAAGTTGAGGCAAGAAAAGATCTACGGCACATTGTCTAAGTGAGATTGAATAAAACAGAGGGACATTTGTTTCATTTTACGAATTTGAAATGTCTAGCATTTCGCATAGTCGTTTCCCAGAAACTATTTCACGTTTTAGATTACAACTAGTAGGTTTCCAATATAAAAACAAAATTTTATCTATAAATAAATCACTAAGCCTTCATATTACTATTATATTCTTCTTCTTCTTCTTTGTTACGTCTAATACAACATTTCGATTAGCGTTTTCGCTAATCTTTCTCAAGTCCATATGGATTTCATTACAAATTCATTTTAATAATATACATCGATAATAACATCTTATGAAAAGCATGATAACATTGTCTCATGAAATCACAACAAAAATGAGACTAGTATTGAGATTCCTTGAACAGTACAAGACTAGACTACAGAGTCTGTCATTATATCAGTATTTATATATTTGATTCTTGTGACAGAGATAATTCAGTCAGCAATAGTACTTCAAATTTGATGTTTTTAAGACTATACACTGACTTCAAGAAATTTTGATTATATAGGTAATGTTATGGGCTATTTTTCATTTGCAATTCAGTGATACAGAGGAAGTAGACCTACTTGAAAGCAGATATGTTTGCAGAAAGATTTGCAATGATTAAATGCTTTATTAATAACTTTTATTTTGTGAAATATCGATTTGCTCAAGAAAATAAAGTATTTTAACTACGTTAGGAACCATTTAAACTATGAAAGGGCTTTGCCCGATTTTGTTTTGTTTTTGTGGTTTTTTTTTTAATACACATGACGAAATGATTCGCCAGCTAAATTTAGCAAAGACATATCTTGATATCACTTTTTTTTTAAAAATTGTTATTGCCCAATATGTTGCTTATTTTTAAACTACATAACATGTTTATAGGCAATAATTAGAAACTCCAGTTGCCTTCTTTTTTTTGTTATTTTTAAAGCAATGACATTTTAACATTGATTGTCATTGAAGTTATTTGTAATTTAAAAAGCAAAGAAATGTATTCTTCCATTCAAAAACGAAGGAAGAGATCTAATAACATAACCACTAATTAAACTTCTATTATTTCTTTGTGGAGGGAAAGGAGGTGTATTGACTTGGATTTGCATTTAGTAGATTAAATTTAATTACATTAATAAAGAAAAATTTCTTAATCAGCTGTTTTTTTAGATCTATCGTAATTAATATGCCATATTTTTGGGCCCCCCCCCCCCCCCAGGAAAGCATTTTTTTTTTTTTAGTTTATTTGCGAAGCCTCATTATACAGTTTCTTTCATAGAAATAGCGAAGAGATTTTCTTTTACTGAAAATAACAAACTCTATTCTAATTTAATCCAGTTTCAATCAAGTCTCAATAGTGTTCTGTTTCGTTTAATATTTTTGAAAAGGATATATTATGTTTAGAGATGAAAAATAACTTTTTTTTTAGATTTCCTATTAATATATGCATTCTACTATAATAATATTCTAGTACAATATATATTCTTAAAATCTATTTTAAATATCTATGTTACTTACCTGCTTTGACTAGATTTCTTTTATTTCATTAGTAAAATTATTTAATATACCTATGAATTATAATTTTATTGAGTAAAGTTTTACAATCATACAAAATACAATCGCTTTAAAATTATGAGATTACAGAAAAAAAGAAAAAGAAACGTTTCTTACAAAAGTTTATACAAGAAATTAATTGTTATAATGTTAGCACAACATTAAACATTTTCAAATTTAAAATTTTTATTAGAACAAAAACATGTTAATATTTAAGCACAATACACATTCATAATTTTAATACATTAAAATGCCTCAATATGTGAAAAATAAACATTATCTTTCTCAACGAACTAACAATGTCAAAACATAGATAATTTAAAACTTTGCAGCGAAATTTACCAAAAAATTCTATTTAAATGAAATAAACAAAAACATTTGATGCAATGCTCGCCTAAATCTTGAACTTTTTCGATCTTTAAGTTGTTGACATTTCAATTCAATAATTTAGAAACTTATTTAACAATAAATAGCAGCAAGCAAATATTCTTCTGAATTCTTAGCAGGTTTAGGTTTATTTACTTTGGAATTGATAAAATAACCCAATTATTATATAAAAAAGTATAAATAATAATTACCTTCTTTAGCTTAATTATTATTTTAATAAACATTTTTTTTGTTAGGGAAAAAAAACATCTTTTTTAAATTTTATTAATATCTTTCTAAACCAACTAGAATTTATTTCACATTCCAAACTTTCTTCATATATTTGCTGGTTCTGTATAACATCGGCTGCTTCAAACTTGTTCGTACTTTGCAAGATTATTTGTTCCAGTAATTATTTTATAAAAATTATATACAGGCATCGTTAGCATGAGAACTATCAGTAAGTAACATCTTATAGGCATAATTAATTTTTAAAAATACATTTAATGAAGAAAATAAGGACATCAGGTTATAAGACTTGCAATTCAATAGTGTATCTCTTTCAATACAGACAATAACTTACTAAATTACTTGCGAAAATCAATGAAAAGATACTACAAAGAACTAAGCGTTACATTTGAATGAAGCAAGCTTTCTTTTAAGAATTTTTACATGTAATCTACTCCTCCGTGTTTTCGGAATGTGAATTTGAATAGTTAAAAAGCAAAATTTACTTGCGATAGATTTTTACAAAGTTATTTCAAAGACGTTTACCCTCTAAATTACTGCCCTGATCTTCTATTAACTCTTCATTAATAGACCTCCGGTCGCAGTGCTTGGCTTCTCTGTCACCCACATTCACTACATAACATGACATAACATAACTCTTCATTACATTTATTCGGAATGAAGATAACAGGGCCATTGATATTTTCACAAACTTTGAAACACCATTATTACTTGCAAACATAGTTAGCATATATTTCAAATAAAATATATACTCTAATGCATAGAACGCAAATAAATATTTCATGATTACTATACAAGTCAATTTATTTGCTCAAGCAAGACTGAAAAATTCCGTGATTTTCTTTCTAAAAAAGCTCTACTTTTCTGCAGACATTGTAGTTTTTGTTCTGTAGACATTTCAACTAAACAAGCTTTTATATTAAGATTAATCTTTTTCATATCAATTATCATGCAGAGCAATAATACATCAAATAAAAAATATGTTTTTTAACTGCATGATAAAAATTAAAAAAAAAAAATAGTAATTTTAGCTTTCTTTTAATGTTATTATAGGCATTCTCCATATTATCAGCTGCTTCTTCATATTACGAGTAAATGAATTTTATGTATTGCTATTCATTTTTAAGGTGATATGATAAAATCAATGCGGACATATGCCGAATTATTAGATTATTTTCGATAGCGAGTAAAATTAACAAACACTAAAACTGCAAGATTGATTTTAGATTCTCTTCATGTGGGCACTGCTGTCTTTCTATTTTAAACATTAGTCAGTTCTAAAGTACATTTGTTTTAATCTTATGCCGAAATCATATAACTGAAGACAAATCGTGATTATGAAAGCCAAAAATTATATAACAGATTCTGTAAATTATTTTTAGAACTCACAACTGTATTAATTGTTTTTCTGCTCCTCTTCTACGACGAAGGAGTGGTAAAGAACAAATTCATTATAACGAATTGTTCTAATTCCAAAGGATCTTTTGGGTGGTATTTCAATGCGCCAGAAATTTCGTACGTTCCATAGCAACTTCTTGGTCGGACTTTTCATGTTGAAATCTCTTCCGATTCTTAGTTTATTACTCGTTAATGTTTTGGTTTGCTTTAATATGAATATTGTAACTGAAGCCCAAATTTTAATGGAGGAACAATTAATTTCTAATAAATCTCATGTTTTTAAGTGAAAAATTCAATACCTCCGTTAATGATAAATTCCAATTAATTTTTCAGTTTCGAAGCAAAAGTAACAAAACCATCACTTTGTAGCGCTTCGTTTACTTTCTTTAATTAACAAATTTTTTGGTAAAACATTAACGAGTGGTAAATGCACAAAAAGAAAAAAAAATGTTTTGTTTTACAAATTACTTAAATATAAATTGAAATAAGTCCATAGTTAGTATGACAAATTTACAGTTTACAGAAACAAGCAATTAACATCGAAATCGTAAATGAAAGAACTTTATATGGTAGACAAATAAATGAAGCACACTCTAAATCAATCTGACAAAAACCATTAGACAAACAGCTACAAAAGCGACAGAAAAACTCTTTTAAATTCAGTTGATATCCAATAGAAATAAAGTATTGTATAATACTGAAATTTAAAATAGAGGCAGGCATTGCAACCCTGGCTTCAGAATCGGATATTTGAAATTTGTGAACAAAATATCATAACAACCATTAAGTATCTTTATACATCCGATGTCAAATTTTGTTAAAAACAGTAAAATAATGATGTTGAGAAGTCAATTAATTCATCAAAACAGTGATAATTGTTAACAATATTACAGACAAAACAATAAAGATGGACTTAAAAAACGACGTAAAAATGTAAGCAATAGAAATAATATGTCTAATTGGAAAAGCAACAGTTATTGAAATAGATTTATTTACATAACCGTAATTTTCAGTAATGAAATTTCGGTTGTTTATGTTAAGTAACAATTTATAAATCAAACAATTCTTAAATATTTAGAAGGAAAGTTTATTTCAAATTGAATTTAATTCATTTATTTGCTGAACTTTGAAGAACTTATTTTACAGAAATTAAAATAAATTGTAAGGTTTTCAACAATGCCTTTTTTTCAATTTTCAAAATGATCTCGGTGGACATAATCAAAGACAATGATAACATTTCAGACAGAATTCAATAAAAAAAAAAAACAGAAAAAGAGACACTCGTTTAAACATAACTTATCATTCTTCAATCCTAAGAATTTAAATTATAATTTCTCGAAGAGAAATCATCTAAGAGATGCTAGAAATTGAATCTAAGATACTATGTTATAAAGAAATCAATAACTCTAGGCTATATTTAAAGTGATGACTAGAATTTGCATTAAGCAATAAATGTGACTTAGCAAATTACTACATTATAGACTAAAAATCTGAATGGGTTGTAAAAGCTATTTGCTAAGTTTTTGTAGTAAGTCCATCGTTATATGACTAAGAACTGTTGCGCGACCCTTCCCTTTCCATTAAAATAAAACAAATTACATTTTATTAACATTAACATTTCTGAAACAATTATTTTTAAACAGCGATTCACTTGTTAAGCTGATAAACCGTTTAAAATATACGGAGAAAGATTCAATGTCATCTAGAGCTTTATAAGATGAATGAATAAGTTTCGTGTTTTCTTTAATGCTGTAATGGCATCAGACATTTCTGCGTTTTTCTGACATTTATAAAAGCAAAGATCAATTTTATGAAATTTTGAATAAAATCAATTTTCTGAACTGTTAAAGTAGACTTGAAAGATTTTTTTTCTTCACAATCGTATTAATTTTAAAATTCAATTTGCAAAAAGATTTTGATTCACATTAAAATTTGACACCAACGAGCTGTTTTTAAACAAAATCGAAGCTGTAAACAAAATTGAAAGTCCAGTGTTCGCAAAGTTGTAAAGTTTCAATACTCTGTCTAAAGGAAGAGAAAACTCTATAAATTCGTTCCAGAAGAATTCAAAGAGAAATGCTAATGTTATATAATTTTGACAATTACTTAACTTTCTTTTCGAAACACGAAGTTTTGACTAGTATTTACCTTCCCACTGTCGAACCAAAGATAGAATGATTCATTTACTTACTGCTTGACAGACTGCCGATCGATGTTCTGCGGCGAAGAGCGAACGGGAACCTCAGTCAGTGTGATTGAAAACAGTTAAATGCAACCGCTCGGATATGACTGACTCATACAAAGAATTATTGCGCAGAAGCAATAGATGCCTGCGCGTTGGGCTCTTAATTTGATTGGTTATCACAATCACGTGAAATATGATTAGTAACACCCACTGAAACCCACATGGGCGAAACAGTGAGGGTTTCACAGGCATTTATCAAAAGCGAATGAGAAAATCCGAGATTTCAATGTGGGATTAAGAACAAACACCTAGGTTTTTGTTTTTTTTTGTTTTTACCATTTAAGCCAAAACTTATGTTTTTGTTTTCTTTCTCTATTTTTGCTTTTTGTGTTTGAGATTATTTTTCTGTTATCTGTGTGAATAAATAAACTTTTCATAGATTCGGCAAAAAATTAAGTCATCAAAAAAAGAGTTCTAAAAAAAAATAGTGGTTTTTCATTCAGGAAAAAACAGAAAATCGCGATAAAGCGAAAAATACCTGATTTATTTGTATCAAAGTGGGGAGGGGGGAGGAGGTACAGCATCTTGTAAGTTCAAGCGTTTTCCTAAAATTGCTTTGATCAATACTCATTCATCATTGTTTATTTCAGGTTGCTTTGAATTTCACCGTTGATCCTGCATTTTGACAATTTTGAACTAACTCAATTGTTTCCGCCGACTTGATTTCCATTAATTAAAGAAAAAACAGAAAAATTTATATATCAGAATACATATAAAAAAAATGCATGATTAATTTATATGAAAGCCTATAGTTAACGACCCAAAAATATTTTCTTTGAAAGATTGATTTTCTCCAGCAATAAGCATATACAGAACGAGGACAAAATAGAGTATCCAAATGAAAATCAAAGTATCAAAGTATATGGGGGTGTGATCATCCATAACAGCAACGCAGGCTTCACTGGGATGTTTTTGATGATGGTGTCTAGGAGCTTGTAGGTAGCAATGACCATTGTTCTTTATAGCTCTTCTCACTTCCTCTAGATCAGGGGTCGGCAACCTTTTGTTGTAAGAGGGCCAAATATTTTATGTGGGGATTACTGCGGGCCGCACTTGGGCCAAAAAGGAACAAAATCTTATTTTAACAACCAAAAAAAATTAAAAAGGAAAATCTTAAGACGCCCCGCGGGCCGCACCAAAACGCTTCGCGGGTTGCCGACCCCTGCTCTAGATCATGGGGAGGAGTTAAAGGCAGCAAAACGTTTCCAGAGAGCATCTCAGACATGCTCGATAAGATTATGGTCGACAGAAGTGACTGACCTATCCGTAAGTACAGTGGCCTCTTCTTGAACATATTGATCTTCCAGCTTAGTTCGAGTGGACATAGATTATAGTCTTATAAGAGAAATGTATGGGGATAATAACATGTCCCTGGTTCTCTCCAGATCGCTCTACAAAACAAATCTGGACTCGTCTGTGAATAATACTGACTTTCATTGGTTTTCTTGCCCATTTCAAACGTTCTCTCCACTGACGGGAAGTAAGGGGCAAAGTAGACCGTCCCCTAGCAGAAAGACCTCCTCAGGGGAGAAGGAAGCTTGCTGTGGCTACATGACTGCGACACAGGAAGCAGATACCAACAGTCTTATAGCCACAGCAACTGTATTGAGGTAACAGTGCTGTTCCTACAGGCACATATCACTTATAAGAGTTATCCTCGAAACCGTAGACCTTAGCTTTCCTTCGCTGTATCTTCGGGAACTGATTGTCTACTTTGACTGTGATTTCACAATCTGTGGACCACAGAAGAACTCACATTCAACCATCTTACTATTACCAGCTGACATTGGCCTATCCCTACTCTTCCGAAACTTCTCCCCCTAAGTACGTCTATTAAATAACGCCTCGAAGTCATTGCAATACGTCTGATATTTCAAACTCAAAAGTATTATCTAATTTTGCATATCATCCGAATAAAGCTTATAGCAGTACCATTATGTTATACTAATACACAAGAAGCGGAAAAAGTCTAACTAATATAAGAAATCTATATAATCAAAAGATAGAGAAAAACATACAAATATATATAATATCCCAATTAAAACATCATTTACCTGTATTTATCACAACAATACAGTTCAACGGTGTCAAAAATAAATAAGTAAATAAAACAAGAAAATAAATAAATAAATAAGTAAATAAAACAAGACTGGCTCACAACATCCATTTGTTAAATAGTCTCTTCTTCAACCAAAGACTGAACGATTCACAAGTGCAAATGATTTTCGAATTCACTGAATAAAATTTCTAACCACCGTAATTTATTTTCAATTTTTCGGTATTGCATTTATTTCATCTTTGTTGTACATAAGTAATTCTCTCGAATAGTACTTGAATGTAATAATGAAAATAAATTTCTCTATTGGAAAATGACAGTAAGGCCCAACACAAGAATAAACAAAAC
>JAFIDM010009631.1:122723396-122793674 GCA_023159025.1 Thereuonema tuberculata
TTTCCAATAGATTTGACAACACGTAAAACCCTCTTTTTTAGCTAAATTTCTCTATTCATTATCAAATAATGAGCAATGGTAATTAATATAAAACTAGGTATTACGGTTTTTCTCTTTAAATCTTTTGCTTCATTCACGGTTCCACCTAATTAAGCAAGATTAAAATGAACATGAAATGATATATGAGTTTTAATTGTCGTGATAAAGTTTGCAGAGTCGAACACTGATATCTGGATATGTAATTTATTTTTCCATTTTAAACCAATTCTTTCAGAAATCTTACTTGTGTTCATTAAATTTCCTTAGTGGGAATTACACTGCTCACAAAATTTTAGGTAATATTGCTAAATCAATATGATACACCCAAAAAGCAGAGGTATTTGAGTTTATTTATTAAAGAACATCATCAGAGAAGCAAATGACACGAAATTGGAAGTTGTCTGAATATGCAAATGAGGTGCAGAATCCATTTATCGGGATTGAGCAGGATGTGACACATGGACGGGAGTTAACATTCGCATGTCAAACGTGAAAAATGTGTCACCATTTAACATTGACTGTTCAGTAGGGTGTATGGTCACCTGAGACTGCTACATCACACTGACAGCGATGAGGCATGGACAAGATGAAATTGTGCAGCAGTTCCTGTGGGATTCGTAGCCACTCGCGCACCAGGGCAACTTCCAGCTGAGGAAGATTGGTGACTGACAACACGTCTTCCTAGTGCATCCCATGCGTGTTCGATGGGATTCAGGTCTGGAGAAATTTAGGGGAAGGCCAGTCAATGCGCTCCATTCCAGCCTATTGCAGCATTTTGTTGACGAGATGCGCACGGTGGAGGCGTGCATTATCGTCCATAAAAAGAAAGTTGGCCCCAACTGCTCAAGCGTAGGGTTTCACTATAGACTGTAGAATTTCCTCCCGATATCTTACAGCATTCACCGTTCCACTTCTAACAACATGACGGTCGGTATGACCACCAATGCTGATGTCTGCCCACATCATGATTCCACCCCCACCAAAGGAATGTCTGTCTTTTACGAAACATGGATTCTCCCGTGTTCCACGTTCACGCCAGATCAAGGCACGATGATTGTCAGGCTGCAGGCTGAATCTTTACTCTTCACTGAAGAAAACCGTGGGCCACTCTTCACGGGTCCAAGGAAGATGCATTTCAGCACACCTTCTGCGGGTTCTGCGATGTTCAGCAGTTAACGGAATGCATACCTTTGCATACGTTTTGCATCACATTCAGACAACTTCCATTTTCGTGTCATTGGCTTCTCTGATGATATTCTTTAATAAATAAACTCAAAGGCCTCTGTTTTTTGGATGAATTATATTCATTTCGCAATATCCCCTAAATTTTGTGAGAATTGTAATTTAATTTAAGTTTGGAGTCTGCATCACATCAGATGACCCACCATTATCTCTACAATATATCAATCAAATATTATATGTTCAAAATGTTTTATATTTTCGATGTATGATTGTGAAAAGAACAAAAGAAAAAAAAATCAATTGAATTTGAACCGAATTCAAATTAGATCCCGAAATTTATTGGAATGCTTTAACAATCATTGAGAATAAAAACATACCATATTTTTAATTTAAATTAGGATTTTAAAAAAATATACAACAAAGCATAGTATAAATCAGGTGACACGAAAAAAAAAATATATATATATATATATTATTTAAATGCTAAATGTTTCTTTAATTAACCATTTGGGAACTTTACTTAATATAATTCCTTGAATCAAGGTAAAAATGAATGAAATAACAGCTCTGCTAACATTTCGTTTGGGATTACGAACAACCGAAAAATAATAATAATAAGCTAAAGGATAAATAGTAAATAAAAGCCAAGATAAGTAAAGATTAATAACATGAATTTTACTGTAAGGCTAAATGTAAATACACATAGTAAACAATCAAAACAATGGGCTTAAGGCTCACTGAGAAAGCACCAAGTTAACTTAAATGAACATAGAAAGTATCTTCTCGACAGTCTTTCTTTGTGAAAATGTTCAAGATAAAATTAAATGTCAATTAAACGAAAAAAACTTCAAAAGTCAGAAGTGGTGTTGATTGAACGTACAGTTTGACACTTATTAAAAATGAAGAAGATGTTTGCTAGCAAAACGTATTCTTAATAAAACGAATAGGCCTATTCAAACAGTCACTTATGCACATCATTGCTATTTGCAATACACCTTGGGATCCCAGGTTTGAATTAAGGCATCCAATTCACACGCGGATACACATTATATAGGTACCGTCGTCGGACGGATGAAAACATTTCACTGTAATGACTCACTGTAGCACTTTTAAAATACATATCACTGGCGCTTATCCCAGTTCATGGATTCTGATATGACGGTCAGGTTGCGGCGGTGGGCAACGCCTCGGACAGATTTGACACTGTTCTGCAGAGTAATTCGGCGTCCAGCAAAGCAGTACAATCGCTGCCTTCCCAGCAATTGTTACGGGTTAGCGGGCTGCAAAACTAAATTGGCTGTAGCGGCTAACCGACGTCATCCCGTCAGTCTCTGCAGTGGGTTTTTGTACTGCTCCATCCTGTTCACAAGTTCGCAAAACCATCAGTTCCCGCGGCAAACGTGCTGGAGTGTTTCGGCAGTTGAAGGTACACCTACATGATCGGTGTTTCGCATCCGTCACCGTACCTCTCCTATGTCACCAATCTTAGTCCTTATTCATAATGAAAGGCAGAAATTAAAAAGAAGGGATAAAAATAAAAATAGCTTAAATAAGTGTGGAGATTACATTTTGTTCGACTTAATGGCTTAACGACTCCGACACCAACTATATTTTTTCCTGAAAAAGGAAATTGAAAAGAATATCTGACTACATCACCAAAACACACAAAAATTAACCAATAACGAGATAGGCGACTAAGAGACGGGTAAGGCACGAAGGGAGAAGTGATTGACAGGCCAAAGACAATGTAAAGGGAAGCAAAGGAAGTTCTCGAATGAACAGAGCAACGAAGAGAAACAAGAGGGCAACAGTTCAACAAAAGGAAACGAAAAGCAAGACCACCAAAGAAAAGATAAACACGAATGATGAAACAGAGTCTAATGCAAAGGAATTCGCAAAAAAAAAAAATAAGAGTAAAACAGTAAGAAAGATGGCGGAAAATAAAGGGACGGAAAATGAAAGGGCAAAAATAAACAAAAGACTAAAAAAAAATCGTGACACAGGTGCTGCACGCAACTGAAATTTTACAGTCGTTTTGAAGAAATGATTTGTAATTGTCAATCGTTTCTACGAATTTGAAATAATTTAAATTCTTAAAATCTTTGAAGAAGTAGAATCCTGTGATCTGCATATTGCTAACGAAGTTCCTTTCCTTCTTTTACCTTGGTTTCGATAAATGCCGTATCCTACTCAAAACAGAGAAGGAATTGTTTCTTTCGTTTTCGTCTCGACAGCATCTCTATTTCAATAAATGTAACTAAAATTCAGTTGTTCACAACGAGAAGAAATGATATGTCACAATGAAAACAAAGACATGTAAATATTAACAGATTCTATCACTTAAAATTTAGTCTTAACCTGCGAAATTCCCAATAAGCATTTCTTCATTTAAAATGACAGCAACGTGGTTTATCCAGGATTTTTGAAACAAGCATCCTATGTGAGGTGTTGACACACGCCAATTTTCTTCATCTTTTTTCAATATTTCGTTTTAGCTTCTAACTCTTTTTGAAGAACATGAAATAGATCTAAACATTTACTCCAATTGTATCTGTGTAATAAATAATAATTCTAATATTAAATTACATTAAACCACAGTAAGTAAATACAATGAAATAAAAACCGTCCATTTTCAAGTAATAAATAATCTATAGGAAAAAAAAATAGCCAACGATATTTCTGCCAATATAATTTAAGTCATTACGTTTACTGGCAAAGTTTGCAATATTTTCAATTGATGATTATTCTGAAAGGATACAATTGACTTTTAATCTTATGAAATTAAAACTAACTGTTATCTACCGCTGCTTAACTTTTAAAGTATAATATAATCGGCCAAATACTTTTGGGTTGATTATAAAAACTCACATGAGATATCTTTAAAAAAAGATGATTTTTTTTTATAAAAAGATATTGAAGGCTCAACTTTTTAAAGAATTCTCTTCTATTTGACCATTATTGTGCAATCCTGTAATTACTTACTAAAAATAATGACATTTCGAGAATCTTCTGTCTCAAAATCACGAAACCTTGTTTCAATCGTACTAGGATTATAAAAATGTCGCTTCGGATTCAGACAATATCTGGAAACCTTATCTTAATCAGTTGATAAAAAAAATACAGCCAGTATTTAAAGAACATACTCATTATAATAAAAATATTTGGAATTATTGAAAATAGATTGTTATCGAACCCTTTATCCTTAAAAGTAACTTAGTATTAAAGAAAAAGTGCAGCTGATGGTTTTACGGGAAATAATTATAGATTATTACAGGAATTTCATTTTTAATCCTAAAACAGAAAAAAAAAATCCGTTGTGGCTGGCCACAAAGTTGGCACATGAAATAGTTGCTTGATTTTTCACATTAATTTTATTTCATTTTTATTAATTTTTGGAGGTTTCCAAAGTGTTTGGTTACTTTATATGTTAAATAACTAAATTAAGGACAGTGTCTACTCTGTAATATTGCAATTGCTTAGAACACGTCATTATTATTCTAGTTCTCTACGATGCATCTAGAAAATTAAATTTGTAATTGTATATTGTTAATCTCTAATATACAAAGTACACTAATTCCTTTAAAATAGCTCTTATTACCCCTACAGTACTTTTAATATAAATGCTCATTAAAAACTATTGTAAATAAATTACTTTTTCTAATAATTATCTTGTCACTATAAGGATGACCCGAGTTACACTGGTACCATTTTTATTGTAAATAAAATATTATTTCCTAACTCCATCTTTCCAGGCACGTTTTCCAATACACCTACTTTGTTACGACTTTCTCAATAATAATGAGACTGATGGGCGATATGTGCATATATTGTATTAGTATTTTCCCATATAAAATAACTAATCCTATATTACAATTAAATCCACCTTTAATAAACACTACAAATTCATCTCAAGATACGGGGTGCTTCGAAATTCCTATTACAAACTCCCAGGGCTTGTAGAGGGGACTGAGCAGATAACGTTTTGAATAGGAACCCATGTCCGGAAACGCATCCCGCATTAAGCAAACTAAAAATCAATTTGCACTTGCCATCCGAGATCATTTCGACCAAACATTCGGGGGAAGATGGAGACAATGTTTGTAACAAAGTTGGTGATCGCAACTCTTATAGTGAACCAGGATACAATGCCGAACAAACAACTGGAACTGCAAAACAAAAATGACACCTGTTTCATGACCTCCCATGACATGACATTGGATAAAACATCCTTTCCGTGCAGGAAAACTGGAAACATTTATTTATTGGAATTGGCATTCACGTCAGTAATGCTCTTTGATCCAACAGAAGCAAGAATATTTATTATGTTTTATAAACACTGATTTGATTTTAGTTTGCTTGTGGCGCGGTGCGTTTCCGGACATAGGTTCCATAAACGTTATCTGCTCAGTCCTCTCTACAAGCCCTCGCATTTTACAATAGGAATTTCGAAACACCCCTCTATAACCCATCTTAACCTTAGACTTATAAATCCGCCTCTGAGATAAATTAGAAGTGAATTATCATGATAATATGAGATAAACGATAAATATGCTAAGGTTGTTTATTATTATTATATCGAAAAAGTTTCAAACCATGGGATTCCCCAGCTAAGACAATATGGCGGGTCAAGGACCAAAGCACATATTGCCAAGTCTATTAAAAAAAAAAAAAAATTTGGAAGAATAGTTAGGGATGTGTGCTTGTGTCCATAAATTTCCGAACTATGCGTGTTGTGTTGAGTACTACAGCCTTCTGGAGTTGTGCATAAGTGTTTTTATGAAGTCCTAGTGTGCTGAGGCTGTGATGCAATGTGTGAGGCACCAGACCAGTAGCGGACAGGATGATGGGTACAACACGTACTCGGTCCTGCCTCCACTGCTTCTGGAGCTCGTGTGCTAGGTCTGTGTATTTACTTATCTTGTCAGCGTGAGTTTTCTGCATGTTCTTGCTGATGGGAACTGCAATATCAATGAGATAGGTCTGTTTGTTGACCTTATCAACAAGTGTAATGTCAGGTCTGTTGTGATGTATAGTTTTGTCTGTGTGAATGGGACGGTCCCAGTACAGCTTATGTGAGGGTGACTCTAGTACGCTTTGTGGTGTGTACTTGTAGTATGGGACCGTGTTCTTAATAAGTGAGTGTTTGTGTGCTAGTATCGACTACAAGAAGGCATTTGACTCAGTCCCCCATTCCTGCCTTTTGCACACTCTTCAACTCTACAAAGTACACCCCAAGATCACGGCATTCTTGGATGCCACGATGAAGAGTTGGAACACAACATTACACCTACGCACCTCCAACACCTCCATCACTACAGTCCCCATTCCCATAAGGAGAGGTATTTTCCAGGGAGATTCCTTGAGTCCTCTTTGGTTCTGCCTCGCCTTGAATCCATTAAGCCACATGCTAAACAACACAAAACACGGTTATAGGCTTACCTCAGGCACTCTGACACCATACAAAATCACACACTTACTCTACATGGATGATATTAAACTCTACGCCACAAACAACGCACAACTTACTAATTTACTACAAGCCACCACACAGTTCACCAAAGACATTGGGATGGATTATTATTATTATTATTATACTTTCAGTGTTACAATACGAGGCGTTTGGCCAAACCATCATGAGTAACATGAAAAACAGTTTTGTTAAATAAACCAAAATAGGATTTTTTTTAAAGGGAAGGGGAGGTCCTAAGAATTCTTATGAGAATCATTTCATTGGTATTTGATTAGTTTGAATTAGTCAAATGGATACCGGATTTCTTACTTTGCGATCGGGCATCAGTTTGGCTCTCGGCTTTCAACATCGTTCTGTTCGGTTAGTGATCGAGGAGCCTTTTACACCTGGCGCTTCTATTCTCTCTATAAAGGAATGATGCTGTAACCTAACTTGATTGAAATATTAGCACTTTTTATTTTATTTGGAAGACCGTTAAAAAAATATCATCACTTATGTGGGAAAAATATTGTTGGGTCTAAATTCGAAATGTCGGAATGAGAAGGCAGAACCCATTTGACTCTTTTACAGTATAGGGCGTTATAAAATTATCGCGAGAGAATGATTGCGATTATAATATAAATATTTGTTTGTTTCCATATACGAAAGTTTTGTATCTCAGATTCTAAACTGGTAAGGCCTTAACCAATAAAACAGAACTTTATTTTCTCTAGTTTTCAAACGAAGCTATAAATGTTACTTCGAGTATAGGAAACAAGTACTTACGCTTTCACATTGATGTATTGCCGAGTATACATTACATCTAAATCTACATATAGATAAAGAATCTCAGTAGTAAATACATTTTTACATTCATTCACGAAACAGTTCGATTTTTCAATAATACATGTCGTTGATGTAACTGGAATGATTACTCCCTCAGTAAATGCCAATCTCCTTTTACAAACTTCCACGATCTACATTTTAGTCTGTTTTTGTTTTGTTTTGGTTGATATTAAATATAATCCGTGAGACATAAGATGGATAGTTTCTTACTTGTTCCCAAAGAAGCAGAGATGACGTCGTCTTGGAAAATTTTGAAAACGTTTTTTAACTTCATTATCAATTCAATTTATTTCTTATTAGAGCATACAATTAATGCATTTCCTAATCATGAGTTTATTTCCTTGTTGTTTGGTTTTTTTTTTATTTTGTTTTTTTAACTACATTATATATGTATATATTTTACCAAATCATTTCTTTCTAATTTCGATCATTTCCTCAATTTCATTCCAATTTCATTCAAAGCAACTTATCATTTTGATAAATAATAGAGATTTTTTTTTCCTCCTTGCAAAAAAATCTCTTCAAACAATTTTGTGATCGCAATCGAATTATTTTACTTACAAAACACATCTAGAAATATACAGGGTGTTTCAAAAATACACGGCATAATTTCAGGTATGTATTTCCCACATGTAGACAATCAAAATAGTTCATTACAACATATGTCCGGAAATGCTTCATTTCCGAGTTATGGCCTTCACAACATTGAAAATCACCGGAACGTTTTTCGTTCCGCCGGTCGTTGCCATTACAGAAGATGTTCAAAATGACCACCTCCTGCTTGAATACAGACCTCACGTCGATGTCTCAATGACCTGCGAACACGATCCCACACTCCAGGAATGTTGCGTATGTCCTCAGAACGTGCCACAATTCGATTCCGAAGGGATTCCAAATCAGGCACCGGAGACGAATAAACCAATGATTTTAAATGGCCCCACAAGTAGAAATCGAGAGGGTTCAGATCAGGTGAGCGTGGAGGCCAAGCAATTGGGCCACCTCTACCTATCCATCGATCAGGAAACGTTCGATCCAAGTACCGGCGAGCCGTACGACTGAAGTGTGCAGGAGCGCCGTCATGCAAGAAGTGAGCGTGCTGACGATCGATCAGTGGAGTGTCGTCATAAACATGAGGTATGGTGTTTTCCAGGAAGTTTGTGTACGCCTGCCCCGTAAGTCTGTTTACAAGTACATGGGGTCCAACTAATCGATCACCAATGATACCGGCCCACATGTTGAGGGAGAACCGCACCTGGTGATGAGATACAACAGTTACATTTGGGTTTTCATACGCCCATACATGCTGATTGTGGAAATTTGTTATGCCATCTCGTGTGAACTGTGCTTCATCTGTAAATACGAAAAACGTTCCGGTGATTTTCAATGTTGTGAAGGCCATAACTCGGAAATGAAGCATTTCCGGACATATGTTGTAATGAACTATTTTGATTGTCTACATGTGGGAAATACATACCTGAAATTATGCCGTGTATTTTTGAAACACCCTGTATTTTCAAACTTTAAAGCATTCTATTGATTTAAGTCTCATGTTTCTACGATGATTGTATGTAGATTTACAATACATTTAAATGGATACTTGGCAAAATAGGAAAGTATGGAAATGAAACCTTCCTAAACTGTAAATAGAGTTTTTTAAAAAAACTTTGAAATATCTTCTTTCAAAAAATTTTAAAAAGAGCACCAATATAGGCATTGCGTGATTTTAAACATTACGTCTGGCTTACAGGTTGAAATTAAAAATCTTTAATTCAGCACTTGAAAAATACAGTTTGTATGAAAAAAATTGTCTTTATTTTTATTTTTTTTTCAAAACTAAATTTAACATGAAAACTTCATAAAGGAAGCTTCAATTTTTAGTTCACACCCCCGGAAGGGATGAAAACAATTTTCCCATTGCTAGAATTTAATTCAATTAAATTCTACCATCTCCCTTAGATTCCCAGCAAATTTCAGATTTTTACTGTAACGGTTTCCTATCTTATTTACACATTACTATACTTACACGAGTTACGGATACGTCTGTACAATAGCTGTTGTCTGTACAATGTGTTCTTAACGTTGTTACTCCGTATCCAGTTTCTCTGTAGCACAGGTCATTTTTATTTGGCGTAATATTTCATCGTTTACTCTGTATGTTGCAGTTAAAGTTATTCAACATCCAGAAAAGTTTTTTGTCAGCTGGCGGAGTATCCATTCCTCGTACGGGTTACGAAAAAGAGTTGTTCTCATGTGGATGAGGAAGAAATTAGAATTGTGAGATCACTCCCAAACTTTCCCCCTTGGTACAAAAATCACGTGATAGGTACAAAGTAATGTTATATTTGAATTTTATAACTCGAGATCCCTAACGTCCCACTCCTTTCTCCCCTTCTCCACACCCCTATCACTTCAAGCCTTTCCCAGTTCGTAAAAAAATCATGTTTACAAATCGACATCTATAGCTATCCCGAAATCCCCGTAGAAGTATCCTTAAACAATGTTTGCCCATCCTCTCATCGCCCTCCTGTTTACACCCCATAGTTCTAGTTTTTGCCTCCCGTTTAATGTATGGCGTTATTATGCACAACAATATTTTAGTCTAATTATTCAATAACAATATTTTTGTAGTCCCAATTTAATGATTACGCTGATAAGAAACCATTTTGTTTCAGAGAAACTGTTTATATTTTTCAGTTGCCCACTATGAATAGTCAAAAACCCATATTTAATTTCGTTTCATCAAGTCCAATTTTTGAGAAAAATGAGATTTTCGAAATTCGTGAAAATGCATAATTATTGACATCAGTTAGTATATATTATTAAATAGGAATAGGAATTAAATCATAAAAATGTTATAAAACAATATAAAGGAGAATGGGCAGATCTGCCCCACCACTGTATAGCGATAAAATATATAAGCTTACGTAAGGAAAGATCTCCATCAATAGAACATTTTTTATTATTACGACTTGTCTCAATTATTAGTCCGTTCGGAGTTATATAATTCTAAATATGACGTTTGAGTGATTGATTGTGGAGAATGTGGGTGGCAGGGAAGCCAACCACCTACAGGCGTGGGGTGCTTGGCTGTAGGTGGTTGGCTTCCCTGCCACCCACATTCTCGACAATCAATCAATCACACTGTTAATAAGTATTACACGTAACTAATAATTAATATTATCATTTATTTCAAGCAAATAATAATTATTTACATGTAATAAATGAAAATAATATTTATTGAAAATAAGCATTAAATGATAATTAATTAATACATCCGGGAAATAAGATGTCAACGAGATAAGTCATATCTAGACGTATATAACTCCGCACGGACTAATAGTTGAGACGAGTCGTAACAATAACATTATGTTCTATGTAAGGAGATCTTTCTATAGGTATACATCGTATCCCTATACAGGGTGGTGCAATTTCCCATACAGTTTGCCCATTCTCCTTTACATTGTTTTGGCAGTGTATTATATTTAGTATGGTATAACAAAAAGAATCGGGATGGGTAATACACTTACGACCTGACATTGTAGGAAACACAACGTTTCTTCGCACAGACAAATTTACTTCAGCATCCAAAGAAGCTTCAAAACTGACTGAAAAAGGACAAAATCCATGGAGTGACGGGAACCCTAATCATGTAACAGTTTGTTATTTTTGTTTATATAATGTGAAAGGCCTAAATAGTAAAAGATGACACTCTTTGATATATCCCAGTTTAAAATCTGCCAAAAAAACAGATTCATGAGAATCTGACCCCCCTTCGGAAGTGGAAGCAGAATTTGAAACCGACGAAACATCCCAATCATCACAACAGTTCATACCAAATGAACTTGATGACTTAGTCAGAGACTTGGATCTACCAAAAATTAGAACTGTCAGTATCGCGACTAAAAGAACAAAAAATTACTTGTCCCCGGCACTTTTCGCGGTACAGACACAGAGAGGCAGAGTTTGTACCTTTCTTTTCTAAAACGGGTGAACTTGTGCATTGCAACAACATAGGATGTTTAATTAATGCACTCGGCCTTGAATATGACTCCACTGATTGGAGATTTTTTTGTAGATAAGAAGTCTTAAAGCAGTTCTACTTCATAATAGTAATTTACTTCCCTGTGTACCCCTTGGATACTTTGTCCACTTAAAAGAAACCTATGACAAATTGAAATTCATGTTAGAGAAGCTTAAATAGACAATAGATTTAACGTGCGTTAGTACATTTTTACAATAAAATAAAACAAAGAACGCACATAACTAAACAAAACACAAATTCACTGAGCTATTTTTTTGATATTTGTGCTGGAAATCGGAGACAGTACTGTTTCGAGGCTAATTGGCCTCTCATCAGTACAATCCGTCCAGCATACCTAGCTCAGTGAAATGGGGACAATGTACAAAACGGACAAACATAGTATGTATTTTATTATGCTAATTAAGGTTTACGAATTAGTTGTATACTTTCACAAATTAGCTTATCGCGTTAAAATAGTTTTTTTAAAGCAATTATCAACTTCGTTTGACGTTTTTGACATTTTCGTTTAAATTTTGACATTTTCCTTTTTTATTTCAAAAATTACAAAAACCTGACGTGATACAGAAAATCTGAATTCATATTTGAATTCAGCGCACTTCAATTAACTATAAACTGTCATTTTTATTCATGAAGCAGACAAAATGTTTAAAATGCATACCAGTGTTATCTTAATAGCTATTACCACATTATTGCTGGAATGTTTGCAGCTTGTGTGGACGACTTCGGTGTCATACAGTGAAACATCTCGCGGAATGAACAGAAATTTACCAGCCGATTCGACGTAGTCTATTAGGTCGTTCCATATCAACTCAACACAGTTTATAACCAGATCTCCTTGATGACTTTTCTATGGGGATCCATAGTTCTGGGATACGACATCTAGTGGCGTAAAAACAAAAAGACAATTCGTTGATATGAGACTCGAATTTAATTATTGTGCTTTACGGGAGCTAATATGCTACTGTATTTCGTTTTTTATGTTTTTTATGTATTTATATTTAGTATAATTTTTTTCCGAAAATAAATACATTTTCAAATATGCTACAGTAATCTGATAAATGTAAAGTACCTTTAGATATTTCTTTGAAATAATACTTAGCATGACAATTAGACAATGTTTATATGATAGATAGACAATCCTAAAGATAAATAGAAACATCTTTGCTGTGAAATTTGTTAAAAGTTGGGAAAACTTGCATTCATTTTTAGAAAGAAAAGTTTACTTTCTGATGTTTCTTCTGTGTTCCCAGCAATAAGAAAAAGGATAAATAAAATAACATGCATGTAAATTTTATTGTAAGTTATAAAATTAATCTGATAATTTGATAATTAAATTAAAATCTATATTTCCTACAAAAAATAGTTTCTTCATAAACAAGTTTTACTAGCAAAGTAAATGTTGGACAAAATAACTGAAAAAAAAATTATCAGTACGAGATTGTACAGTTGAAAAGCATTTCACGTAGGTACCGATTTTTTTTTTTTTTGCAGTAACTTCTTCAGATACTAAATTAAATCTATCAAATACTATGAAGAGAGCAATTCTTGTAAATTTTATCTTAAAAAGGCGTATAAGTATTTTCATGAAATGGAGTGAATACACCGTTTTCGGGTGGGAGAAAGCGATTTAGCTAGATCTCGACTTCGGGAAAACTCGAGTCGCGCCTAGCTAAATCGCTTTCTCGTACCTCCATTTACTCCATTTCATTTAGGGGATTAAATAAATAAGGTGATTGTCTACAATGCTCTTACTTTATTTTCGTTTTATTTTATTCTTAATTCGTTGTTTTGTGCGTTTTTTACGAGTAAAAAAATAATAATTTATTTTTACTTGTAATAAAAAATAACTTTACTTAATACTTAATAACTTTACTTAATAAAAATTTTTAAAACTTTTTCCCTTCAACATCGCGTGTATTCACTGCGGAGATGTCCATTTCCCCGAAAGGGGGTTAAATAACCAGGTGATTGTCTACAGTGTTCTTACTGTATTTTCGTTTCATTTTACCGAGCAAAGCTCGGTCTTCCAGGTACCGCATAAATTAAAAGCGACAATTTTTATTTACGCACTTGAACTAGTAATTCAATGGTTCTACCATTTTGTTCATATTCTGAACAAAAAAAAATAATAAATAAATAAAATAAAAAGAACTTCACTGAATTCCAGTCGTAATCCATTTAAGATTGAGTTTTCTTTTCTATACGGATATCATTGAAACTGCATTTCAGTAATGATTTCTTTATTTTAGACCTAATTAAGAATTTGTTTGTTGTTGCTGATTTGAGTTCAGAACTACTTACTTATCAAATACGCAAAATACTTAGAGATAAGAATAGAATAAAATACTCTCAACATTTATCTGAGTCTCTGGTCAATGATCGTCCAGCTGGAAGAATATCTCACACACACGCAGCCAATCCTCTTTTGTTTTACTCCAGCCATCGCTATAAAAATAAATAAAGAGTTTACAAACAATATCTCATCGTTGCTGAGAAGATACATAACTTTGCCAAATACAAAACTGATAAATTGTGGGAATGCTTCCTATCCTTTGCATGTTTGAGAGTGGCGCCAACGGACATATATGCTCGCTATTCTCAACTCACCGTCAGCCGCAGACGTCAGTTCCGCACCTCTGACGTTAACAAATGTGCGTCCAGTATAAGGCACAACATAATTACAGAATTAAGAGCTGGAACTACTGCTTATGTAAGCTTATGTATTAAGCCTATCAATCTACTTATTAAATAACATAAAAGAGCAATCACCCCTTCTTTATTGCTATGGAAAAAGGGAAATCCAGGAAAGAGTCACTAGGCTACGCTGTTGTCTGATTGAGCATATATTGAAGACGGGTTGTAGCTGTGTGAAGAAAGCATCTGTTCAAAAATTGCAAAAAAAGGGAAAAAAACTGGGTTTACACTATACACGAAACCACAGCGATCTCGGATATATTTCAATTTCACTCACTTCCAGAAATAGGAAGTGATCGCAGATCGGAATTCATATTTTTCCTCACCTCTACGAGTCATTCCAATAAGGTATCATTAGTTTGTGCTGTAGAGATAGAGACGGATGAGCTTTTTAAGAGCTCACGCCATTTACACTTTGTATACGTGGTCGCTAACTAGTTCATGTTTTTTATTGATTACTTAATATAGTCTCATTATACCTTAAATTATTTTCGATTATCAAATCCAAATAAAATCAATAAAGTTAAGAACCAACACGACAGAAATATTAAGGCTGACACCTATCTATGCGTTCCTTTGCTGCTGCAAAGGGATGACAAAACACACGTTTTTCAATGAGATGTGTCACACTTGTGTGGTTTTGCCGCCTCCCCCGGATGCTACCGCATTGTGCTGCGGCGTGGCGGGATGAACCCGCATAACCGGACCAACGCGAACACATCTAATTGAGTGTACGGTGTCAGACTATGCGATTTAACCGCAGCGTTTTTCAGTTTCTCAATTGTTTTCATGTCCAGTTTTTTTTCAGTTTTCCCCACTCAATGTTATTTTTGACGTTAAAAATGTTTGATATGAATAGATTTATTGCTTGAATTCGTGAGGCCAACACTTTGGGAAAAGGGGTCGAAAGAGTATTTTGATAAAAATTGTCGTGATAGATCATGTACAAAAATTGACGAAATCATGTACGAGAATTGACTGGAGTTCGACGTAGCAGAGAGAGATGAGAATAATAATTAGGTTATAGTAGTAATTTATGTTCACCTGTAAACATGTATATAATATATAATTAATTAATTCTTAACAATAAATTAAGAAAATTAAAATAGGAGAATGTTCTACATTCGAAATTTAGTCATTACACAAAATTTAAAATAAAGCACAAATAATCTTTAATTTCGACAATACCATACTATAAACAACTCTCCCCGTTGACTACTCGATGAAAATTACCAAGTTCTTGTCTCTCTGTCCGTTTTAACAAAAATAGGTATGACTCGTAGATGCTGTCAACCGCAACCTCATAGCAGCAGCTGCAGAAAGGTGACATCAGTCTACGAATCACACTATCCCGTCAAAACGGACAGCGGGACAAGAACTCGGTAGTTTTCCTCGAATATTCATCGTGTAGTTGTGTGATGTTGTCGAAATTAAAGATTATTTGTGCGCTTGAAGCGGAGGGATTGTTGAAGGAGTCGATACATCCGAGATCTTGGGTTCATTCTTTTAATGCTGAAAGGGAATCAACTGAAAGGTTTGAAAGATTCTCTTTCGACCTCTTTTCCCACAGTGCTGGCCTCTCATGAATGCGCGCAATAAATCTATTCATATATCAAACGTTTTTACATCAAAAATAAGATAGTTGGGGAAAAGCTGTGAAAAAAAAATTGGATAGGAAAACAATTGAGAAACTTGAAAACGTTGAGATTAAACCGTATTGTCTGACACCGTGCACTCAATTAATCTTGCGTTCATCTTGCCACGCCGCAGCAAAATGCGGTAGTGTCCGGTGAATGCGGCAAAACCGCTCAACTGTGACACCTCATTGAAAAGCGTGTGTTGTTATCATCCCTTCAAAACGGACCGTTTTAACTGCAGCACCAGAAACACACATAGTGTGACATCAGCCTACAATATTGTCTCAATCATATGAGTCAAATTTTGTTTTATCCTCATTTCATGACCAGGAAAGCAGCTTTTCCCTTCTTTATTTATTATTTCCTTATTTTTAAAACAATAAAAAAATAAAATCTAAAATCAGCCATTATTGCAAATGTTTTTTCATAATCAGTGAAGTTTCAACTGAAAATTTATTTCTAGATTTCCAACAATATCAGATTTTGTACAAAAATTTAAAAATCTTAAATAGTATATACATATTATACTATTAAATATAATATAATAACAATATTGATAACAAGTTGCATTGTAAGGTGATGTACGAAAACTAATGAACACAAAAATTACATTTTTCTTGCCGACTTGAATTCTAATGAAATATTATAACCTTTTTTATTCCTTTATTTGAAATCGTTTTTCAATTAAGTTTAAAACATATTTTAAGGCGAAACAATTTCAATGCAAACTAGCCTATTAATATTACCAAGGCAAAATAAAATTGAGATATATAAAAAAAAAAGCAATTAAATAAAGCAAGCAAATTAATTTGAAAGATATCGTTGATGATGTCGTCTGCGGGTTTTTCGAAGAAATTAATCAATGCCAATGAGTTCCCAATTTTAATTTCTCAGAAATAGCTGGCAATAACATCGACAGAGATCTTCAGTTTTTTTTTTCCTTAGCTTGCTTTCGATATAAAAAAATGACATCTTACGATTTGTCTCTCATATTTATTTGGGCTAATAGTTGAATCCACATTTCTCAATTAACACAGATAAAGTAGTTAGCATTAGCATAATCAATTGCATTCTTAATTTTGCTAACAGTGCAATTAGAATCAGGGGCGTATTATTCAGTTTATTTTCCCTCAGAGAGGAAACATAACCATGATCTGATGAGACGATATATCTATTATAGATGTATTATACTAAGGATGACAAATAACTACTTAACATGAATTGTGCTTGAAAAATATATCCAAGCTTAGAGCTGATTAAAATAAGCTTACACTATAAAACCTGATGTAAATGTAAAAGAAATCTTCTGTTTATATATTTTTTTATAATTAAATAAAATAAAATAAAGACTTACGATTAAAAAAAATTTTCAAATACAGTAGAACCCCTCTAATCCGTCAACTTTGGGACGGGGGGGTATGGTCGGAACGCAAAAAAGGTCGGATTATCAGAAATTCAGAAAAATACGGTTTACAGTAAAATATACGAATTTACTGCGTTGTCAAACAGTTCAAGTTTAGGCTTTTTCAATGTTTTGCGATTCTTAAGAGCGTTTTTACCATCTTAAGAGCGTTTTCACTGTATACGCAAGTAAACAACACAATGGCGCGACGGGTGGTGAGTCACCGACGAGTCGGGGACAAGTTCGGCCGGCTCGAGCACGGTCGGATCAACCGGAGTGGCGGACCAGCCGAGGGCGGACGAGAGGGGTTCTACTGTATATGAAGTTCGTTCAAAATGATACATTTAGCTCTGTTGAATTCTATATTGAAAATAAATAATTTTATATATTATTTAAGTCCATTTGAGTTTTGAAGTAAATTTGAGATTGCTTTAATTCCATAAAGCTCCTTTGGGCAAAGGGCAGAGAATATCCAGCGTATGGAGGAAGGAAGCCATTTTTAATTTCAGGTTTTTGCTTTTTGTTTTTTATACATTACATTAGTTGAGCAAAATATATTTAGAATTACACACATAACGAATGTAAATAGATTAATTGTAACTATCAGTACAACATTTTTTTCAGGCTGTTTTCTATATTTCAGAAAAACATTTAAAGCTTTTTCAAACTGGCATCGACAATTGAAGAATTCTTCTCGGGAGATCAACCAGGTGAGGATGGAGTAGTAATCGGAGCCTTCGAAAGTGAACTGCAAGCCCATGTTCAGGGAAGGGAATCAAGGTAGAGTTGTCGGGGCCACAACCGCTGTCAGAGCTCTCTGTGCGGTTCGATAGTCGGAGCTGTTTTCCCGCCAAAGTCAATCGGAACTGTTTTCCCCGCCAATTTAGTCAGAGCGGCTTCCCGCTACAGCTGACGCTCTCTACGCGGTCCGCCACGGATATTGAGGGTGGAGTAAGGAAAATTGCATTGTTTCTATTGAGATTGTTTTTATTGTATCTGATCACAAAGGCTTCAAAAACTAAGCTGTCCAAATAATGTGTAGCTTTGACTAAACTGGTGGTGTTGGAGAAGTCCATATCCGAAAGCTCCTGGTTGAGCTCCCGAGAAGAATTTTTTAATATTTCAGTGTTAAACATATAATGTATTACAAATTGACAGATTTTTTTTATATAATGTAGATATCATTTTAAACAAAATGTAGCTATTTATTTTTACAGCTTTTTTTTTTGTTTTGTTTTTTGTGTTTTCGTTTAGTTATTTTTTTTTTTTTTATGTAGAAGAAAAGCAAATTTTTATTTATAATAAATAATGTAATAAATATATACATAAATGCTATCTAGTTAATTTAGCATCTAAATTATGTCAGTTAGTCTCTAAGTTCGGCTTTTGCCTAAAACTGAGAAAGCTTTACTTTACCAACTTATTCCTTGTAAATTGAGATATCTAATAGATAAATAGTTAAGATCTCGCATGGATGTTTAATCTTAGATTTTAAACGTTATTGGTTGCATAAGTTAATCTAATTTTTCTTCTCCCCTCTCTCTTTCTTCAGTTACTTATTGCATTTTATTAATTAAATTACTGCAATTGGCAGCATGGAAGTATATAGGAGGGGCTGAGGGGCCCTGCTCCAACTCTCCCGAAATCTCAAAATGTTTACATTAGCCCTATTTCCTTTTTATTCGGTAGCAAGTTGAAGGAATCTTGACCTTCTTCCCCCCCCCCCCCAAATTTTGAAAACGATGTTGGTTTTTTTGTTGTTGTTAATTGTCAGTCATTGAGTCATCTTTTTAATTTTAATTATTTTTTTTTTTTTAAGCAAGTGTGATAGCTTTTAAATTCGTCCGTAACTGTATTCACACACGTTAAATTTTATCTGCAATAGTCAAATAAATAAATTCATAAAAATAATTGTTAGATATTTAAGTAGTTATAAATAGAATTAAACACATTAAAGCATTATTTAATACACTAACTACAGATTAAAACAATACTAGAAAACAAAGGATTAAAAACTAATGAAATAAACTTAATTAATTTAAGTGTAATTAAAATCAATTTAAGTAACATTCGGAAGACTGAAGCGTACGCTGTATTTATTCATCGGAAGTTGCTGTGGTAACACGGAAGCTGTTCTGGCGGTTGCGTAGCACCGTATTCTGACACCAATAACCGGAGTTTGAAGAAGTTAATAAATCTCAAAATTCACTGGCGTGCCGAAGGCGAGGGGAGAGGTTTAGACTGTAACTCCCCCACCGCACACGAAAAAGAAAGAAATCGAACATCCAAAAATTTCATTTTTATTGAAAAAACCATCGATTTGATTACAAACCATGTAATTGCATCCGGAAAAATAACGAAATATTTTTATTATTATTATTATTTTTAGAATGGAGAGGATCATCGTGTTCCTCCTATTCCAAATTCTTGGGATAGTGTTAAAATGGAAGTTTATTCTTTAAATTTAGAAAAAAAAATCGTAATTGCCTTTCGTACAACACAACTATTCAAATTTGAGAGATATTATTATTTCGAAGCTTGCAATTGGTCCCCAGGGCCGTCGCGTGGGTGGGGCGACCGGGGCGATCGCCCTGGGCGCCGCGGCTAGGGGGGCGCCGCGGCAACGGCAAAAGGAGATTCCGTTTTTTTTTTTTGGTTGTTGAATTGGAGATTCAGGGGGCGCCTGACGAAATCTTGCCCCGGGCGCCAACAAACCATGCGACGGCCCTGTTGGTCCCCTCACTGTTTTCAATTCAAACAGCTAAACTTTAGATAAAAAGCTACTGCTTACTATATTAGATGTTAAAAAGTAGAATGATTAAATTAAATAAAAGTTAAATTAAACAGTAGAATGGTTAAATTAAAAAGCAATTTTTCAATAATCAAAAATAAATTGGCGGATACCAATTCATTTCTGTTTAATTTAACTTTAATTTTCAGTAATTAGAAATTTAAATTGTAAACAACCAAAAATATATGAAAAAAAAAATAATAGTAAATTCTGTCTTATCATTTCGATATTAGAAAGCCTTTTTAATTTATTTGTTTAATTTAGTTAATAAAGCCTTTTTATTTTTTTGTAATTCTTAAATGTATTAAAATTAAATACAAGAATACGATGATGATGTCATCATCAGTTAAATGATGTTGTCAGTTATCTAACAAATTCAGTATTTTAAACGTCTAGGAACATTTCTGCATGAAGACGGGCAAATATGTATCAATACGACTCGATTTTGATAATATTTTTGTGACACTTCGTTTTTAATTTAAGACACTTCGTTTTTTCATTTTTTTCTGATTTTTGTTTTTGTTTTTGTTTTTCATAGAAGTTATTCATCATTGAAGTTTGTTACTGTCGTCCACTAGTATAAAAACTAAAATTGTGTTACAACTTTGAAAAATCATATCTCATAAAAATGAATTCGAGAATCTTCATGATTCTTTTTAGCGGCCCCTAAATTACAGCTTGCCTGTAAAACATAGGGGACCGCTCTTGCTTTTATGCTAGCTGGATGTCACACTGTAGTGGCCAAACGGTTAGAGATATGAGAATGAAACCTTCACCATTGTGTTCAGTATCAAAAAGTAGGAGACCACGTCCAAAAAAAATTAGACCTCTAAGACCACTCCCTGATCGGATGTGGGGAGGGGTGGGGGTCAAAAGTCGGTGCTTCAATACTTTTTTTTTATCGTATCTCAGCAACCGTTTGTCTGGCAAAAACGTGACCACCACCAATGTGTTCAAAAGGGTCGATATTGGGAGGACGTCTATCGCCGTTTTCCTCTTTATCGGATGCGACCACTTTTGACCCCCCAACTTCCGGTTTGCTGTACGCGTCCATTAGGTTCATTGTAAACGCTGGTTGGTTCACTCTAGTTTATAAAATTGTGCATATTATGGGGCCGCTTTGCTTTTGACACTGTCTAAAAGCCTTAATTATCTTGTTTATTTATTTTTTGTTATTCTTTACCACAGAATTCAGTTAAAATTTATTCTCCAACACAAGAATTGCTTAAATAAGAAACTGAAAAAATTACAAAATTTTTCTCAAATTTCAGTTTTTCAAATTGCTATGGAATTTATTGCCGTTCCGGCGTGGTTTTGTGCGCAAGGCGACGGCCTCGCATGAGGCAGATACGTCGGAACCTGGGTTCAAATCCCGGCGGGGGCATGACTGTTTGTGAAAAATTTATTTCCTGTGTTTGTCTGCTTCTTCTCCTTTCTCTTCCGGCCTGACTTCACTCCTTAATGATTTTCTGAGGAAGGCAACGAGAAACCACCTCAGTATCTTTCCCTTGAAATCGTATGGATTCTTCTAGGGGTTCGTCATCTTGGGAACACAAAAGATCCATAGAACACGAACCTTCGGTGCCAGGGCCATTTCTACCATTAGGCAAGACTGGGCGGCCGCCTAGGGCGGCAAGATTTTAGGGCGGTCGAAGGACGGAAAAAAATAATTTTTTATATATATCAAACAGCGAAATTATTAATTATTAAACAAAGAATTCTGGAAAGAGGCGCATGCGCTATCTCGCGATCATGTCGCGACTTGATACATCCCTCCTTCTTGCGCCTAGTACTCACGTCTGCACAAGGCCGTATGTATAAAGAACATTTTTGTCTTGCAGGTCATTCTCAAGTGTCGGTTGTATTAAGTGGTGTCAATAAGGGTAGGGGAGGGGGCGGCATTTTTCAGTTCTCGCCTAGAGTGGCAGAACACCTAGAAACGGCTCTGTTCGGTGCGAACCGCACTCAACAACAAATGGAACTTAAGAGTAGGCCTATAGTGCATGGAATTTATTAATATTATATTCCACATATCTGTCTTTACAAATAATATTTGGCGGTTTCTACCTTTTACTTTAGGCTAACATCAAAATATAACATCATCAAAATAAAACATCAAAATAAACACCAAACCATAAAGGTTTTAGGTCCCCATCTGCCTTTTAATATAATGAAACAAGACTTTTTTTTTTTTTGATACTCCACTAAAAATCCATCTTGTTTAATCTCTATTTTCTCGATAACTCTATTTTTAGAGTATTTTCCTTTGAAAGCGATACTCATCACTCAGCCTCCTGTATGTGTGTATGGCTGTTTGTCTGTCCTCCCAACAATGTTTCTCCCTAATAAATCTTCTTAAAACTTGCGGTGCATATTTAAGGGCAAAAGAGATAATCTAATTTTTAAATTGAATTTTTTTCTTCTTGGTTCTTTGTTGAGAAATCAACGCGAGAAATTAAAAACATCCCCTCGAAAAGTACTAGAACCTAAACAGTGATGCCTAACAATGGGCTTTCATTCTTTAATTAATCCACTAATTCGCATGCTTTGATGCAGTTAAAATTCATCGGATTTAAACAACTAAGTAAATGAAGCAGATTGACTTTTTTTTTTTTCCTTTTTTAAAAATTTCGAAAATTCCACTGTTTATATTCAGCAGAATATAAAATACAAATTAAATCTATAAATATAAAAGATAGCATAAAATATATAAAAGTTAGCATAGAATTATCTTTTGTTTTTTCACAAGTCAGAGGAAATAATTAGAAAAGAAAAGAAAACAAACAAGAAAAATAAAAAAAAGAAACTTTAAGGTCAACATTTTAAAAAAAGTAAGCTTTAACCTTTTTTTTTTTTTTGAAGAACTTCTTGTTTTAGTATCTGACATTTTTATGAAGAAGTCTTTCAATGATGAAAGTAAGATCAGACATAACACCAGTAACATTAACATGCATCTACGTTTTTGCTTTCACTTTCAACGTTTTTTTCAACGTAGATTTTTCATCTTAATCTAAATGAGCTTGAATTTTATTCAAGTCTGTTTTTCTATTAAATTAAGTCTAGTAAATTATTTAGAATTTTGTCGGAATCGTAGTGGAGCCTCCAAAGCTAAATAAACAATAAAAAACTCACTAAAAATATTAGAGAGGATATTTATATGCTTCAATGAATTTTTGTAATGCATTGGAAATTAAAACTGAGCATTTAATTATAAATAAAAATCAATGGGTGAGACCAAGTGGCTACTAAGTGACATCTTAGAACAGCTGTTTCACGCTCTGTGGCGATCAAATGTTGTTTATTTTTTGCTTTGGCGGCCCCATTGTGATCCCGACGATTTTTCCTATTGGCCTCATTACCGAGACCTCACTTTTTACTGGTGACTACTCCTAGCTGATGATCAAAGAGCGCGAAACAGCTATCCTCGGATGTCACTTAATACTTGGTCTCATCCATTGATGTTTATTTATAATTTGTTCCTCATATTAATTATTGATGATGATGGTAAGGGGCCTTACAAAGAGATGAGAGTACGGGTTGGAGGTAACAACCTCGAACAGGTGATGTCTTTTCGATATTTAGGAAGTCTGGTGACCCAGAATGGTAATTCTGAAATGGAGATAAAAAGTAGGATTGGAATCGCAAAATGTGCATTCTACCGGAGAAAGAACATTTTGACATCAACAAATATTAGCTTGGATACCAGAAAAAGACTGTTGAAGGTGTTTGTGTTGAGTACTGCTATGCACGGATGTGAAACATGGTCAATGACGAGGAATGATGTTAGGAGATTGGAGGCGCTCGAGATGTGGGGATGGAGAAGAATGGAGGAGATCAAATGAACTGATTTGATGACAAATGAGGAAGTCCTGGACAGAGTTGGAGAAAAGAGGACCATGATGGCAGGTATCCGAAGGAGAAGAGACGGAATGATTGACCACCAGCTTCGACACAAGGGAATACTCGCCGAGCTCATGGAGGGCCATATCCATGGAAGAAGATCAAGAGGTCGCTCCAGGACCACTTACATACAAAACATCCTTAAAGATAGGAATCTGCGGTGCTACGTGGAGTTGAGCCGAACTGCACAAGACCGTAATGGCTGGAGACATTGTGTTGCGAACCAATCTACGGATTGATCTAGCATGATTGATTGATTAATTATTGAATTAAAGTTTGAATTTTCAGTATATTAGTATTTTTTTTTAATCATGAACATTATAAACATGAAAAAGTTACTTGTAGCTTTATTGACAATTTAAACAAATCTCTCTCTTTGAAGATTTTCTGTTCTTTTATTAAGACTTCATTGTGGTTTGGAAATTAGAAAGCTTCCTTAGAAATTATCATATATAAATACTGTATATTGTCGAAAGATGGGATGATTGATTTCCTTAAATCCTACTGGTTATTTGTAGAATCAGAGAATATCTATGTTTCTACATTTTTATACATGTGATGATTAGACCAGACCAAAATTTTTAATTTTCCAATTGAATATTGGCCTTTATTTCTTCTACATCGTTATATTCTGCTAAGTGTTCTAGATTAACTATTGATTTGCTATTTTTAATATTAGATTATCAATACTTTTCTAGCCCATCTACTTTTCTTCGCAAAATTTAATCTCCTTGGGATAAATTTGCTTTCAGATGCTCTGCTAAGCAAGGATGACCAAAACATTTCATTTTGAATTCATGTTTCTCCCTAGAATTTTCCCTCCAAAGCATTTTTGTAGTCGGTTTCATTCCTAAATGAAGAGCGTGCTCCTCTTACACGTTCGTAATAATTTTGGAAACTTTCGGAGCTTGCAGCGACTAAAACTGCGGATTGTCAATTAGAATGAACTTTATGACCCAAATTTTCAACTTATTCGGAAAATATCAAGGTTTCTTTAAAAAACAAATGGGTATATCAGAAAAGGGTAGCCAAACATGGGGCATTTTGAAATGGGACGCAATTTCTTGTTTTGTTAGAACCACGTAAATTTGACCTAGACTTGAAATACAGCTTTTATATCGCTGTCGTAAGATTATTTTATGAGAAATTTACTTTATTATAAAATAAATATAATTTGTTAAGCTGTATGAAATTTGTGACACAATGAACGCTTGTAGTAATTGAGAGCATTAAAACAAATAAGGTTCAACAAGTTATAGAACTTTTGATCTTGAAATAACATGCTGGTTTTTTAAAAAAACAAATTCTTTTTTAGAAAATCATTATTAAGATATTGTAATTGCAGACTGTACAATTCTCTTGATAACTTATAGAGAATCAAGTTCTGAGAAACTTTCCTTAGATTATTGAATTGCTACATGTACTGGAATTTACTAACTTAAAATATGCTGATTTTTTTTTAAATATGCTTTTGTGCTCGTACCACAATTATCAATAGCTTGCAAATTAGACTTTTGGTCAATATTTAATAACCTATATTTTTTTTTCCATTGAAATTTCCTTAGTTTTTTAGGAGACATATTTTTCTAAGTTATAAATTGTTCAGATGAAACTATTTAGCTCTATTTCATTTCATGTTTATACAAGTTACAAGTTTTGTAAAATACAGAAATTTATTTTTCATCTCTCATATGTGAAGAAAAAAGACAAATAGGTACAAATTGAACCCAAGAATGAGAAACGTACGGAGAAACTCACCATCCTACGATCCGCAGGATCAACTAGAAAAGTCGAAAATTCAATTTTATACAATTAAATATATGATTTAGTCTTAGAAAGTGGGCATTCGAAGGCTTTATACAATCATACCAAAATCGGACTAGGTTTCACCGGTTTTTAAGACAACCGATCCGATTATCATTTGCTTCAAAGAGATTTCCGTACAAATATGGCCAAATCGATCGATTGCAAACACCAACCCTTATTGATCAGCCGCCTCTTGAGTAGTACCTACTATTTGATGTACAGTGAAACCTCGGGTTACGAACGACTCAGGTCACGAACATTTCGGGTTACGAACAACACCTTCGAAAATTTTTGACTCGGGTAACGAACAGTGCCTCGGGTTATGAACGAAGGCGAAAGAAAGAGCAAGATTTAACGTTGGAGACAAACGATCGCGTACAGTACAAAGTTACAAGTTACGGGGCCAAAGCACATCAAAGGCGTCTCACCTAGCATCTGAAAGTATCTCTCCGAGCCCACATGATTCTTTTTCTGATATTAACAAGACATCGTCATGTATTTATTAAATGTAATTATTTTACATTTAATTTATTTGGTTGTTTTCTTTCCCTTTATTTAATACGTGAAGTACACGTATTCTTTGCGTTTTGTCAGGTAAACGACCGGATGTTAATAAAAGGAACGATTCTTTCATCTTGAAACGGATCGTCTCTATTTCATTGATTTCAATGTTTCGGGTTACGAACGTTTCAGGTTACGAACCGAGTTCTGGAACGAATTAAGTTCGTAACCCGAGGTACCACTGTACAGTTTTATACTTCTGCAGATAATTAGTAGTGTCAGAGATTTCCTTCTTGAGGATGAATATGCTGCATTTCTCGGTATTAACATTTAACAGACACGTCAATAATCCCAAGTCACATTTTAATGTATGGTTTCAGTGAAATATTCTTAACTTTTGATAAGCAACAATATCAAATAATACCCACATGATAATATCTAGTTTTTTTATATAAAACTGTGATAAAAGGCTATAAATTAATTTTTTTCTCTTTCTTCATTTTATCTAATAACTGGTTTGGATTTTCCTGGATGTGATGACGGGAATTTTTCCTAGAGTGTTTATTCTCCATACTGGTCGAAGGGTTCACCCAGCCGTCTTCAAAATGGAGACCAGGGTTAAAGGCGGAAAGGATTTATCTACTAATCATAATGTTAATTGATTGCCTATATTGTATTTAAAGAAAAAAAGGTTATGAAAAAAACGAAAAGAAAACAAGAAAAAAAATAAATAAAATACTTTGATAAAACAATACTATTCAACTTTGCTATTTAACTACGTCCTAGGAAATAAAATAAAGCAGTGACGAATAAGTTAAGTGTAAAACAACTTATTAGAGTTTCAAAGAAGAAAAAAAACCAGAAAACTTTCCAAAAATTTCCGAAAGAAAAATCCAAAACAAAATAAACAATTTTGGGAAATTAATTAACAAATATATTAAAATTTTGTACATTTATTAAAAAAATTATTGAGATCACTACATCATTTACGTAACATATTAGATCCTCTTATTGGAGCTATATTAATGCCGAGTTGAATTCCATCTTCCGCGTTGTCAATCGTTTGGCATTCAAATGAAATCTACATCCAATGCAGTAATAACACTGCTTCCTGGGTCACTTTCTTGAGAACGGAGCTTTCAGAAATTTTGTTTTTCCTTCTGTCGTTAATCATCACTTGAAGGCAGCACCATCATATACTGTGGTTGCTTTGATCTCCACGACAACACAGCCCGGCAACGTAAACTTCAGAAATCTTCATGTTTACCGTTCACCCTCCTTTGATCGCCACTTGTAAGCAGCACCAACAAGCCCGTTACCCAATAACATTCAATTGCTAAAGGTATAATTATCACTCCCTTTTCTTAGGTGATAGATGGTAATATAAAAATTCCCAATTTTATATTTACATTTTGGTTGGTCACTTACGGAGTAATCTGCCATTACTTTAATTTCCGCTAAAATTTTGAATTTTTATCAATAAATACATTATTTACTTTCAGTTAATAACAATGTTACTGTTTAATTAATTCAAAAAAGCAATAATTTATACTACTAGGCCATCCCCTTGTCTCTCCCTGGTAAGTATGAGATAATCCAAGAAGAATCGATTCCAAGCAGTTATGGCAAAAAGTGATATTTTATTCTTTTATATCCTTTATTTTATATATTTTATCCTTATTGAATGAACTCATTATTTGATAGCGCGCGCCATTGTTGACGGAGAGAAGCTAGAAAAAATGAACATTGAAATTTAAATTTTAATCTAGTAGGCTAAAATTAATGAGTTATTTTCTTTTTTCTCTGGCTCTTCTCTCACTGCGCCACACACACACAAAGGCAGTGATAAGAAACAATAATTTGAATGTAGTCCCCGTGGTCTAATGGATAATACGTCTGACTTCGGATCAAAAGGTTGCAGGTTAGTTTCCGTCGCGAACTTTTCATTGTAGTAATTTTTTCACAGGAAATTACCAATTGCGCCGGACAGACAGACAGAGAAATAAAAGATTTTATTAATATAGATTCTAAAATCATAATGCAAAGCAAATAGGAGAAAAAAAAATTCAGGTCAAGTAATTTAAAAGGGATACATACATATTTATAAAATGTAACTTTTTATTTCTTTTATTTGCTTATATTTGTCTCTGACTTTTTTATTATACTTCAGGAAATGGTTTTTAACATCAAAAACAAGGGAGTTTTGTTTTTACGCTGATCCATCTGAATTTTGTCGAATAAAGCCCAATATTAATTGTTGCACTTCAGATACAATAAATCATTTCGTCACAAAGAAGGATGTGTTGGGAATATCTAAAATAAACACGTAATGATGTTTAGCAATTACATCAGATAAGGAATCAAAACAAAGTTTAGATAAGAAAAGAATGACTTAATTTATATCAAAAAGAAATTTAATCTAATAATAAATTTAACATGTGTCAATTGATTAAATAAATAATAATCCGATCCGTATGTGCATTGCTCAGCATGCTTCCGCCCTCCGTTCAGAAGATTTTAATAATTTGACGGTTACGCATGCAAGAGATCGGGGCACAGACTTGACTACCAAAATCCTTGGATACTGGCGTATGAATCCAATGACGTTTTACACAAATGTAAGGAGTCGCTGATTATTTTATCTGACCCCAGTTGCTGTAATGACTTTTATATTGTTTTATGATTCATGTTTCCTTCCCCTTTCCCCCATCAATAATAAATGTATTCAACCTCTTTTTTGAATCTCAGATTGTTTATTTATCCGTCTGCTTATTTGTAATTTGAAAATGGCAATTGGAACTATAATTGCCATTATAATCTATACTACTATTATAAATCAATCGACGAGAACCGAACATTACCGAGAAGGGCCGAACTGTGAATGCCCAGGTCAGCGATTGGTTGGTTGGTGTTTTATGGCGCAAAAGCAGCTGCGGCTAAGCTGCACCAAGAAAGGTAAAGGTCAGCGAGCGAGGTACAATTCCATACGGCCGACCAATTCATGTGGTCGGCTCCTTATGCAACAGTTGTGCTTCAGCGAACTAATTTTTGTGGATGTGTTCGATTAATTTAATTGAATAATTCTATGCGTTTCCTATGTAATAGGTACTAACCGTAATAGGTACGTATGACTTAATATATATAAATTTTAGGTTTTACTTAGGTCTAATAAAATCAATTTTTAGGTAGTTTTTTTAATTGGTTGTAACGATCGTATTATGAATAGATAACAATATATTATAGATACAATTAATTAAATATATTACTTTGTTATATCTATAAAGTTGAATCTATTAGAATAGATACAATTAATTAAATTATGAAAACGTTTCTTCTTCTTTATTTGTTTAATGGCACTTTTCCATAGTATTATATTGGATTCTACCAATATACGTAACCCCAATGTTTAAACTAATTCGATCGAATCAAAGATTAACTGTTGACAATTATTGCTGGGGGACCACAGTGAAACGTAAAATTACAATTCGTTTTTCACAAAAAAACAGCAAATAAAACAGTAATCGACATTTTATCTTATTAAATAAATAACAATAGGGGGCGAGTTGGCCACACGACGAGAACCAACATTACCGAGAAGGGCCATGTATTTTAATTTCCAGATGGTATTTATAGTTAATGAGATGCACTTACTGTTCGGTTTTGTTTACGAGAGCCTTCAACGCTTTTGCGCATGCGTCAGGTCTCCTTCGATTTCTTCAAAATTGGGGTGAGAAGAAATAACGAGGGGATATTTACTTTTTATCAGTGTTAGTTTACTAGTAGCTGCGTTCTATTTGCGCTTTTCGGAACAGAATTATGGAAAGAATAAATACTATTGCAAAAATAACAGGTACTAAAAAAAAACACAAGGTCTTAGGAAAGTGCCCATCTCAGCGTATCACCCCTTTGCGGGATAGAATCGTCCGCGAGTCCTGATTCTCGCTTTTGAAAACGAACAGTAGTTATGTACTCATAATGTGTATGAAACAGATTTGTATAATCACAATTTAACGCGAGTGAAATCGCGGGGCACAGCTAGTTAACTATAAATACCATCTGAATTTATATTACCTAGAAACCATTATTAAGTTTCTACTTATTTCTTCTTTTTCTTAGATTTGGGTTCTTAAAAAGTCACTAGAATGTTTACAGAAATCGTCACCTAAGCATCGACAGATGTGTTTCTTCAATGCAAATATCAAGTCAACGAGATGATGTCGTAGGCTGCAATGTGAAGTGAAAGATTTATCGTGAGTTGCGAATTCACAAGTGAAAGTAGCCAACCATGTAAAGAGCTGAAATAATAAAATACTGTCGATGTTTCTTTGATAATAAAAAATACATAAAAAATAATAAATTTAGGAAAAAAAATTGTTGTAATTTCGTTAGATAAAAATATTAAATTCATTAAATATTTTTTTTCTCTTTTCTATTTTTTATTTGTATTAAAGTTCACTTTATCTGGTCTCAATATTAAAATAAAACAGCAATAGAACTAAATACGGCGAGCCGCGAGTTTAAGACGATGTCATTTATACATTTATTTAATTTTATTGAGATATTAATAACTAGAAATATTATTAAATTATTTTATTAAAAGGGAGTTTCCTTTTTTTAATGAAAATACTCGAGAAATTGTGGATGAAAAGATTATAACTGAAATTTTTTTATTTATTTACTTTGAAGAACTAGCATTTTAGAAAACAAAATTGTAATTTGTTAACATGAGGGGCTGCATTCAAAAATTTCGGGCTTTCTAAGATGTTTAACGCATGCGCCTTGATCATTTAAGCGCAATTATAGTTTTCTCTGCATGTAAATTGTCAATTTTTCTAAGTTAATTTTAGTCATGTCCTTCTTTTTTCTGATAAGAATCAAAAAAATATTTATTAATAATATTGCCTGAAGCCATAAGGTTCTCAAAAAAATTGTTAGTAATCCGGAAAAATATTTTTCCCGTTTTTAAAAATCCAAGAGACAAGAAATGGATTAACCACATCTGTAATTAACATTAAGTATACATTACACCAATTCTACATTAATTTTGTATTTCTATTTTTATATTTTACAATTTATTAAATGACTTGACTTGACTCACAAATAGATCGGCTAACCTCGGCTAACTTCGTTGAGTGCTCGGCTTTCTTACAGAATTTACAGAATTAGGAAGCTTCTAAAAGAAATTGCAAAATAAATAAAAGTCAGTCCCTTTCTACCAACCATGATGTCATGTTTCTATGTTTAAAATTTGTTTTTCATTAGATTTTTGGAAACATCCCATTAAAAAATTAAATCAGGAATTATTAATCATACAATTTAAAAAAAAATACATTTATTATTTCATTCAATTTCAATATAAAAAAACGTGCTCGTAATTCTGACATTACTAATGAAATAGAATTTTTGCTTTTCTTTTTGATATATTGTTGATAATAAAACTTGCAATAATTTCAAATAAATATAGGGAATTTTATTTCATCATTTTTAATGCTCATAATCATTTCAATTCAAATTGTAAATTCACAAAGATGCACTTAATAAAACTAGATCATCACCAGAATTAGTCTGGAAGGCTGTAGGAACACGATCAAAATTATAGTAATTTAAACTCCTGGAAATGATAACATGCACGAGACTAAAGTTAGCAACACACAACAGTATAAGCACAGAACATGCTTATTCGTAGCTGTGCTGTTTTCAGGAGGCGATTTATTTATTTATTTATTTATTTATTCCAAGACTGTTTATATATCTTCAAATATATTTGTACATGGAAAGCATAAACATGGAAAAAAATATCTCGAGTGAGAATCCCAAAAGTAATGAAATTGAATCAAATTACTAATGTAATTTTTCGTCCTGCGTAAAAAGGATAAAACAGAACGTTTCAGCTCAGCTTTAGGCTATTTTCAACATAATATTTTAGTATTTACTTTTAAAGTTTCAATTAAAGAAAGGAAAGCCATTCATAAAATTTTAATGTAATGGACCCCCCCCCTCCACCGCTTAACAAAAATCCACCTCACCCCCCTCTTGGCTAAGTGCCTGCCCACCTTAGATATTAAAATCTCTAATATCCAGATCTGACTGTGTCTAATGCCCTTCCTCTCTGTTTGGAAAGTAATTTTAATTTCCTGTGAAAATAGAAACAGTTTCTACAATGAAACGTTCGCAACAGGAATCGAACTTGCAATCTTCAGATCTGAAGTCGGACGTCTTATCCATTAGGCCACGGGTACTCCATTCAAATTATTTTAAATATCTCATCACTTCCTATGTATGTGTGATCACTTCCTATGTATGTGTGAAAGAAGAGCCAGAGAAAAAAAATTAACTGATTAATTTCAGCCTACTAGTTTAAAATTTAAATTTCAACGTTCGTTTTTTTAGTCCACTACAAGCGCAAGTCAGATGAGCATTAGATGCAGAGCTCGCCCACAGCGACGAACTGAAGAGTCGTTAGAGACAGGCCCGGATTTAAAGACCCAGGGCCCCTAGGCCCTACTTGACATTGCCCCCCCCCCCAATCCCAATTAAAGCTAACATAAACCAGCCGGAAATGATAAGAAACTGCAACGTGGCAACTGTTGCAGTTTGTAATCATATTCGAGGATATTATCAGCAGCTAGGCCCTTGTAAACGTATAATAGCAATGCTTAAGGTATATTCGTCGTATATTCAATCATCTTCGTCGCGCAATAAGCTGTGTAACACAGTTGTGTGCCACAATGGATGCATAGGGGAGACCCGGGCTGGTTGGCGTAAAGAGTAGGTTGGCCATTAGCTTTTAATTTTGGCCGTTGTGCGATTGAGAGCGCATGCCGCAAGCCACATGCCCTTCACAACCTCGCCCGCTCTTCAAAAAAGCTTCAATATATACTCCAACATCGTTTTGGGTAGGACATCCGATTGTTGGCTTTTTCGTTCGATAAGTACACTCACTGCCAAAAGTTAAGCACGGAGAGGAAAAATGTTAATTTTCATAAGAGATCTGAATTAAAGAAGCTGAAATTTGCTGCAAAGATAGAATGAAGTATGCAAATTATATAGGTAACAGCCAATCACGGTTTCGCGTCGAGAAATATGCAAAACAGGCAGTCGTATAAGAAGCCGGCATTGTGAAGGGTTACAGGAGTTGCATGTAAGTGCTGATGAAAGGTGTTTAGAACGTTCGTACGATTTGTTTTCAAGCTAGACGTGTTTTTATGGCTTCCAGAAGACGAATGGAAGATTCTGAGCGCTGGCGGGCTGTCGGACACATTGAAGCAAGACAGTCTATAACAGATGTTGCTCGTTTCTTCGGCGTTCATCATTCCGTCATTTCACGATTATGGAAACAATTCCAAACCAGCCAAACAGTTGTCCGAAGACCTGTAGCCAGTCGTCCAAGAGTTACGATCCTCGCGGAAGATCGGTATATTGTTGTTGTAGCCAAGCGGAATCGAAGATCGACGTCCACACGTGTAACATCTATGGTTGTAGCGGCAATTGGTAAGACGATATCTGCCACTACTGTTCGTCGAAGGATACACATGAATGGTCTGTACGCCCGGGTACCACGAGTTTGTGTTCTTTTATCCGTCGAATCCTGAGGGGCACGATTACAGTGGTTCCGCCAGCATGTGAATTGGACTATGTCTGATTGGGGTAATATTATGTTCACAGATGAGTCCAGATTTGCCCTACAACCCGATGTTAAGCGTGTAAGGGTCTGGAGGGAACAAGGCACACGCAATCAGCCCCAGAACATCACCGAACATCACGCATTCCGCGATGGAAGCATCATGGCCTGGGCAGGGATTTCATTGGGATAACACACCGATCTTCATATCTACAGGCGAGGTTCTGTGATGGCTGTATGGTATCGAGATGAAGTCCCCATTGTGAAACTGTACGCTGCAGCAGTTGATCCTTCTTTCGTTTTAATGGACGATAATTTGCGCGTCCCCAAAGAGCTGCCATCGTTGACGACTTTCTGGACAGTGAGGGGATTGCGCGTATGGAGTGGCCAGCTTACTCGCCGGACCTTAATCCAATTGAAAATCTTTGGGATGCCCTCGGCCGTGCTGTATGTCGACGTTTATCAGTACTACGAGTTAGCTTTTCTCTCTGAATCATTGAAGTGAAAGCTATGTTTCTCTGAACCGCAACTTTCATTTAGATAATATTACTTTAACAATTAACGGCCATTTTTGTCATGAAAACATGTTTAGGGTTGGTTGGCTATCTATTTTCGAGGTTAGTTGGCACACAACTATCCCAATATTGTCCTGATGGCCAACCTACTCGAATATATTACATGTTTCGTTGCAATATTTCCTTATATAATCTTCTTTCAACATCATTCAGTAAGATAATTTAAATTTCTTGAACAATATTTTCAAAAGTTGTTTGAAATAGATAAATATGAAAAGTTTCATGGAGGTACAGCCATCTTTTAAAGGGGAAGATACGTCATTACAAGAGAAAAATAGAGGAAAAACTCCCAAGGACAGACATGAGCTGTTCCTGCACACATAGAGGAGAAGAGGAGCTTCAAATCACTGTCAGAGGAGTTCCAAATACCTGTTCGCAGTTTAGTCCGATATTGGAGAAATGCAAAGAAAGGGCGAAGGACCTCTCGAATCAAGTATCACAGAAATGCAGAGGATCGGCTACTGGAATAACCGTACTGAGTCACTCGCCGCGAAAATCTGGAGGTTGGTGACTGTGTGATAGTCATATATGATGGCAATCAATATCATGGAGTCATAATGTCATTGGATGAAGCTGATGCTTTAGTTAGCACAATGGTAAAACATATTAAGTTTTGGGCTTGACCAAAGAAAAAAGACGAAATATGGTACACCAAAATGATGCTTATTGAGAAAATTTCGTGAACCAAAGCTGAATAATGCCATTAAACAAACTTACTTGTTATGTAGTGAAAGTGGTGACAGAGAAGCCAAGCACTGCGACCGGAGGTCTATTAAAATAGATATCCCTACCGGGATTCGAACCCGGGGCCTCCGGATTAGAAGTCCAGCGCGCTATCCACTTCGCCACAGGGACTCACAACAAACTTACTTCGTCGATATGAAGGTTGTTTGATTTTATGACTGCGATACATAGGCTACCATGTTGACACTGATATCGTAAAACTGTTATCCTAATACAAGGTTAAATGTTATATCATGTGTCTACAAAAACAAAAAAGGCAACTTTTGATCTCACTGTGACAGCTTCCAAAAAGAACATAAAATAGGTAGTTATTTTGTATTTGTTTTGATAAATAATAAGTCTGTTGATGATCTTCTGATATCTTGGAAACTTGTTGACAAAACTTCCAAACTTAATGATGTATTTTGATACCTATATTTTGTGATTTCTTAATATATTTCTCACGAAAGTCCCAATGTCTGCATTTTCTTTAAGGAGCTTATTTCGTTTGTCTTCTTCTATTGAAATCAAAGCATGAAAATCATTTCCATTTACTTATTTCTATTTACCTAATTTTATTTCAACTAATGTAGAGAATTTCTATTTTTGCTTCGCGGAACAGGGGTTCAATGTGTGTATGACTGGATCTATGTCAACGTTGATTTGTCAACTTCTTCATTTTCATGTGACCATAACATTTAATGTTAAGAGTTGAAAAAAATCCCGTAACATAGCCTGATAGATGCATTAGTGTAAAAAAATATATAATGGTGCGTCCTGTATTGGCAGTATAAATCAGTAAGTGAAAACCTAGGTCAACCAACGCCGGTCTCACCTACAAAGGTAGCATGTCAGGTCGGCATGCTATCGTAACTCCAGACGCACCGTGGACAGGGTTGCTTATCAGCTACACAGGGTGTTTCATTCGCTATCGAATCCTGATTTTCCTTATAATTTTCAAAGTAATGGAAGCAATGCAGAGAAATTTTACACGGACATTGTGATGGCCGATTGCGTTTTCGCTGTCTTCGGCATTTGTTGTAAAGCATTCGAACTCAGTACTGGCTATTTATAGCAGGGTGGTGCCACCTGCCAATGTCAGTATTCTGAAGATCGTGTCATTTCTAAGGGACTTTGGCCACCAAGGTCGCCTGACCTTACCCCACCGAATTTCTTTCTATGGAGCATGCTGAACGGGAAAGTATCACAACATGCCACGGACTCTCATGGAGTCCATCTCCAAGACTGCATTCGGCGGGGAAATTAATTTCTATGACTCTCGATGTGTCGGTGAATACTTTTCGTAACATGGAGAGGTATGTGCAGGTATGCCTTGATGCTAATGGCGACCACTTTCAACACTTGCTATGAAATCATCATGCTTCTTCTAAGCAAAGATATGTCCGTGTCAAATTTATCTGCATTACTTCCATTCGTTTGAAAATTTTAAGCGAAAATCAGGGTTCGATAGCGAGTGAAACACCCTGTAGTTTTAGGGTTTATAAAGAGATTACTTGCGGAAACTAGTGCATTGTAACTCAGTGCTCTGTGAGTTCTAGTTTCAACAAGAGCAATTCGCCATCAGCTAAGCGAAGCTGGACTACAGGCATCTTGTTCTAACCCAATTGGACAAGGCATCGTTACAAATTGGGTAAAGCTTCACTGACTAATGGCTTCCACTTTCCTTGTTTAAAACCACAGAATTTTTAGAGCTTTGATAATTTTAATCAGTTGTCGTTAATGTTTTACCGTCAAAGTATCATTTTTCGTTTGTATCCTTAAGTGTTCTTTTCTTCTCTTCTTTTGATTTACTGCTTCTTTTTGTTGCTTTTCTTTTTTGATAATTTCATTTCAGCTTTTGCTATCCGATTTGATTTTAGCAAATATTTTTGGAGTATGGCACATGAATACTTCAGTTTCACGACAACTGCCACAATGAGCGAAGTCTTGTTCATCTTTTTATTAACTTAGGGAAGATTCTATTTGGTTTTCTTACTGAAATAGCATGATATCTTTGTCCTTTGTATCTGCCTGACACTTATATTTTTGGTTAAAAGATATCTCGTGATCTAAAGGCACAGCATCGATCACCTCTGATAACTCTTCAACTTCAGATGTGTTGATGTGTCCATCGTCAGTCATGGAAGTGAGAAATGTCGTCATGTTATCTTCTACGAAGATTGTTCTTCTCTAATTGTACCTAACTTCTCTAACTGGTACAGACTATGATTACATGAGGGTTTATAAAGTGATCAGTTCCGGGATCCAGTACGTATCTAAGAGCATCTAAGTGCAAAGTATGGTTCAGGATGTTAACTTCAGTTATACTGAAAATTGCCTTCCTGAGTTTTGTACAATCCGGTGATATATCTAAAACTAAAGAAATTAAAAAATAAGAAAATTACTATAGCTCCCTTTTCTTAAACGTTCTTTTCTTTTCTGATAAAAGGTGGAAGTGTTTCAAATTCCGAGTTGAAACAATTTTTTTCAATAGAACTGAAGACGGAACGACAAAGCCCTTTCGTAGGCTGAGTTTGGAATCATTGTCTTGTACAATTATAACTCAATTTTCTTATACAATTCAATTATAATTTACAATTGAATCTTTAAGGAAACATTATCCTTCTTTTCAAATCAGTTCGGTAGATATTAGGACAATCATCTGGTATTTTAGAGCCCTATTCCACTGGAACAATTCTCTTTTCTATTTCTCTGTTTATTATCTGTTTGTGCATTACGCTAAAACGGCTGGACGATTTTCTTCATATTTGACTGCGTTATTTAGAGTCTAACTTAAATGTGTATCTATACTCAGAATGCACCGACTGGCAGAAGGTTAATCTTAAGGGATGGGGAAGATAGAAACGAAAATAATCGTACCACATTTTAAGTTGGACTCTAAGCAACCTATCAAATTTGAAGGAGATCCATCCAGCTGTTTTAGCGTGATGCGCCTACAAACAAGCAAATAGAGAAGAAAAATATTTGTAAAAGGACTTTGCATATTCAGTCAATTAATATTTTTCCAATTGATTTCAATAAGTAATAGGAGATTAAATATGCAAGTACAGTTTCATCCGTAATAGATTTGCATGTTTTAGTGTTATTTGCAGCAAATGCAATTACATTTTAATGTGAAGAATATTTAAAAAATGCTAACTCTTAGATTTGTAATGAAGAAAGTGACTGTTATTTTATTGAAATTGGCTGTTATTTTCATGAAAATTAAAAATTCTTTTTATTATAACATTGTTTTCTTTCTGTTTTCAAAGACAAAGCTTGAGAGATCAGAATGAAACTTAATCAGACATATTCTATTTTTATTCAATTCCCAGACAAAATTGAAATTTGAGTTTCTGTAAAGTAAAGGATTCACAGAACAGCGACAACATGAGTTTTTTCAAATCTTCATAAATTATTTTTTTGAGTGATTTTTTTTTTTTTTTTTTTTTTTTAGGAAAACTTTTTTTTTTTATTTTGTGAATATCAATTTTAAATTGGTTTTCATAGAAGCATTGGATCTTAAAATTCCTTACGGTAGTTTTAATTTATTTGTTGCATAAATCACGAAGAGAAATCAATATTCTATACTAATAACCCAGCTTCAATTTCCTTCATTTCTGAGCAATTTTATTTGTCAATTTGATTCTCTTCTTTCATATGAAAGATGATAATGTCATCATCATAGGCAGAAAGGAAGAAGATTATGATAAGATTCTAATAGATGAAAATATTCAATCAGTATGAATTACGTTAACAAATTGAATTTTCGACCTAAAAATAGCAATTTATTGTAAACAATTTGAATGTATGGTACAGAATAACACAAGAAACTTTTATGTAATAGATAAGTCAAGAAGTACCTTCAGCATCTTCTAGAAAGTTAAAATCTTTATTGTTCTGAAAGCTGTAGAGGAGATACTAATGGCAAAAGATGCTACATTAAATGAAGAGTAATTATCATTTAGTAAGTAATTTGTATATCAGGTGGCCATAATTAAAGAAAAGGTGTTTAGAGTCGAATTACGAAAAACCCATTGGGCCAAACTCCACCAAAATTGGCATGAACACTATTTAGACCATGAGAATATGAAAATTTATAAATGAAAAAGAGATTTTACGTGCGTTGTGCCTTCGTTTTTTGCTCTTTTCATTTCTAAATTTAAAAAAAAATAGTTCAAAATTTCGCCACTAGGGGAAAAAATGGCGCTAGAAGCCATAAGTGTAGTAAAAGAAGTTACTGAAAAAACAAAAATCTAATTTCATGAAAATTCTGTGGATTTTTTTTTCTTTTCTTTTATTTAAAACTCGTTTAAGCAATCCTCAGCAATCTACGAGTCCGAAGGTCCGTGCTTCAATAGTGTTCTAGGGTTGCTATGTTGGCGAACCCCTAGAAGAACTCCGTTAAAACATTATAGATTAAAATTTGGTTATTTTAAAATTACAATCTTCGCCAAAGACAAAGTGTACATATTTTCCATTTTTGAAAAAAAAAAAAAAAAGTCGCAGTTACTTAAATTGTTCCTGTAACAATAATTTTTAAGCTTACAAAAAAATACGTAGATTACAACGTGTTTTTGAAAGTTTCCTATTTGAATACCACTTTCTTTAAAAATGTATTCAGTTTTGTGAGAATTGTATGAGTGTCAAAAACTTTTCTTAGTAGTTCTCCGGATTCGTCGAACAAAGCTTCATAGTTTTTAATAGAACAGGAATTATCGTTATATCGTTCATATGAGTCTCGTATGACTGAGGGGGACGGAAGTACGAGAAAGTGAACGAGAATATGAATTCATAAAATATAAAGGCCTCATCTCCGAGAAGGCGAACGAAAGTATTACATGGATCTGGGAAAGAATACGTGCACTCTAAAGTAGATTGAGGGTTGGAGATAGGAACGGCGAGGTAGACAACAACGGCAGGGAGAAGTGGGCGTAATAAATTAGTTTATTGAGGACAGGCTATCTAACTTGATTTTCATAACTGACGAGTGTCTTTGATGAACTGTTCCCAGCTTCAGAATATTTAACTAATAGTTTGAATTAGTTTTCTTCTTCCAGGGAAGGCAGTATCTGGTCTTACAAGTTTTTGTTCCGTAATAAAGCTCTCAAATTTGGAGTCTTGTCTTTAGATTCTCCTGATCCGTAAGGCATATTGCTGCAGCTCAAACATCTTAAAAGACTGAGTGTAGATGACGTTTGATAAAAATTAAGTAGCACGATTTCATAATAATGGGCAGTGTTGATAAGTCAAACATTAGGCTGTTGGTGCGTTGAATGTCCTAGTTTGCAATGAACCTGTAACCGGCTTTTTATATGAATGTTGAGAAGAAAATCCAAAGAGTACTTCCTTATCACTGACACCATTTAAATCAGACTTTAAATGTGGCGCCTTTTTTGAGAAATCTCAAAAGTTCTTTATTTTTCTGTCTGGGAATGTCACCAGAGACTTTCGAGTAAGGACTTCCTCGATGCTCGATAAAGAAAGATAGTATTTCACTTCCGACTTCTATAACAAATTTACTATTAGCTTCCTATACTTAAAGCAGCACCAGGTTTAATTTTCCTCATTAAAACCTACGAAGATTACACTTATTGAAACTACTTCTATTAAATAAGTAGTTGAAGTAGTTGTAGTAGGTGTAATACGAGAGACTGGATTGGATGCGGAACAGACATTGAATTATCCAAGAGGAAGAGGGAAAAAAATCAAAATTAGTGTTCCTTACTCACCAAGTAGCCAAACAAGATTACCAAAAAAAGATAAAACAAGTTTCAAGGTGATGCACACAAAGATTAAAGGGAAACGAAAATAAACGTAGAGGCCATAATCTCTATGGGCAAACATAGAATGATCGATCAGGTGATGATAATAAACAACAAATGTAGCCTACATGTGAAGAACAGGATTTTCTTAGATCATAAGAAAATATTTTTAAGACATGTAGTTAAGTTATTTGTAGGGCAAGTTAACTTATTTTGCTAGATATATTGCTACTTAATCTCCTTACAGAGCATTAGCATTAAGATAATGCTTTTTTTAATAAAGACAACAATTAATTTGGACATTATTTAAATCTTTTTCTGTTTTGTTATTTCTTTGAATCAGTATCTGAAATGTTCTTATGAAGTATTTTAGTAAAAAAAAAAGTTTATTGGCACGTTAAGATGTAGAATTAAAACCTGTTCCTTTGTTTTTAAAAGCAACCGATCTGTATTCACAATCATGTAATTCACTAAATAGCTTTAAAATTTCTATTTTAAATAGAAAATTAAAAATCAGTTGTTTTTTTCCAGCCCAAAATCCTAAATTAGACATTTGCTATGAATGTTACACAGATTAATTGGCTCAGTTATCTGTCCATTTGCAGCTTTGAAAATTCATTCAATAACGTAATTCTTAAGATGTTATTTAATTAAAATAATATCTTAATAATTATGTTATTGAATGAATTTTCAATGATGCAAATGGATAGATAACTGAGCCAGAGTAAATTTCTTGGATTCGTTCTTTTTTTTCTTTTGCTTGAACTTTAATTTTGAAAGATACTTTTTTTTATCTTGAATATGGTAGTGGATTAAACTTTAATGTTATCAATTTTATAAGATTTTGTATAATTATATAGTAATAACGTTTAAGATTTTAAATGCCATTTCTAAATACAGTATCTGATATGTTTCAAAATTTTAGTTTTATTTTTGCCTCGAAACGAGTTGTTACATACAGCACTAGCCATTCTCTGACTACAATGTTATGAGTGCAGCTTAAGAAAGATTATGAACCAAAATAAATTATATATAATATATCCTCCCAATTTGCGAAAAAAAAATACAATTCCCATGATAAAATCTTTGTAACTGAATAAAAATAGAAAAGAAAGAAAAGACTGAAAGGAAGAAAAATTAATTAATGGGTGAATAAAAAGGCACATATCGCCTAAAAACAGCTTTATAATGCATTGTCAAGATCACCTTCATTTAATAAAATTAAATTAAGTAAATTAAAATGCATGATCGTTTTTCAGAGTACGGAATTTACGATTCTATGAATGTATTTACAATCTACGTATGTTTGCATGTCTACCTGTTCGAATTTTAATCATCATCTGTCTATCTATAACTCTGTATGTTTGGATAGATATTTTGATGTACCTGAGTAGAATAAAACGATGCATGTATTGTCAAAAAAGTAAGATTATAACAAGAAAATGCTTTTGAACAGATGAAAAGCAAGGATATATCATCATTACCTGATATATCATCAGTGATAATTAATTTCTCTTAACTGTTCAAGTGATTTTTGGAATAGTGGCTTATTAAATCACTCCCCTAGTTTTAATAAAGAAACTAATTGAATTTATGGGGAATCGATCACAATCTGTTACTTGCCTGAGAAATAAAGAAATTGGAGGAATTACGGGATCTACGCATTTTACCTATGTATTTATGGATAGGTCTGGTGAAAATGGAATGTGGAGATGGAGAACGAATAAGGCTAAGGATAGGGTAAATAATAGATATGTTGTGTGGTAGTAGGGTTAAGCATGGAATAAATGTAAAATATGACTCAGATTTATAGTTTAGATAGAGTAACTTCGACGATAAACATAAGATTTTGGGGAAAGAGTTAAGGGTAAACGTATTTCTCCGTCTTCCGTTATGTTCCGTAACGCAATTGCTTTAGTGACGTAGTTATGTATTCATGGTCACCAGAATTGAATCTCATAAGACATAACGGAAATCTTCAAATCGACGAACATAGACATTATATATATATAATATATGTTCGTCGATTTGAAGATCTCCGTTACGTCTTACGAAACTCAATTCTGGTGACCCTGAATACGTAACTACGTCACTTAAGCAATTACGTTACGGAAACATAACGGAAGACGGAGAAGTGCGTTTAGCCCTTTAAGAGTTAAGATATCCTCGTATTGGATATCTTAACCTCTTTTATCCTAAAAAGAGGATAAAAGAGTAGACGATAAATGTGGATATTGGAATAAAGTTAGAATGGTAAAGGTTGATAGGACAATAGTGGGAGAGTTAAGTATGGGATAAATGTAGAATAATGAATGCAATTAGGATGTTAGATAGGGGTAAAATTATAGGGGTAACCACACAACAAAGTTGGTTCAATTCTGGAGCAGAATGGAGTGGGGATATGAGTTGGAGTCGTGATGAAAGTAAATTATAAAATAAATGGTAGATAGTACTGATAGGTAAAAGGTAAAGCACAGGCATATGAATAGGGGAGGAATGTGAGGTTAGAGTAAATGGGGGCCAGGAGAAGGAATAAAAAGTGAAATGTGATAAAATGATCGATATTGCTTCACGAACTTGCATTTCTAAATAAATTATCATTCTTATTATTATTACTACTACTACTATTACTACTTTTACTATAATCGCTACTAGTAGAAAGTCGATAATCCGAACTAACTGAGAAAGTTGGTTTGAGCAATCAAATATACAAGGTAATCGTAATTAAATTTGACCTATTCAGAGCACTCTGTAGTTGTAACCAAAAATTGTACAGAATATTCAAAGGATGCAGAAAAGGATTATGTAAAAAAAAAAAAGTAGTTCAAAAAAGTTCCCCTAGGAGGTGCTTTACAGCAAACTACACGAAAAATATAAAAAAGACGGTAAATAAATCAAACTAACCTATGACATTTTAAACTTTTAATTTTTCATTTTTCAATATACGAATGAACTTAGTGAAAACAATGAGACGCTTGGCGCTGTAATCAACGAAAACGCAATATCATTTGCAAAAGTACTCGCATTGCAGCAGAGTTCTGGATACAAAAATGATTAAAACTAGTGAAGGCCATTCTTATCAGCTACGATGGCTATCACTTTACCGGAACGTTCTATAATTATGAAGTTTTTTTACGTGGTAATGCTGGGAATTCCGCCGTCGCGTCGTAAGAACTTATTCCGCGGACCAATGTCTGCATAAGCTGTGAAGAACATGATACGTCGATTGAGAAAACTGAGTCGTTAGGAGTTCAACCTGGCAGAGGGCGAAGAAGTCACTGAAGAAGCCATTGAAGATCATGTTGCAATAGCTGTTGTCGAACAGTCGATGACTCATTGAGAAAGCCAACTATATCTTCACACATAAAAATAAATATTATTTACAATAAAATAACACGTACCTATTCGGAACCCCTAATTTTAGGTTCCTTTATCCCCCCTTTATTTAATAATCTTAAATAACGTTATCTCCTGGCGGACAAGCGCTAAACTACTTAGCGGAATAAATGAATTAACGTGGTATGATTAGGCTCACGGGTAGTTACAATCAAGATTTATCAACCACGAACGTGCTGGAATATGGATTGTAAAACATTGACTTTTGATTTTTTTTTTTTTTTTTTACACGGCGCGCATCCTTTTTTGAAGTAGACGAATTATTTCCGCTAAATAGTTTAGCGATTGTCCGCCAGGGGATAATGTTATTTAAGATTATTCATTGAAGCACTCATGCCTCTTTCATTCTCTGACAACTCCCGATTAGGGAAGAGATTTTTTAAACTTGTAAGGTAGGGGGGTTCATTTTACTTGATAAAGGAACCTAAAATTAGGGGTTCCGAATACGTACGTGTTATTTTATTGTAAATAATATTTATTTTTATGTGTGTCGATGTAGTTGGCTTTCTCAATTTGATTTAACGGCACGTAAAAAGTTTTATTAGTCGATGACTCAAGTTTCTGGCGCCAGTAGTGCACCTGCAGTGTCACGACAGTTAGATGTATTGTACGGCACAGCGAGGAAGGTACTGCGACCTACAGTGCATTTTTTTTTTCATACAAGATCAGCCACAACCACCAGCTGCTTGCTGCGAACATGGATCATCGACTCCGCTTTGCATTGACCGCTTTTGCCAGAATGGAAGTTGATGCGTCGTGGCCATGGAACATCCTGTGGAGCGACGAGCACTTTTTATCGTAATGGAACAGTTAACACCCAGAATTGTCCATTTAAGTCATGAAAAATCCACGTTTCCATGGAACTTTCCCTGCACTCTCCTAAAGTGACCGTCTGGTGTGGATTCACATCTAAATTTATCATCGGATCATTCTTCTTTGAAGAAGTTTCTCCTAATTACCTATGGCATGTTCTGTGACGACCCTAAGATATCATAACATGCTCCAGAATTTTGTCATACCCCAACTTCAACAGCGACAATGCCTTGCATCTACAACTTTTATGTAAGATCCCAAATGGTTTACGCTCCCAAATATTGGACTCACCGTACAGCATTGTTTGCAATATTTCTCCGATCTCCGGGTAATTACTCGATTTCCTATTGCCTGACCCTCACGTTCTCCGGATCTGAATCCATGTGATTTCTGGTTGTGGGGCCAGTTTAAAGAATATGGTTTATCGTGCAAATTTTTCAAATTTGCCAAACTTAAAGGACCGTATTATGCTACAGGTGCGAAGCATCACGGGGATCAATTGCGGTCAGCCGTTGAACGCATTATTTATGGCTTATGAATTTTCCATTATTTTCCATTATTTCCACGATGGGAACACATCGAGCAATATTCCTTACATCGTTAAACAGTCTTTGCAGCAGACATGTCTCCGTAACGAATAAATGCTTTTTGATTATGCTTTTGTTGGTTATTGGTTATTTTGTTATTTACAGTGCTTTTTTTTTCATGTATTTTGCTGTAAAGCGCCCCTAGGGGAACTTTTTTTGATTTTTTTTTTCTTAATCCTTTTCCGCATCCTTTGAATAGTTTGTATACAAATTTTGGTGTCAATCCAAACAAAAGAAATTGCAATTCGGTCTACAATTAAATTATTGTAAGCAAAGTTCATGCTTTGTTCTCAATGGAAGAAGATTCTGAGATATTCAACTGAATTTAATAGCATAAACTGAATTACACTGCTGTACATAAAGATTCACTTCAATTTTATGATTTTTTAGATTATTTCCATGCGGTCACATCTGTAATTTGCAAGTTTTCTGACTATCACAGCTGTGATCCATGTTTGGTCATTTCTTCTGTAAAATACGTTTAGGATTTGAACTTACAGTTTCGTGGTTTTCGTTGTACGGAATATTGAATACGGAAATCTCCCTTGAAATCATTTTTCAGAAAATGATGCCACAAACAACAGCCGAATTCCAATCGCATTTTGTGTTGAATTAAAAATCAATTAAAAGTAATTCTACTTTGTTTGTTTGTTTGCTTGTTTATAAATTTACATGTAGTACTTTAAAAAGATCGTCTTGTGGTGAGTTAAAGTGTGAATCATACCTTATAATGAAACCGAGCTCATGAGAAATAAGAAGAAAAAAGTATTTCTAAGAAAAGCTTTAGATGAATATTAAAAATGTTTAATTTTGTTGTTGGGAAAAATGAATTGTTTTTGATATTAATTAAGCTGTTTCTACAGTTCGTTAATTTTTGTTTCGTCTAGTTACGATACAGTGTGAATTTTTTAATAGATATGGCGAAGAATTGGGGGGAGGATTTTTAAGTACAAAGGTGAAATAAACCATTTAGTTCAACTCGGAATTCCACAAATTCTTCTACAGTAAAACCTCGTTAAGTTGTCACCCGGATAAATCGTCACTCCGTTTAAGTCGTCGTTTTTCTTTAGTCCGGACAAAGTTTCATACACAATAATGTAAAGTAACCCTCCTTTACCCGTCACCAAATTTAATTCTACTGCGGATAACTCGTCACCCTCAAAAATGGCCAAAAGCATCTTTCTTCTCCATTTTGCATGCCATCGTGCTGTCTTTTCAGCCCCGCCCCTTCACTTTAAGAAAGCCAAGCCTTTACGGGAAATTTTCGACCATGCCTGTCAGATTCGGTTCTTGGAATCTCGCTGCTAATCATTCAAAGCACACTTCTCGCTGCGACTCTATCGAGTGTACACGTTTTTCTTGAACGCTCTTGAGTGTGACTTCATTTCATAGCGAGTAAGCCCTTTATAAGGGCTAATTTTTTTCTTGCGATTTCGTGGTTCGATTACGTTTTTAACATGTCAGGAAACGAAAACTTACCTCGTTATCTTTTAAAGAAAAAAAAGACTTAATTGCACTTTTTGAAAAATCAAATGCTTCGAAAACAGCTTTTGCCAAAGAACACCATATTCCCAAGACTACATTAAACGATATTCTTTCATCGAAACTGAATTGAAGAAGCTGACTGCAAAGACAAGAGAATGAGGAAATCGAAGTTTGACGAGATCGAGGAGGTTTTAGTTCGATGGCTAAAATATGCCAGATCACAAAATGTGCCGATTTCTGCCGTGATTCTCAAAGAAAAAGTCGTAGAAATTGCTAAGGAGTTGAATATTGAAGATTTCGGCGGCAGCAATGGTTGGCTGGAACGTTTTAAAGACAGACATTGCCTTTGTTTTAAAACGATTAAAATGTGGTAACTAATTTATTTATTTATTTATTTTTATTTTCCACTCATTCATTTGCATGTATTGATTTCTAAAAATCTTGTTTTTCTACCGAATTCTACATCAATTCATGAAAATACTGTATTTCAGTGTTTTTTTTTTTTGTTGTTTTTTTTTTTTTCAAAAATTCCCACTCCGCTTAAGTCGTCAAAAATGTTTGGTCCCTTGCGTGACGACTTAACGAGGTTTTACTGTATTTATATCGTCGTATTCCAGTGATGCGTGATATGTTAATAACGTAAATATATTTCTTAATTAAAATTATTTTTAATTTATAACAAATTTATTTTGTATTTATTTATTTACATATTTATTTATTTATATAGCAATGAAATCTTTTAAGAATTCTTTTATGTTCTACGAGGGGCGGCTGAAAAGTAATGCACTAATAACTCGCATACAGAATGAAACAAAAAAGGCATTAAGCTACATTTTATTGGCTACATGAGCTTTTCAACGGAGTCACCATTTACAGCTATACATTTTCCCCAACGGTGAACCATTTTTCTCATCCCATCAATGAAGAATTCTGGCTGTCTTTCCCAAAGGCGGATATATAATTTTGCCACCTATGGGCTATGGCAGATTTGCCACCCTTCCTCCTGAACTACCTATCTGAATATATCACTAGTAAACTATACTGATGTTTATGTTTAGTTTTGAGCTAAGTTACTGATAATTTACAACTCATCTATTCGTTAGAATTTACTTACTCAGAGTATGAAAAAAATAGACATAAATATATAGGTCCATGATGATGCATTCCTTTCCTTAAGTACACATTCAAAAAATATGTTGTAAAAAGTTGTTTAACAGAAAATTAAACATCAAAGTTAATTTAAATAATTAGAATATGTTTCGTACATAACAGTCGCAGAAGATATATATTAGAAAGTAAATACAGGTATAACGTCACTGTCAGACAGTCCCCCGCCGCCTCCCACGCCTGAGTACTCCAATGCAACGTCTACCCTCTTCCACTTCAAACCTACGGCCACAGTCATTATTCACCCGATTTCCCGGGATATACACTCAAAGCCAAAAATACTCTCTGAGGTTCGCATAAACTGTACAAACACATCAAAAAGCCAGGAAATGTATGTTTCTTTTTGTTACCCTCATTTTTTGTTTGTAATATGACTTAAGCATTTTTGAATAACATATTTACTCGCATAATTTCCCCTTTTTTTTAATCAATATTTTGACAAAAAAAGGGGTGGGGGGGAAATTACGCGATGTTTTTCAATTTGAGGAAAAAAAATATGGTGAAAGTGTAAGGAAAACCATGTTAAATATTGATTTTTAAAGCAAGAAATGTAATTAACAACAATTTTATTAACACGCAACATTTAAAATATAAGAAATCATATCTCAACATTTGTTTTTTCTTCAAAGTACAGTTAAGCAATAGGCATGCACGGAAGTGCGTGTGCGACTGTGACGTAATTTCGTAACTCACGCAGCGCAGCCCGCCATCTTTTTAGCTGCTCACCGCATGACGTCAGCATCAGCTGCCTGCTAATAGAGAACTTAACTTTATTCGCGAACTTCACTTTTTCACAAAACACTCGAAATTGTTGTACTGATTCAGAAGGAGTCTGCTCTTGTACTGACCGGGGTGGGGGTGGAATCTTCCCCTAAAGTAGCGTGGGATAGAGAAATGCGGAAGTAACGGTACATTGTCGCGTCGTCGTGAGTTGACCGCCAGTCAAAGTCATGTTGGAAACGCGTTGAAGTAGAAATGGGGAAATTATGCGATAAAAATAAAAATTGAATTTTGTAATCCACAAAAACTGGGGTGGCGAAAATATGCGATGGGGGAAATTATGCGCGTAAATACAGTAATAACATTGAATATTAATATTATTTAATAGTACAGGATTTTTTTGTTTTTTTTTTCTATTTTTTAGCCGCTCCCTAAAGTTGCCGCACTGGGCTATAGCCCTTTGAGCCCTCGTGTAAATACGACTCTGCTCTTTCCTTGATCCACGACCGCACTGCGTCCTTCACTTTGTCATCCGTGCTGAAATGAATGCCCTTAAGGTCTCTCTTTAAATGCGGAAAGAAGTGAAAATTGCAGGGCGCCAAATCCGGTAATTATGGAGGATGTGGAACGGGTTTGAACTTCAACTTCACAAGAGCCTAGGCGGTAGCGCGAGGTGTGTGTGGTCGAGCATTATCGATTCAGTGGATTTTCGAACACAACACACACGTCTTCTTAAGTATTTTAATGTCTCTAATGTTCGAACAACAGTTTCATCACCATAAACGGCTTATAAACGACGATGAATGTCACTAGGGTCCACTTTTTCAACAATTTAAAATTTTATCACTGCACGTTGTTTTAAACGCGTTGATATAGAAGGCACACTGACGCCATGGCAAAGAACGAGTGAACGGAATTCAACGAGACTTGGTATGTTTGTAGGTGGTGCGGGGGGAGGGGGGGAGTAACTACAAGACGACAGCACGCGCCGCTCTGCACGATGTTTTGTCTCCCGTTATGTGCGACTGCGCTTTACTTTTCAGCCATCACTCGTATTTTCATACAGAAATTTTTCAGGGATTGCGCGAACGCAGGTCCCCACTATCAAAAATTACGCATTCAAGACATCCCCAAAAGGAAGATCCTGCAGAGTTTCAATTTATCCGAGAGTTCAATGGATAAACTTCACTCTGGGCTACTGTCTCTTTGATCACAGTGAGCCAATGCTTGGTAAATGTAATTAATTTAAGGATTTGATGGGCGAATCATATGAGAACTCTCTTAGTGCAAACTGTGGGACAGCTTCGTAACTTCACTCTATTATTAATTCCATTGAACGTTTCCTTACTTTAATGTGAATACTTAAAGATCTGTAATAATTTTGCAATTTTTATATTGAATCAAGACCCTTAAGAGTCTTAAGGTTTTTGAATTTTCTAAATTTTTATTAATGATGAAAACTGAATAGAAAATATCTTAAGTTATTAAAAAAAAAAATAATTGAAACTTCACGTATTTTGGCTATGGTAAACCAACATTTTGCGTACAGAATCTAATAATATCTACATTTCTATCGAAAATTAACTGAAGTAAAAAAAAAAAAAAATGACACATTTGTAAATAACGGGATTAATAAATACTCACATATTAAGATATATATTTCATTCATTAATTTGATTGTGGGTAGACTATTTTTTTTTTAAATACAGTTTTCATTATCGCTTTAGGATTCAAACTGAAAATTGCTCCTGCTTGAAATTATATGACAGCAAGTCAATCCTAACATTCTGTTTCCGACCAATCAGAAAAGATAACTTTTTTGATTGATTCATAAATTAACCTTTTCAGTGGAATAACGTTGTAACTGATTTTTTTTTTTTTTTTTCAAGTGTGATCTCCGAGCACGGAGAAAGGTAATCTATGGAACTCAGGAGTTTTCATAGAATATCCTAGGGAAAGATACTGAGGGGTTTTCCGTTCCTTCGTCAGGAAACCATTAAGGAATGCGTCAGACCCAAAGAGAATGTGAAGAAGAGACTGACAAACACAGGAAAGGAAAAGAACATTCATGCCGCTACCGGAATTCGAACCCAGGTTCCGACACATGAGCCTAGTGGAGGCCTCCGCCTAAACCACTAGGTCATGCCAAAACTAATAAACATTAAATTCTCAAAAAATTAAAAATAGGAGGGAACCTGTCTCGATGTTAAAGGCACTGCCATGATAATAGTAACAGAAATTCTGTAGTAGTACACTGAAGGCACTTAAATATACATTATTCGCATTTAAGTTAAAACTAAATTTACAGAATTTTTCCACTCCAGAAATGAGTTATTCTCCCTGAGCAGTTGCTTTCTTGAAGCATAACTCTCTGTTTCTTGTACGATTGTGAATACAAGACTTGCCAGTGATCGCAACATCCAGAGAAGAAAAGCATCCAATGGTTTGCGGTGGAGCTGGGATACTTCTACTTCACCGCTTGTAGGATAATATACGAGAAGTCTCTTACCATATAAAAGCCCCTACTCCGTTAAGATTGCTAATTAACTTAGGTCATCCACATTTTCTCAGAAACAAATCTTCTGCTTTTTGGGGTTTTAGAGACTATCAGCGCAACCAGTAATTGGACAAGAGTAGTGTCCAGTATCGGGTAGGGGTTGCATATGGCTTTAATTCATTGTTAACTTAGAGCGCTGAATTTGCGCTTCATTTATTTAAGTAAGACCTCAGAAATTTCTGTAGGGCACGTAGCATTCCGTCAGAATGGTTTCAACAAGATAGAGCCAGATGTTAAACACTTCTAACGAGTGTTTTCATCATCTTCGAAATGTCTTAAATGATAGGATCACGTCGCTTCATACTATATTTCTTATGTAGGCCAGATGCTTATTTGTGGGGTTGACGAAAAAAGTGATGTTTCTTGAGTCCTATCCTCCTGACATAGTCAGTTTAAAGGAACTCTTGCATAAATCGAGCATGATGTTAAAAAAAAACCTTCAAAGCAAAAACCTTCATATGTTCAACGATAGGGGGGCACATAGTGAATATAACAAACATTATATGTAATGTTTGTCAACATTTCCTGAATAAAATAGCTGTATTCGTTGTTCAGATGTTCTTCACGATCCATTTTTTTCTACATCTCTTAATAGAAATGATAAAGTTTTCTAAATTATACTGGACATTTGAATGAATGTCCAGATACAATTTTAAATTAAAAACATGCAGTACATTCGGATTAATTGGAGCTAGAACATTTCGGTCCAAGATGGAACTGATATTTAACTCTTGCGGTGAATTTCGGTGAAGTCCGGAGGGCCTAATTGGTCAAATCCACTTTCCTCACCTCCACGCGGGGCCCCCTGGGATCTTTTAAGATGCGAAAGAGAGAGTGGTGTGCGGAAAGCAACGGGAAGCTACCGCATTTACTTTTCCCAAGAAAAACTGCAAACATGGCATGATGAATCTTTCCTCGGCAAAAAATTCCGGACGTAAACTATCCCCCCATTCGGATGTCCGGGAGGGGGATACTGAGGAAGGTTACATTAATGGTGAACGGTAAAAAAGTTCGAGGCAGAAGAAGATTTAAGATGATCGACAACATTATGGTAAATGGATCTTATGTGGAGACGAAGAGGAAGGCAGAAAATAGGAAAGATTGGAGAATGCTGGGTTTGCAGTGAAGGACCTGCCCTTGGCAGAGAACTATGTATGTGTGTAAGCTGCTGTTCCAATTACACGAAGTTCCACAAGTAAGTAGTTAAAAAAGGGATAAAAAAAAAAAAAAAAAAAAAAAAAGACAAACTTTCGCTTACTGAACATAAAAATTAATTCCAAAACAAATAGTACAGATCAGAGAAAAATGTTTACCCTAAAAAAATTAATTTGCATATCAAGCTCCCGCGAAGTTTCTAACAGCGACTTTAGGAATTTATCGATTATTTCCTACCATCGTTTCTTGATTGTCTGCAACTGAATGAAATCAGTGCAGAAGTAGAATTGCCTTTAGGCATGAATTAACGTCATAATCTAATACTACTAAGTTTTTCGATATTTTTGAAAGCAACTTTTAAATTAATTCGATTTAATTTTAGATCTACTATATTCTACACTAAAGTTTTACGTGGGTCTATGTTCAGTCCTTTTCAATATCAAGTAAATATCAGTTATTGATAATATTTAGTTTCTAATTAGTAAAAATTATCAATAATAAAAGCAATGCGTAAAATATATAATACTTTGACAAGAGGTATTTACAAGACAACTATTAGTTTATAAGTTTATGTTTTTTAATTTCGATTTGCAAATTATTTTTTCAAGTCAAATTAAATAGTTATCTATCCAGGATAAACAAAAAGTAAATGTTTAGATATAAGCTAACAATGAGGAATAACTTAAATAATAATATTGTTTAGATCATTTTTACTTAAACAAAATTCATTTATAGTTATACGTATTTGAAATACCAGAGTTTTAATTTTATTTACATTAGATAATTAACCGTAAACTTGACAAAATGAATATATAATACATTTGCCCCATACTTTAATACAGAGGATTATGCAGTAATAAGCTTCAGTTCTATGGTTTAATAATAAGTCATTTTTGAGATATCTTATGACATCTGACAATTAAATCCCATTTATGGAATTTTTGTAAGATTGATTTGATATATCTTAAACATTTCTTTTTCCTTTCTTTATTTTGAAATCTTACTGTACGATTAATTGTATTTAAGGTGAATTGAATATAATTGTTATCAGAATTAAAGTTTTAAAGATTTATTTATTGAATTAAAACTGAATGTTTGGAACATCATTAAAATGAATAAAAAAGCCAACACACAATTTTCCCATTGAAAAATTAGTGTTATTTTATGCTTGTGTGTTGGCTTTTTTGTTGATTTTACGAAACTTTTAAGTGCTTTTAATCATTAAAACACAGTGTTTAAAATATAGTGTTTTTTAATCATTAGAATGAACTAGGGCCATTACATTATTACTGACGTCTTATCTGTGATTGTAGCGCTGATAAAAGTAGCTCACTTCCTACCCTATCCTTATAAATCCAAAACAAGCTGTTTCTTAAAGTGCATACGCATTTCATTATTGATAGTTTTTCATTACTATCAAATAGTAATGAAAAATAGTTTTCATTTCAAATTATAAATTGTTTTAAAATTGAAAAAGAAAAAAATGATTTTGAAACTTTGTCTTAGAAAATTTATTGACGTTTTCAAGCCATTGACAAAATTAGCTGTATTTGAAATAAATAATGGCGACCACAGGACCCAGCTAGGTTTATTATTATGTAAACCTTTGTGTTGTGGTATGGTGCAAAACCTATTTGATTTCCATTTAGTTCAGTTTATTTGTTTAAGCATATTGAATATAAAGTACCTGTTATGTGAGCAATTAAGTTCTTCTATGCATAATGGCATTTAGAAATAACAGCGTTAGTGAAAGTTCCAATTATCCAGTTTTTCCATTATCAAGATAAGGGATATCCTCGTTTCTTTTCTTGTTCAAATTTAAGCTAATATTCTCATAGATATCATTAATTATATCGAATATCCCCATCTGTATAGAGTTGTCAGTATAAAATAGGAGATCATTAAAATATCTACAAAACGGAATATTGAGCTATGTCGAATCAAAAAGAAAAAAGGCCCTGTCTTTTATAAATATCATAGAAATTTCAGCGAGAATTGCTGAAGCAGAGAGGCCCGTAAATAATTCTGACGTTTGCTTATAAAGTTTATTATTAAACGTGAAAATGTGTATTGTTTAATAAAGCAAATCAAAACTCCGAACGGCGGTCCCAAATTACGAAAACCTCCGAACGCGGTCCCAACGTTGTTATTAATGAAACATTGTGTATTGTTGCTTAAAAATCACTTTAAACGTGCCAACACTTTAAACGTGTTTTTTTTTTTTTTTTGGATTGTCGATTTGGAGATTCTGTTTTTTTTTTAGTCTTAAGGTGACCGCGACACTTAATACTTGAGGTAGCTCTTACCTTACAAAAGTCTGCCCACCCCCGCTGTAGAAGTATGAAATCGTGTGGTATTTTTGCGATATTTTTGGCTAAGAATTTATTATTTTGTTCATAACATGGGGGGGGGGGAGGCCCGGTATTGCATTTGGTACCTGCGCCCGGAATTTGATGTGGGGTCCCTGATGCCATGGCTGGTAGATCGCAAGCACCAAGAGTAATAACGCTTTAGTCATAAGTCACACATATTCGGGCAATACTGAAATATGTTGAGCGAAAACTATATGATTTGATGTGCAATAACTCTGGCTATGTGTTATCCTTCACAGTCATACTGTTATCTGTCATTAAAAAGGTTTTCATAATTTGGACCGCCGTCACCACAGAAATCAGTTCTTAATCTTAAAAGAACAACGACTGTAATTCCGTAAAGACAATATACGAATATGGGTATTAGCAAGAAACCGAAAAACATTTTTTTTTTTTTTTTAATTTTTCCCCTTTTTATTTTCTACCTTTTTTTTTTTTTCTTATCTTTTCAGATAACCTTGTTGCAAGTTTATTCAAGTTCCCTTTTGATGTCCCAATTGGAGCTTCCTGTTCTGGTTCCTAGTTTTTAGATATACAACTTTATTTCCAAATGAGTGTCTCCCTTACAGTGCTACTGAAGGAGTTCCCATTTAAGGACCTGTCCACCAGATGTCCGCAATACATGATGTCATTGAAGATTTTCAGTTTCGAATCCGTCCACCAGATGGCTTCTGTTCATACGTCATAGACTCTCAATCCATTGGTTGTGAAAACCTTTAAATTTCCCTCTCTTGTAATCACTTATGTCACTCGTCAATGCCTTGAACAAGAGGCGAAACCAGTCGTAGTTTTATATTTTTAATGTGTTAAACCTTTTTATCAAAATCTTGTGTGTCGGTATTAAAAATTAATTTAATATATGAGCTTTTGTTTCGCTGTTTTTATTATGTAATATTGTTCTCACGCCACGTTAACGAGTCTTACATCTAATCGTTAAAAATTTAATGTAGCTTTTTAATTGGAAGGCCACATGTTATATAGTGGAAACTTCATCAGGCCGTAAATTATATTGTGTGAAACATGATGCGAAATTTTAGAGCGCTGTATATATGTAGGCTAATAAAATTTTCCCGATTGATCGTGAAAGGCATATACAGGGTTATTGAAAATGATTGTCGGGGTTTTAAAAAAATCATCCCACATAGTACAAATGAGATAGGAAGCGGCATCTTGGTTATGCCCAGATCACACCAGCCTATTTTTTCAACATTGTTTTGCTTCACTGAAATGATCATTGTTTTCATTGAAGGGTTCCCCATCCTTGCTTTCCACCGTATCGACGAAATATGATGAAACAGTGCATATGATTGGCAGAGCGCTAGCCAATCAGAGTTGAGCTCGAAAGGTTCTGGCGGCAACTCCCAGTTACGAAAAGACGGCGTTTAATCTTTTTATAGAGGTTAAAATCGTGTTTCGACAACACAATTTCGGTAGAATTTGAAATGACTTTTAGCAAGCTCTCAGTCTGTTCGAAACTAATTGTACATTGTATTCAAGTATCTCTACTATTTAAGCGAAAGCGAAGTGAATTTCGATTCACAACAGCGGCAACCCCACAAGCCCCTGCGACCGTAACGCAGCTCAAGAAATGAAATCTCTTTTTTAAAAGCTGACATCTGCACATTCTGACGCATAAAATTAATTTATTTCATTAAAAATATTGATTATTTCAAAAAATAATCTCCTCACTGTGATATTTAATTTCTAATAGCCTTCGGATTCAATCGAAACGGTGGCCAAAATGGCGCTGGTCGGTTTCTTCGGTCTCGAAGCTGGTCGGTTCTGATTGGAGCTCACTAATGATCTTCATTGTAAGCAATGTTGAGTTTAGAATCGTTCCTAAATTTTTTCAATGATGGGATCATTGATGAAAATGGTCAACAGAGCACAGAGGAGTATTTGCATGAAAAAACCGGACAAAATTATATGATGTTTGTAATGAAATGAAAACTTACGTTTTATTAATATGTATGCATATTCGTTGAATAAAAACGTATTTCCATAATAGTTTGAGACATATTTTTTTTTTTCTTAATTATTGTAAATTACATTTCAGTCCCGTTAGGAATAAGAATTCCTATCAAAAGGGTTCTGGGATTAAGTAGTTTTACAAAACTAACACAATATATAAAAAAAAATACACAATAAAAAAGTGCAATTAATAGATAATGTTACTGTTGATTACATAAAGAAATATTAAAAAAATTTAATTATATAAAATTATATAAAATCAAATTACAAAATTTAATTATATACTTAAAAAATATGTAAAGAAAAATAAATCAATCTCGAAAGTAAATACAATTATATATATAATTACATCTTATACATAAAAAAAAACATAAAATAATATTTAATACAAAATGCAGTTGAAACCTCATATATAATATAAATATATATAAATATATATAATTTTTGTTTTGGAAGCAAAATACCATATTTATTCAATATAAGGAATCTTTTTGTTTTGTTTTTCCAAATTCTCTAAGTGAATATAAGTTTTAGAACCTTAATTTGAATAATTTTTAAGCTCTCAAGATATATGTCATTTGTATTTGGCCATATATTAATACTGTAATTTAATAAGGAATCAAACAAAGCATAGTAAATAAGTATTTTTGTTTTTAAAGGCAGAATATTTTTTATGTAATAAAAAATATATATTGTTGAGTTTTATTTTTTATGTAAAAATAGATATTTGAGAATTCCAAGTAAAAAGATTGTTTATAATAATACCTAAATATTTAAATTAATACTTAAAATAATATCTAAATACAGTAGAGACCCGATTATTCATGAGCGGATGACCCGCGGTGCGGATTATCCGCGAGAGCCGCAAAAATGTTTTTTTAATTACAAACCTCAAAAAAAAAAAAAAACAATTTTAATCTAAGCCAGGGAAAATACAATAGACCCTACAGTGCGACGGTCGAAAATTACTGACAGGTTTATTGTGCATTGTGATCCTATAGGCCTTCTCGGAATTTGTGGATGCAAACGCAGAGCAAAGGTTTCTGCTTTACTGAACATATTTTAAAAGTTTTACATATTATGTTTTTTGTACAATAAAACGTAGTTATTAGTGGTAAAATATTTTTTTTCGTGTTTACACCATATTTTTAGTCTTTTTTCGGGTTATCCGCGATTTTCGTCCTCCGCGAAGCCCTTGCCACCCAATCCCGCGGGTAATCGGGGCTTTACTGTATTTAATTATTATTAGTAATAATCGTTTTGGACATATTATTTAATATTATTATAAATAATGATATATATTATAATATATATGCAATTAGTTACTTTCACAATCATCGTTGTCATAATCATCATTGTCACTACAATGAACGTCTGAGGAGTTAGTAGGTTCATTTGCAACCTGTAGATCCACAGCCTCTTTCGAAAATTGATTAAGTTTCTTTTGTGGTCTGCGTCTGCTATTGCTCAAGAATGGATCTGAAGTCAGTAGTAATCTTTGCAAAATATCTTTGTTGCAAAGCTCCGTGAAAATTTTCTGGCGAAATTAAGCCTGTATTGCCTGAAGTGCTTATTCCTGGCCTCTGCGGCCTCTTCTGATAACTGGCCGGAGGAAGAATGGAGGACGAATGAGGAACAACTTTTAATGTTATATGATAGATAAGAGTCTGTACTTTTAATATTTCCAAATATATTTGCCCGACAAAGCGCGACACAGTAACAAAAATGCCTTTGAGTAAACTTTTTTTTGTAAAAAAGACACTTATCATTTACATGATCGAAAACACAATCGGGTACTTGGCAATTCAAAATCTAAGTGATAGGAAATTATTTTAAAATACAGAATATACCTTCTTCTTCCATAATTAAAACAGTTATTTTAGCAGGACACCAGAAATATTCACAAAAAAACCTTCGAACGCGCAACAAATATTGCCACTCGCCGAAAACAAAGAAATGCGATTAACACAATGCCTATATTCCGACTGCTCGTGCGACGAACAGGGACGCAAGGGGAATTGTTTGCGTCCACTAAATGACTCACTGGTTACTTGGCTTTATAAAAAAAATGGTTTGTAGGTACTAGCCAACAGTTTCTGAAATCGACTTTTGTCCGGTTTTTCGATACAAATACTCCTCTGTGCAGAGGCAAATCACACGATCATAGAGGATCAATGATGAAAACAGTGTTGAAAAATATGCTGGTGTGATTTGGGCATTATTGTGTACAGTGGCGGATATAGCACTTGAGAGGCCCTAGGCGCAATTCAATTTTGAGGCCCCCTCTAAATATTTTCATTACCTTTGGGGGCCCGGGGCGGGAGTTCCATTATTCCACAACCAAAAAAAAAAGGAAATACTAGGGTGGATGGGGCCCCTAGGCTGACTGGTGAGGCCCCCTAGGCTTGCATTTACAACCAAAAAAAAAAGGAAATCTTGCTTTTACCACCAAAATAAAAAAAATGAAATACTTGGATGGATGGGGCCCCTAGGCTGACTGGTGAGGCCCCCTAGGCTTGCTTTTACAACCAAAAAAAAAAGGAAATCTTGCTTTTACAACCAAAAAATAATTTGTTTTTTTTATTTTGAGAGGTAAATTTTGAGGCCCCCTTGATTGATGAGGCCCGTGGCGCGCGCCTCCTGCGCCTATTGGGAAATCCGCCACTGATTGTGTAAGAAAACTCAACAAGTTACAGGCATTCAGTGGCAGACACTCAGTAGTTCTGCAGTTGCCCGCCAGGAGTCATTGATTGCAAATGGCAACCAACGATAGGGAGAGGGAGTTTTGCACTCTCGAATCTCATCACAGTCGTTCCTTTACCATTGTCCAATGACAGTTTCGTACGAAATTTAGAAAGGATCCTCCCTCCGACAATTCCATTCGCAGGTGGTATGCACAATTTGTTGAGACATGGTGCCTGTGTAAAAGAAAAAGCAGCTTCCCTCCATGTCTCAAGAGAAAGTGGACCAGATCAGAGCAGCCTTCCTACGTAGTCCTATCAAATCAACTACGAAAGGCAGCAGGGAACTCAACATCCCACAACCTACGGTGTGGAGTACGTTACGAAAGCGTCTACGAATGAAGCCATATCGCCTAATGCTGCTGCAAGCGTTAACACCTGATGACCTGCTTATTTTTAGTGATGAAGAACGTTTCACGTGTGGAAAAGTCAATCGACACAATGTTAGAATTTGAGGGACGGAAAATCCCTGTCGTTTTATTCAACATGAGCGTGCATTCCCCAAGGTCAATGTGTTCTGTGCTGTTTCCAAATTGAGAGTATATGACCCTTTTTTTTTCGTAGAACAGACAGTATCAGGAATGACTTACCTCAATATGGCCACTGAATGGCTCCTACAACAGTTGAGTCACGACAACGCTGATTTCATACTACAATAGGATGGTGCTCCATCCCATTTCCATCAGGGCGCAGGGCAGTTTTAAACCAACACCTACCACAGTGCTGGATTGGATGCAGATCTAGGCAATGCCGGATCTAGGAATTTTATCAGTGGGGGCAAGTCAGCCCCATGCCGCCCCTGTAGCTGTGTTTCACTATTAAATTATTAAAAAGAATCAATTTTCAATCCGATTTTGCCGTCCAGGGCAGTTGCTCCCTTTTGCCCCCCTCCTAAATCCGGCACTGGACCTAGGAGATGATAAGAATCTTCGGCAAAACTCTGAACGGCGGTCCCAAATTATGAAAACCTCCGAACGCGGTCCCAACGTTGTTATTAATGAAACATGGTGTATTGTTGCTTAAAAATCACTTTAAACGTGCCATGCAGGGCCCCCACAAAGGGGGGGGGGTCAGTTGTTCCCACAGCACCAGTGCCCGGCCGTCAAAGGGGCCCGGGCTGAGATCTACAGTATGTTGACTGTGGGTGACCGCATGTGAGATTTCTGAAGATGTCATTTTTTTTTTTTTGGTTGTCGATTCGGAGATTCCGTTTTTCTCTTAGTCTTAAGGTGACCGCGGCACTTAATACTTGAGGTAGCTCGTACCTTACAAAAGTCTGCCCACCCCTGCTGTAGAAGTATGAAGTCGTGTGGTATTTTCGCGATATTTTTGGCCAAGAATTTATGATTTTGTTCAAAAAATGGGGGGGGGGGGGAAGGCCCGGTATTGCATTTGGTACCTGGGCTTTCACAGTCATACTGTTATCTGTCATTAAAAAGGTATTCATAATTTGGGACCGCCGTTCGGAGGTTTTCATAATTTGGGACCGCCGTTCAGAGTTTTGCCGAATCTTCATCGTGGCCACCTCATTCACCGGACTTAACACCATGTGATTTTTTTCCCTCTGGGGCTATGTAAAGAATCACGCCTTTGTCCCCTCTCTACCTGCGACCATCTGAAACTCAACATCACCGCTGACATCATGCTGGAGTAGTCGGAACTGGACTATAGTGTCGATGTCTGTGACACACAAGAGTGACACATGGCGCCCATATTGAGGATTTATAGGCCTAATGCATGTCTGTAACTTACTGAGTTTTCTTACACAATAAACAAGGTGTAGTTTTCATATCTCATTTGTACTGTGTGTGTGGTGATTTTTTAAAGTCCCGACAATCATTTTGAATAACCCGCTATTTGGTTATACTAGTATACTAGTAAACATCAATCTTCTTAGAACCTATCTAGAATTATCGCATGGGATATTTGGTAAATCGCTATTTGTTTTTAGGGACATAAGAAACTTCAAGACATGTTTTCGAGGAATACTGAACATTAGTTTAGGGTGAAAATATCACGATTTATCAACATTGATTAAATTTGTTATTATTTTTCTTTATTTTTATTTTTTATTATTTAAAAATATTCAAGTAACTATAGTTATAATTTGCATATTTCTAGAAGTTTTCCGAAGCTGGGAATTCTCGAAAATTCGTTGTAGCACCATCTGACAAGTGATTTTTCCCATAAAAACTCCCGTGGTTGTAAAGAGAAGGCAGAGCACAGGAACGTCTGTAGTCAGTGAAGTTCATCAGAGTGAATTTTATATCATCGAAGTTCTGCAGTTTCTATTTATTTATTGCAACAAATATGTGACAATATTTTTCCAGGAGAAATTAAAAATGGCCTTTTGAGATTTTCCAAAATAAAATTTTTTTGAATACTTTCCAAAATTTTTTTTCTTTCAAAAGTTGTATATCAAATTACACTCATTAACAAAAAAAACGACGCACCTAGTTGGAGTTGTCCGATGGAGACAAAAATTGGTGGAGAGGAAGATTATGTACAGAATAGAAAATGATTAAAATTTCAGACAAATTGAATGATTTATTTCAGAGTTACAAAGTAACGAGCTCAATAAGATGTTAACCCACCTCTACCCTGAATGCAAGCTGCCACACGACGTGGCATAGAGTGATAAAGGAGTGATGGTCTCCTGCGGTATTTCTTGCCAAATTTGCTCCAATTGTCCATTCCCTGGTGGATGCAGTCACCTTCCCATCATATCCCAGACATGCTCGATTGGAGAGAGATCTTATATACACCTGCTGAGTGCGCAGTTCCGATGCGCTGTAGCTCTCGGTATTCATTCATTGGACACCAAAGTTTAATCATTTGCATGGGCGGTCCCAATGTCTTTGCATACAAAATTTCATTACAATCGAACAACTCCTTCTAGGTGCGTCGTTTTTTTTTGGTAATGAGTGTATATGGAATGAAAATGATCTAGTTGAGCTCTCTAAAACAAAGGATTGGTGAATAATAACAGTTTGTGTACATTGGAGTTCGCCTTTTTTTTTTTTTTTTTGAAAATTCAGTTAAAAAAAAATTACAAAAATTGAATTTTTCATATTCTCCATAGATACAGCCTTAAAACAAAAAATGATGACAATTTGATACATTAAGGCTCAAAATAAGTATGTTTCATGTTGATTTGACATGGAATGATCTGAAAACAGATAACAGGTATTACAATGACTTGACATTAAATACAGCCAATACAGTGCTTATGTTTTTGTTTGTTTGTTTGCTTGTTTTTTTTTTTTTTTTAAATCATTCAGATACACACTTAATAAAACTTATCTATAACTTACAACAACTCTTGTTTTTTTTAAGAAGTTTGCATCTTCAGATTTTTAGGGCATCATCTTTCTAAACAGTCTCATCTTAGATCTTCATGTTCAAGAAATCGCTGATAAAAAATCCAAAAACTCGAGTATAATTAAGAAACTTCACTTTATTCCAACTCAAATACTTCTCAATATATATCAATATATAAATAAAGCATTTAACGTGCTGTGCAAATTGATTAAAAGAGGGGGAACAAGAACTAAATCAGCACATGAATAAATTAGAATTGCCTTTCTGTTTCAATTATAGGGAGGAGTTGGGAACAGCTGTTTCATCCTGCTACGTACTCATCAGCCCAACCCCGCCTCCCTATAAACATCAATATATGTCTACAATATATTCAAATCCTTGGTTAGGGAATTATCTCAGTGAAAATCTAAAAAAACATGATACATACATTTTTCTGGATAAGAAAACAAGACAATGTTGTATTCAGCTCCTTTGAACACAATTTAATATGTGTCTATTAAAATCATATCTACAAGCTAAGTTAGCTTTCTTCATTTACTAATTAATAAACTCAACCCTCTTCCCATATATTTCCTGTTTACTATTTCCACTCTACCCCTACATCTACATCTGGCTCAGTTTCAAGAAAAAAAAATCGCTTATGTCCAGCAATTTAATCATTATATATAAACATTTCCTACTATTTTGCATTAAATCAAAGTACTCAAGAACATTTACTTCTAATCTCTTAGAAGTTTAATATAAAGTATTGGCTTTGGGAGTTAAAGATAAGTTTTTTCTTCTGTTTTAAAGGGTTCTTTCCTCTGTTCATTCCTCCCTCTTCCTATTTGAACAATAGAAGTTCTGGTAAGACTGCACTTTACGGTACTGGGTGAAGCCGCCTCTTGCTGAAAGGGGCAATCAACTATACAATAATGCGGTAAAACATCCCCATCAGCACTGAATCCTTCCGATTGGTTAGTACTGTATTCTTCAGTCTACACGAAGTTCTTTTCACTCATACTGAAGCAAACTATAATCTATATTATAAGGTATGTTTCAGTGTCAACTTTCAATTACCCACAGGATTGCATTCAAAAAGATTTATTCCAAAAGATAGTGAGAGTTCAAGACCGTAAACTGTCAGCAATAGCTGACATATGTATAATTTATTGAATATGTATAAAACTAAATACAACTATATACAGAGATAATTAAACATTAGAGACTCAAATATTGGGGTGTTAAGGATAAAGTGCTACCGAAATCAATTGTGTGTTGACATTCGGAAACATTTCTTTATTAAAATTTCAGTTTTATAAAATAGCTTTTTAGTTTGGATGTATGAGATGAAGCCTACACTCAAAATCTGATTATTTTTGAGTTTACTGATTATTGCAATTTAAGTGCAATATATTTTGGCAATATTTTTGCCTCTAACTATTGATCTGATCTTCCTTCTGATAACCTAAAATAGTTCTAAAATTTCTGCTTCCTAGGATAAGTAGATTTGAGTTAACTTGATCACAGTTGGGCAGACAAACAGAATAGCATCCATATTTAAACTTAAAATTGAATTCTAGCCTTTTTTTTTTGTTTAAATCCTGTTTTCTCTCCAACTATTATTAAAAGGCAAACATTAGACCAAATCTGTAAAAACCTTTAGTAGTTATGCTGTGATTGATACTTAAAAGTTAAATACAAATTAATTACTTATAATTAAAACAGATATATGTTAGTTTAGTGGAAATCGTTTTTATTTATTTATCTAAAAAACATTTTCACTACACTAAGGAGCCATTCAAATATTACATAAACACATTTCTAGTCATTTTAGAACCCCCTCCCCTCCCCCCTTGGAAGCAAAAATAAGCAATGTCTGATCCCTACCCCTTCTGCTTACATAAGATTTGCCAAATCATTAACAGTAAATACCACTGAATGATAAGTTAAAACAGTCAAAATTATATCAAAGTGCATGTTTGTCTTATGTAAGCTTTCCTCGTACCCCCCCCCCATTCCCCTTTTCCACAAAAATAAGCCCAACTTTACCCCCCCCCCCCCCCCCACTTTGAATGTTTATGTAATTCTTGAACAGCCCCTAACATCTGCTTTAAATAAAATTAGGTGGTTTTATTTTGTTTTCTTTTATTTTATTATTTCATTGTTTGGGTTGCAATTTTTTTAAAACTTTTTATTCTTTGCCTTAATATTGACATCCTTTAAGGAATTCACATAAGATCAATGGGTTATCGGCATTTTTTTTCAGTCTGTATAATTTACTAAAAGTAACAAATGTTAAATTAATATTATTGAATCTCATTAGTCAATAGCAGATATGAGGCTACGATTTAATGACCTACAGAATTCTAAGGTAGGCCATTAAGTGACTGTTGAAAACATACTACTGTATCTACTATTCATACTTATCATTTTTACTTTTTTATTTTTTTTGTTCCAAAATTTAGTGAATTATGTAGAAAACCTGTCTTGTATTTATATATTATATTAATACAGGGATTCTAGTAAAGTTATTTGCATTTTTTTTTTCAAGTATTGTTGTTATTTTTTGTGAAATATTGACTATTTATTTAATGCTTAGATTTAACACATTCTCTTAATGTTAAAAAAAAAAAAAGCAAATGAAAATATGTACAGCAAAAATTCATCTATGAAAAGGCAACCTAACCTTATTTATCAAAATTAAATTAATTTCTCACATGCTTAGTATTTTATTCTTCCAGGTATACCTACTTTTATTTGATAAAGGAATAGTTAAGAAAAACACTTTACAATTACATTTATTTATTTATTTATTAGAATTTTTAATAATCATTTAAACAAATTTTATAACATGTCTTGTGTTCCATGCAAAAAATGTGTCAAATTTTAATTTTAATTTACTTTCTATAGCATATTGTTGTTCGTGATAAGAGGCCTACTCATCATTAATAATCTGGCATCCCAATATAATTTGGTGATTTATTTTTAGCCTTTGTTGGTTGAGGTCAAGGTCAGGCCATAGGAACCACAGTGCTCCTTTGTCCATGATCTTTTTTTTTTTTTTTGAGAAATTTCTTGTTAAGTTTTTGAAATGCCATTATAGATAAAATATTATATTAAAGTTGCCTATTCCAGCATTTGAATAATGTTAACTTTACAGCATTTTTATTATTTTAAAATAATTATTTCTTTATTATACTTATAAAATACATATAAATTGTTAAATATGTTATGATTATTTGCCCACATTCTTTAATTCAGTGTTCGTTGTCTTTAAATTTGTAAAATATACTAAAAAATTACTTAAATAATAAAAATATTTTATAAAGTAAACTATATTTTTTTTTTAAGTTTAATAAATTATCAACAACTGCAAGCATTTCTGAAAATATATTTTTCAAAACAAATCTCATGAATATTAATTTTTATATTTGATCTGATACTGAAGTAATCATTTCTCATTTCATTTGACTATAGTTCAGTGCTTTCTTTTTTCAATGGAATTTTCCATTTGAAATTTCAAAATTTGAAACAAGTAAACATACTTTACAATTGTGGAGTCACTTACAAATATTAACAAGCAATTCCTTTCATTGTAATTATATGACAAAAACAATGAAGAAGAACAAACATAAAAGCAGACAAATTGATTTTTCATATGTCATATTTATATCTTCCCAGGCCCGGATTTCCGCCTAGGTCTAGGGGCCCCACCATATTGGATTTTTTTTTTTTTGGGTTGTTAAAATAGGATTGTCCTTTTTTTTTTTTTTTTTGTTTTTTAATTTGGTTTCGTTTTTTTTTTTTTGGTTGTAGATTTTCAAGAGGGGGGGGGGCTGCAAATATCAAGTGCCTAGGGGCCCTGGGTGTTTAAGTCCAGCCCAGTATCTTCCTTTTGTCTTTTTCAGACTGCATTGCTGCTATTTGATCTTTCTATCATTACTTTGTGATGCTTCAATGTTTTTCAAATATAGGATATCGTCATAAAACCCTCAAACTTGAGAGAAAACAACTGAACAACAAAGTTAGGCTGCACTTAAGTCTAGTTGTTGGGAAGTGAAAAATTACAGAACCTCTTTCTCAATCACAAAGTTTTGAAAAACTTAACTGAAAGGAAAAACCATAAAATTTAGAAGTACTGCATTACAAGTTTGTTATACCAGCAATGGTCTTAACTTAATTTTTGTTTTCAATATTATTAAAACTGATGGTACAGTAAGCTTTTTATTAAATAAGAAACCCTTACATTACAACTTATAAAAAATAATCTGCAATTGTAAACGAAAAATTTGAAAGGTAATTAAACGAATGGCTACAAACTCATTAAATTAGCAAATTGTTACTGCAGGAATACTACAATTCCACTGATTGGAATCATTTACTTTTGTTCTAATGTAATCATTGATAAATCTACATCCAGAATGAAACAATGAACTCAGAAACTGGGTTGGAGCATTTAGAAGTAGGAATGCGAAGTACTTTCAATTTTAATGTAAACAGTATAGTAAGAGTCAGAGGTGGATTTCTCAGTTAATCCATAACATTTTCAATCAACAATACAATGCCTTGACTGATATTTTATTACCTCATTTTGACTCAAATTTACTTTAAAAATTCCTAAACTATTATAAGGGATAAATTATTTGCATTCAAAAATTTTGAATAGGGTTATAAAAATTAATCAAGGTCTGTCAAACCAAAAAATACATAACAGAAACAAATGGTGGAAAAAGCTGGATTCCTTTATTTTAAAGGATGAAATGGAGGGAAGGGGGATTACAACCCTAGCTTCAACATACCAGTGATATTTGTAACGATTAATTACAAATACAAAGTATGATTTAAATTTGTTGCAATTTAAATGGCAGATATTTGAAAAAAGGTTTAAGCTTAAATGGTCCACATTTTTGCATATGTAGTGGTATTGGTCTACAGTCATAAACAGTCTGGGTGGTCTTAAAGACTTGATTTGCCATTCTTTCCCATCCTAATTTATTTATCTGCCATTTTTACATGTTAGTTTTGTAAAGCAAGTAGCATCACTTTCCATTTGTCAGTTAAAAACTTCATTCACAAAAATACATGAAAATACCATACCTTTTGCCTTATCCTCATTTACTCAAATACTTGCTGTTGAGAAACTGGAGAGACAACGTTCATCAATAAAAAGCAATAATATTTTCTCAATAAAAAATTTTGATAAAGAAATGAGTTTATGTAAATTGGCTTCAAGACTGGCATCAGGAATCAACCATATCATTGTTTCTACTGACATGAAGTTAGCACTATGTGTTTGCTCCAAGCTTCATTAAGCTTCAGATCCAAATTGATATTAATTTTTGTGTGAATTTCTATTAAGCCACCTACAAGTCACAACTGCTCCCAGGCAGTTGTCATTTTATTTCCACATAGTAGTCACTTCTTTCAGAAAAATGCTCCTCGAGATTTTTTTTTTCAGACAATGTTATGAAGCAACTAAAAATTCTGGTAAATTAGTGATTTCTCTGATTTAAAAAAACACTAGTAGATTTACACTAGTAGTTTTCTGAAAGAAGGATAGTTCTGGAAAAAGATAGTACTATGAAAAAAAATAGTTGTAGGAGTCATTAGCAGCATACGGCATTGATATAAGGGTTGATCAAAAAGTGGTGGCAATGCTGCAAGTAACAGCTGCACTGTTGTGGCACACATTGGTGATAACACAAAACGTTAGAGGAAAGCTTTTTGCAACATGGGCAGTAATTTAGTTTTTGTTTGGAACAGAAGAGGTACCTTACGGAGCATATACATTACTGCATGAAGGCAGTCTGAAGTGTTTATGAAGGTAGACGAAGTTGGATAAAAATTGAGGTTGCACATGGTCATGCTGTCCGGGAGAATCACATTGTGAATGCTGAGTATTATCAATGGTTTCTTGAAAAACATCTCCATCCTCCATTATAAAAGAAACACCTACATTTCATTCAACACAATCCACCACTACTCATTCACAATAATGCTCATTGTCATGTTGCCCAACCGGTGAAGTAACTATTGGCACAAAACCTTGAAGCACTCACCTTATTCCCCTGATACGAGTCCCTATGACTTTGATCTGTTTCCCAAACTGAAGGCACTCTTACGGACAATGTTTCCATGATGTTGCTAAGGTACTTTGTGCAATAGACCAGACTATTGCACAAATCAAGAGAAACAGATCAGCTAACGGCATCCAACGTCTCCCACAGATTTGGAAGAAGGTTATTTTGATGACTATATTGAGGGACAGTGATGTTTAATTCATATCTAACTACGAAAGCTTACACAAGCCTGCGAAATTGAAGTTTTTGAAAAATACAAGAGAAGTTGTTGCTGATTTTTATGTTATTTGGTGTGCTGATTTCAAAAATGACCTTCATTTTTTTCCATCACGTCAGGATTTTTTGTCAAATCGATATCAATATTTTTGCTAATAAAGGGATTCTCTCGAACAATTTTGCATGTACAATCTGGTAAAAAAGGTTTTTATCCATTTAAATCTATGTAAAATAATCTATTATAATCGATTCTTGTTGAGGCAAATTGATTTTTCAGCAATCGATTAATTTTTATAGGTTTAAATCAAATGATTGTGCAGTTTCTAGAAGAAAATCACCAACATACTATTTTAATTTGTTTTTATTAATGTAACTTACATAAAATAGACGATTGACCAAGAGGAGCAAATATTATGTAAGTGTACATGAAAGTTTGAAACAAATTTTAAACTGAGTAAAAAACAAAACAAAACAAAAAAACAAGTTTCTATTTAAGTACGTACTCTTTTTCCTTGGAAACTTCTTTTTATCGTTCGTCTTTTATGTTCAATTATGTTATATTGTCATTTATGGTATTTGGTTTCACCACAGTAGAATGTTGGTCAGGCAGGGAGGGAAGAAATTCAATGCTGAAAAAAAATTTTTATGGTAAATTATCATAAAAATCCAAGTAAAATTAAATTTTTCAAGAAAATGTGACGTGATACAAATTTTTCATTACTTTTTTTAATATCAGCACCAA
>JAFIDM010009631.1:122798674-122828344 GCA_023159025.1 Thereuonema tuberculata
AGCGATTCAGAAGGTGAAAAGTCCAATGATGACGACACATACATGAATTTAAGAAGAAAAGTTTCACGCAACCCAAGGGTTAATATCAGTGTAAGTTAATGCAAAGAAGAACCATCCAGTTACTCCGAGGCAATTCATGGCAGGGAGAGTACAAAGTGGAGGGAATTAATTGCCGAAGAAATCAAGAATTTGGAGGAACACCATACTTGGATTGAATCAGAGATCCCTGATTACGTAAATCCACTAACTACGCAATGGGTGTTTAAAATAAAGAATGACGACACCGGCAAACCTTATAAATACAAAGGTAGATTGGTTGTAAATGGTTTCATGCAAAGAAAAGGGATTAAATACGAAAGAACATATGCTCCAACACCTAGCTTGTCCAATATTAGATTGTTGCTAGCTCTGGTGGTACAGAACAACTTAGCAGTACACCAATGTGATGTAAATGGAGCATATCTAAATGGAATCATTGACAATGATATTTACATCGAAGTCCCAGAAGGTGTGAGTCTCAAGGACAGGAATTGCAACGGATTAAAGCTTGTCAAATCTCTCTATGGCTTAAAGCAAGCTGGGAGGAATTGGTACGAGACACTACATCAAAAATTGAAGGAAAACAGTTTTGAATCTTTAAGAACCGAACCATGTATCTTTGTATGTAAAATAGGCAAAGAAAGATATTTCATACTGGTCTACGTAGATGACATGCTAATCATCGGTAAAGACACACAAGTCATTAATGATCTAAAACAGTGGTCGGCAACCTTTTGTCGTAAGAGGGCCAAATATGTTATGTGGGGATTACTGCGGGCCGCTAACAACCAAAAAAAAAAGGAAAGTCTCAATTTAACAACCAAAAAAAAAGGAAAATCTTATTTTAAAAACCAAAAAAAAATAAAAAAATCTTCCAACACGAATCACGGGCCGCACCAAAACGCATGGGTCGCCGACCGCTGATCTAAAAGATTCCTTAAACCAAATGTTTGGTATTAAAGACCAAGGACAGATTAAGAATTACATTGGTTTGAACATTAACTACCAGCGTGAAAAGGGTTGTATGACAATTTCGCAATCAAAATTCATTATGGACCTTTTAAGAAAACTCCAAATGGAAGGAAGCAAGCCAGTAGATACACCAATAACTGAAGAACCAAGAAAACTTCAAACTACTGATGATGAAATAACCTTGCTGAATAAGGAGGAACATTTAAAGTATCGCAGTATTATTGGAAGCCTAAGTTATGTAAGTAACTGTACACGACCTGACATCGCATTTGCAGTAAACAAGGGCTCTGAGAAGAATAACTCACCCAATGTTAACGATATGAAAAAGGTAAAAAGAATCCTTAGATACCTTCGAGGAACAATAGATCTAAAGTTAACGTTTTCTAAAGAAGAGGAATGTTTGCGAGGTGTTTCCGATGCAAGTCTAGGTAACCGGTCAAAAGGAAAATCAACTACAGGCTACATTATATATATCGGTCAATGTGTTGTTTCGTGGGTCTGCAAAAAACAAAGTCTCGTGGCTCATTCCACTCAATAAAGTGAATTAGTGGCATGTTGCGACTGTGCCAGAGGTATTATGAGTTTCAAAAGAGTTCTGGAAGAATTGAAATTTAAAGTTTTGTCTAAGTCATCAAGTGAACTTCTGTGTGACAACCAGCCCACAATTCAAAAACGAAAGAGTGACTATTTAAGAACAACTAAATGCTAAATGCGAAAGAGATCTATTATTGTTCACATTTATTTGTTAAGATAACAAAGACTTTAACTTACACGTTCAGTGATTGTGTTATGTGCTTCTTACAGACAGTTCGTTTTCCCTGTTAGGAGAGAGACGACTCGAAAATGGCGAATTCCAGTCAAGAAGATGATAAGTCTCAAGGATTCATTAAGTATTTTGAGTATTAATGCAATCAAGGAACATGGACAAATTGCATGATACGGAATGCTTCGATTATTATGTGAAATAAGGATTTTACTTCTGAAAGTTTATAGGATACTAATTCTTTTATGAATATTTTGCAGGAAATATTTCGTTGCTAGGCAACCTAAAAGGAGATTGGAATTACTATCCAAAGGATGTTTTATCATCAGAAGTACCGTATGTATATTTTAGGATTATCATGGAATACCCTCAGGAACTTTTGGAATTGATGAGGATTTATATCTGGAATAATCGTAAGTCACATTTTTCCATTTATATTCGAAGTTTCGGAGAATTCGTGGAATTGTACATGTCGTCAACGGAATAAAGATTAAAGACTAAAGATTAAAGAATAAAGATTAAAGAATAAAGATTAAAGAATAAAGATTAAAGATTAAAGTTTAAAGATTAAATCGTTCGACAAAGAACATTCAACTTAAGAGTCAAGTAACTGTTTTCCCATACGGTTAAAAGATAAGAACTGTAAGCAACATTAAGTGATAAAAGTTAACAAGTCATGAACTTTTGTGAAAAGAATCTTAACGTGTGAACATTAATAGATGATATTAAGAGACAGCAATTAATTAAATCTTACAAGTGTTATTTGATTTGAAAGGAAAGTAATCTTTGAAGACAGAAGATAATTGTACAGGAACTATACAATGTATTAAATCTATTGTTTTATGAACTTTAGGCTATTTGTATTTTGTCTGCATATAAGTTAAGTGTCTAGGGATTCAAGTAATTCCTTCAAAGCAATTTAATGTATTTTGTTTTGAGAAAATACTTCTTTTTAACAGAAAGTAGTATTATAGTAGTATGTTACCACAACAGTCGGTTTAAACAAATTTTAAAAATGCATATACCTGTATGTCATAGTACCGTTAAGTAAAAAATATGTGTTTTTATTTCAATAAATTAGGTTTGGCACACCATTAAAGAGACTATTACTTTTATCCAGTTATTTATCATTGCATTAACTCTTAACTACTCGTGCTGATGTATTTCGTACACCAATCGCAGTTATTTTTGTCCCCTATCTGTTTACGTGATCGTATAGGCAGCATAAGCCATCTATCCTCAGCTTGATTCATTACAAGGGAAGCAATGCCCTTGGTTACTTTCAGTGCAGCTCCTGCGGACGATATAATTAGATGTGCAGTAGAAGCGCTGTTTTGGTGCACTGAGTACATCACGCGGGTGGCAACATAAGGGTAATTTCTTGCACTCTGTTGAACACTTTTTTTTTTCTTATAATTTCTGTTTTCTTATAGGGATATCTTTCATAAAATGGCTCGCAGAATAACTGATGATACAATAAAGTATCAATGCTGCTGGCAGGAGATTCGTCTGAGGAAGTAGGAAGCGACGATGAGATGCTCTTCTTGCAATGACTTTGTGTCTGCAGAGAACATTCAAAACCTTTTTTGAAATGTGATACATGTGCACATCCTACAACAGACGAAAGTAACTAGAGCAGAACTGGCCGGGTTTTAATGTAATTTCATAGCATATTCCTGAATAAATACTGTCTATATACACTGGTGTAAAAAGTACACGTGAGTAGTTATGACATGAGACAGGGCACGAGTAGTTAAGGGTTAAATAGTGAAAAACAGCTACAGGGACGGCATGGGGTTGACTTCCCCCCCCCCCCCTGATAAATTTCCTAGATCCGGTTGGAAGCAAATAATCAGTACTCCTCACATTCCATATATTGCCTGTGTGGTGTTTTAATGAATGATTTGTGACCTAGGACTGTGGAGCTACACGTAGTGTGGATTGAGAAAATGCATACAAATGTTTTTGAATATAACTATATCAACAAATTTAAACAAAAACTAAGCTAAGCATTAAGATGATTAAAAAATTTTGTATTAAAAGACTAAATTTACTAATCTAAAATAAAAGCTTACACGATAAAAATTAGAAAATAATTATACAACTGACAGATTTGATCATTTCCTGATAGTCATTATCGAGGTAAGCCAAATATTAAACGAAATAGCAAATTTAGTTTAGTTCGTTTACTATGTATTTGTTGAATAAATTACAATTAGCACAATTATAGTGGTAGTTAATTCTGGAGTAATAAAAAAAAATTATTCATTAAATAAATACTTCTCAAAATTATATTCAAAGATAATTAATATTTATGTATTCAATTAGCATAAATTTTTGATACCCTAATTTTACTTTCAAAGTGACTGAAAACTGTTTGAATTATGATTTCAGAAACCTTAGAACAAATTATTACTGAAAGTAATTGGAGTGTGCAAAAGGCAGTCTTGAACTGTTTTGTCTACAAAGTATTGTATTACATGTAGAAAATTGAATGTCTTCCTATAATACTCAAGATTTCCATTACTATTACAAATAAAATTTGCTTTTCAAAAAACAAAATCCAATTTAGGAATTAAAGACTATTACTATTGGACTATATTGTAAAGCCCGCATCGAGCAATTTGTTAAATAAAACTGTCAATATACCAGCATATTAATATATTAAATGATGATTATTCTGATAATAATTGTACTGTAATGACACTGTTCTTCCATTTTTTTAAGATAAAAGAAACAACAACAATCAAGCAAAAACACAAAATCAAAAATTAAACATCAAATACCAAAAATAAAAAACACTAATCTCAAAAATATCAAAAAAATTCTACCAACTTTACAATATTCATGAATAATCAATAACTTTATTATTTAATTTTTTAGTCACCTATCATTTTAACACTGCAGAACATTCAAACTATTAGAACAATCATTTCCATGACTATGAATAATCCTAATGGAATATTCTGAACCCTAAACTTCCTTCACAAGCAGCAAAAACTAACAATACTAATAAAAAAATATATTTCTACACCTATCAAATTTTTTTCCCATTTCCTTTGAGTATAAGAATTGAACTGTTAACAAATTGGCATTTCAGTTTGGCAATATATCACGTACAGGTAAATGTGAAAAATTCCAGAAATTACTTTGAGTATTAATATGGATAATTTTTTTTTTTTTTTTTTTAAATTACCAATAAAGCAGAACTTTACCAATTACAACTTTACAATTAAAGCAATGATATTATTAGAGCAAAAAATTAAAATAAGTATTTTCACTCTTCATTTAGCAGAATAACCTTTGATCTACTATCCATCTTTTAGAAATTACCTTAATTATCAATATCCAAATACTTTTCCAATATTCAAAACATAATATGTAGGTAACAAAATAATTATTAAACAATTTGTAATTGTATACTATATATAAGATATACAATGATACATCTAATATACAACGTAATGTATACTTCGACAATTAACTTGAAAGAAGGTATGATTGAATGTATGAATCAGCAGAAGCAGGTAGCAAGGGGATCATGAAAGAAAAACAGAAAAGAAAGTGTAAATGTTCCAGTGTACATATGTAATTGATGAAATTCAAAGAGCCTACTCTCACCATAGATTTTATTTTATTAAGATCATTTTACTGTTTAAAGTTTTATTTAAAGAAAGCAAAGTCATTTAAAAAAATTTAATGTAATGGACCCCCCACACCCACCCTAGCAAAATTCTGACTACGTGCCTGATCAGTGTTTGAATGAATTGAAGGTATGATATTTTATACTATTTTTAGGTAATTAATTTTTTTCCATTTCAAGAATAAAAATTGATTATTTTGAATCCCAAATTTAGCTCTTTAGAATATTTCCAATTTTGCTTATTAAAGAAAAATAAAATGGAAAACATTAATTTAGGTGAATAAGGAATGTTGCTATCTTCTAATGTAAATGAACTGATAATGTTAAATAAAAAACATTAATTAAATTAAAAGGAACTAAATTTTGTATGAAATAAGAAATGAAGTTGAATGGTCAAATCACCATGTAGGACTCAATAAGAATCTAACAAACATTATTTAAAAAAAATAAATTAAGTAAATCAACCACATTAATTAAGTGTATTGTGATAAGTTTTTAAAACTTAAAAATATTAATGTTTTTATTAATAATTTGTATTAATATTTTCAGTTAATGATATTTTGTGTGAAAAAAATTGCAATAGCACTGAGGGTTTTAGTTCTTGGAATGCATGCAAGAGGCAATTATTTTCAAAACTTTATTCTGAGTTTTCAGAAAATTTATATACTGACTTTATATTAATATTGCAAACACCAACAATTTTGTATCTTCTCATGATTCAAGATGTTTTCAAAAACAATTAAATGTTTATAAAACCCTAAATTAAGAAACTAAGCAATTTTTTGAAAAATATTTCATATGTATCCTATCTTTTCTGTATTTCTTGTAGATTCTATGTGCTCCCAAATAACCTTTGAATGTTAAAAGAATGTTTTTTTTTTTTTTTTTTTTTTTATTTATTTCATTTTTTTAAGCTCTTAATCTTGAAAACATATAGGAAGCACTCAGAATGGAATATTCATTACAAATGAATAAATTCAGATGATTAACAAACAATTCAGTTTTTATGTCAAAATTAAAACAGGGAAAAACTGAATTTTCAAATATGTATTCTCATTCATTAGAAAGTTAACATAAGTAAAACTATGATGAAACTGCTGGGTAATATCAAGTTGCCCAAGAGGCAAGCCTATTAGAATTAACTGGTAATCTCTGATGATTCCACTTAAGAATTGCCTGCTTTAAATACAGGCATTTTCTTTCCTTTGTTTGTGTTGGATCCCATGGCCAGGTGCGATTTTGGGTTTCACAGCCTTTCACGCTCTCCAATCTTGTCATTGAGGGGGAAATCTAACTGATGATCCTTAGCAATGGTGAAACAGCTGTTCTAGATTCCCTGTCAATGACAAAATTAGAAGCATGATTTGGTTTTTGGTTTATATTAGTGCATGATGAGAGATTCCCCCTTTTTCCAACATTTCCTTTGCATGTTAAACTGCTTTTCTCATGAAATGAAATTACATGAATTACATTAAATTTGAAAATTCCAGGTAGGCAACTGCCTCCTCTTGCCAGTTGCAAGAGACACCCATCCAGACACCCATGATTCTATATCAGATGCCAGAACAAATACAATAAGATATGTTGAAAACTAAGTTTTATTACTTGATAAGCTCTGGGATTGATAGCTTTCATTAGATGAAATAAGTTACTGTAAGAACAGACTTAGTGAATAATGATGCCGCTTGCTCTATCATGAAAAATAAAATTAACAATTAATAAATTCTTATTTTTAGATCTATGTTTATTATTTACTTGAAACAAAGGAAAGTGCAGCCATGTGTTGTGTATTTCGTTGAACTTAGATATTTTAAATTAACATATGCTATATACACATACACACACATATAGTGTGTATTTATACAAAACTATTGTCATGAGCGGGATTGCAAAGAATAAGAAAAAAATCTGATAACAAAACAATAGGATATTTGCCAAGATGGGTTTTATAAAAACATAATATTACAGAAAGTGTCTCATTACTGAGACTAACATTGTCTATCAAAGGTAGACAGAATTTCATATCATATTGTAACTGATATTACAAAGAAATAATGGTTGATATATTGATAAACTAAAACTGCTTAATAAGTAACTTGGTTTGTTGTAGATTGTTTTGCATATAAGATTTAAGTTTATGATAGCCAGATAAATCATTTTGTAAGAAAATCCTGACATAATATTCACCAAATGTAAGTAAATGTAGACAGCAAAGAGAACCAACACTAAATCATCTATTGTTTCAGATGAATATGTAAATGATAATCTGAAATAATGAACTTCAAATTATGTATCTCTGCAAAGTATTGGTGTAAAGAAGTGTATTTCTTGAAAATCTGTTATTATATTAAATATACAATTTTTATGACCTAGAGAGTAGCAAACTTCTAAATTAGTAATGTTTACATTCAATTAACTTTCACTTAATCTATAATTATTATATTTTTATAAATTTATGCAATTTTAATTAGCTATCTAACAAACTTAAGTATTTTTGTTTGTATAGGGAGGTTTATGACACATATAGTAAGGCTATGTTGGGTTTATCACGTTTTGGTCATATTTGAAAGCTACCAAACAAATGTCATTTTCTTATCACCATATAGTTAATATTTCAAGTAACAAAATAAAACATCAGTAACATCTGAAATATAATCTATATGATGATAAGCAAATGTCGTTTGCTTTAAAAAAATTTTTCTACATATCTACTATTTTTTAAATACTATAGTGTTGCCTTTAAATTGTTGCACTTAATAATTTTATAAGAAGTCCAATATTAACCAATTTCTTCTTCAATAATATCTTCAATTTTCTGCTTTTTATTATACAATCCTTGCCTTAATATTTTAATATATAATTTCCTCTGTCTCAAACAAAACATTATTTTAACTGCTAAGTTTTACCATGAAAAAAAAAAAAAACCACATGCAGGCATGGTTCTGATATCTAGAAAGGTTCGTTTGTAGTTATATCTTTCAGAATTAGTTTTTCTATTTTTCGATATGATAATTTCTGATTATAATATTTATACAACCCAACGATGGTAAATAAAAGCATTTGTAAATGTTAACAGATAAATCATTAATTTTATGTCAAATAATTTAAGATTCTACATACATATACCACTTTCTTTAAAAGATTTCCTTATAAGAATTAATGAGAAAAAAATTGCTTTTAATTTAACAAAATACAACTTAATCAACATAAAAAAAAAAATAAAATACGTATTTTGTAAAAAAAAAAAAAAAAAACTGCACCGCTTCTATGTTGATTGCCGGCAATTACATCTATGAAATCCGAATCCTTTTCTAAGATTTTGCATTAATAAAAATATAAAAATAGCTATTTCTTCTTTTTACTGGGATAAAAGAAAAGAATGTTTTTCTAGACTTTTTTCATAAATGACGAAAAATACAAAGCAACTTAGCAACATCATGCAGTATGTATTAAATTACATAAGGATGTTTGAAATAAAATCTTTTGAACTTGCAACTACCACATGAGTTTAGATATGTATTCTTTCGAAAGTAAGATAATTAACAATGCAATTCTGGATCAGTTCCCAAAGCTCTTTTATCTTGAATTACTCCGTAAACCTCCTTATCGGTCTGTTCCATACTCGTGCTGCCATCTGTTGCTATCTACTGTAATTCTGTAAAGCGCTTGTATCTCATACTTCAAAACAAAATAATTTCAGTCATGTGAGGAGTGGCCACTGCTCCCGCAATTTATACCACGAGATTCAAAGTGAGAATCCACAATCAGGAGTTTTTTGACGTAGAATTTTTAGTACGTCTTTCTTCGCTCTGGGTAACCTCGGGAGCACGGTTGCAACGAAAACATGTCACACTTTGAACGCTTATATTTTCGAAACTAATAATCGTAGAGTAATAAAGAATACATCATTAGATAGCATGTAGCTTCCCATTTTTAATAAAACAAGTTTCAACTCTTAACCTTCGATACAGTAGCGTTAGAAAGTTAAGCTAAATTGTGGCAAACATGATAGACGATTTGCTGCTCAGACAAATACGGAGACAAGGCCCGTAGCCAAGGAGGGGGAGGGTGGGGGGCAGGGCAGGGGGATTTTTAAAAAATAACGACAAGGCGATGTAAGTATTGATGTATTGATATAAAAAGGTTTGTCATCAAGTGTGGATTCACCATTTGAATTATTAATAATCCGGGGAATTACTAGGAAATAAACGAAAGCTTGTGGTGCTTCGACGTATCGGCCGTCTAGCGGCACGTTTTGGAAGTATTAGTCCCTTGTGCATTGCTACTGGATAAGATGTGCTGCTGGAGCTTTTTGAGCAGTGACAGAGGCGGATTTACACTTTTGCCACCTATGGGCTATTACAGATTTGCCGCCCTTACTCCTGATCCTCCTGTCTGAATATATCACTAGTAAACTATACTGATGTTTATGTTTAGTTTTGAACTAAGTTATTGATAATTTGCAACTCATCTATTCGTGAGAATTTACTTACTCAGAGTATGAAAAAAATATACGTAAATATATAGCCTAGGTCCTTAATGATGCATTCCTTTCCTTAAGTACACATTCTAAAAATATGTTGTAAAAAGTTGTTTAACAGAAAATTAAACATCAAAGTTAATTTAAATAATTGGAATATGTTTCGTACATAACAGTCGCAGAAGATATATATTAGAAAGTGAATACAGGTATAACGTCACTGTCAGACAGTCCCCCACCGCCTCCCATGCCTGAGTACTCCAAGTCTCCAATGCAACGTCTACCCTCTTCCACTTCAAACCTACGGCCACAGTCGTGTGAAGGGCCGTGTTGCGGTTTTTATTCTCTTTGTTTTTTAACTTTTGGTAGTTTTTATATGGGGGGAGGGGTCATCTTTTAATTGTGTATTAAAATTTTTTAATCATGGTTTTGGTTTTCTTTTTTATTATTACTTAAACATAATTAATTAATTAATTTTGTTTTTAAACAGGGAGGAGGTTTTTAAAGCTCCTTTTTTGTTATTGGTGGTTTTGTTTGGTATTTTTTGATTTGGTGGTCCTTGTCCGTTTTTTGATGTTTGTCTTGTATTGGGTTGCGGAGTTGGATTTTAATTTGATATCTTTTTGTGTCATTTCGGACGGAGCACCATGAAGATCCTTCGACCTAAAACCCATCATTTTGGGTAAGGGGTCGTTAATTTTGACTAAGGCCACAGTCATCGCTCACCCGATTTCCCGGGATATAGTCTACACTCAATGCCAAAAATACTCTCTGAGGTTCGCATTTACTGTGCAAACACATCAAAAAGCCAGGAAATGTCTATTTCTTTTTGTTTCCCTCATTTTTTGCTTGTAATATGACTTAAGTTATTTTTGTATATTGATATTGAATATTAATATTATTGAATAGTTAGTTAAAGTTGCGATCAGGCCCAGAGGACCGCGCAATGCAGCTGGGAGGGTAGGCTCCAGTGTTCAGAACCTACGGGACAAAGTTGAGGACGGGGGGTCGGCCCGTCGCTCGCCCGCCTTTAACTCCCGGGAAAGAAACCCGGTACCCATTCTATAGAGGGCTGGGTAGACCCTAGGGCCCGTTTGGAGGAGAAAGAAGCGTGGAAAAATTCGCCGAGGCCGGGAATCGAACCCTTCACCTCCAACCCGCAGCCAAGTGCCCTTACCCACTCGGCTACCGGGCCCACATTATTGAATAGTACAGGATTTTGATTTTTTTCCTATTTTTTTGCCACTCCCTAAAGTTGCCGCCCTTTTAGCCCTCGTATAAATACGCCTCTGCAGTCTGAGGGAAACTGCTGCATCCTTCCATCTACGTGTAGTTGTGGTTCCGTTTTGGCTACTGGAGCAGTTGCCCTGAAGCCATTCTAGGGATGATCAAACTCTTGCCTTGATCAGCGGTAGACTGCTAATGATTGTTGACATATTTTGTGAAGCTTTGTACAGCTTTCTTGTGGATGCAGTGGCGTACCTAGGGGGGGCGGTGGGTGCGGTCCGTACCGGGCGGCACATATTTTGGGGGCGGCATTTTTTATAATTAGTTTTAGTTGTAAAAAAACCAACTTGTTCACTTCAGAAGTTTACTATAATAAGTTTACTATTCATAAGTTTACTATTTCTTCGTAATTCATAATTTCTACGAATTATGAATTACTATATGATTTCGAATATTTTTCCTTATATTACGCTTATCTAATTGAAGAAATGTTTAAATAATTTAAATTCGTCTATTTTACTGAAAATTATTAAGATTTACGACAAGAATATGAAAATATTCAAATTTCTCCATTAACCCTTTATCTCCCAGCGTCATTAGCTTTAGAAATGAATAGTGTAGTTAACATTTTTGCATGTGGAAAACCATGTAAAATGGTTTTAACAAATGGTGGAAACTTAATCCCAAAATAAGTCAACACGAGTTGAGCCCACTGCACATTCGATTATTTTCCCAATGGAAGGAATTAGAAATAAGACTTGGACATGGCGCAACTTTTGATAAACTACAACAACAGAATATTGATAAGAAAATCAAAAAATGAAAGGAAATTCTTACAAGAATAGTTGATATAATTAGATTCTTAGCAAAACAAAATTTGGCGTTTCGAGGTGATCGTGAAAGTGTTCATCAGGAAGACATCAATTCAATGGAAAATAGAGGTTGGCTAAGTAGTATGTACTGAACATGTAGTAAAAATTAAGATGGGTAATAAATATAGTATCTCCCATTTGTCGCCGAAGATTCAGAATGAATTCGTAGAGCTATTGGGAGGCGCAGTGAGAAAAACAATTGTGGATCAAATAAAGCAAGCTAAATACTTTTGTATGATATTTGACAGCACTCCAATTATTTCCCACAAAGATCAAACCAGTCAGATTATTAGATATGTAGTTATTGATGGCAGCGAAGTTAAAGTTGTAGAATCGTTTATTGACTTTGTAGAAACTAAAGGAAGAACTGCTGAGGAAATCACAAATATGATTTTAACGAAATTAGAAAATGACGGTTTAGATATTAAAAATTGCAGAGGACAGGCTTACGATAATGCTGCCGTCATGGCAGGAAAGCACAGCGGTGTTCAAACTCGCATGAAACTAATAAATCCAAATGCAGAATTTGTAGCATGTACAAATCATTCGGCAAAACTCTGAACGGCGGTCCCAAATTATGATGGCGGTCCCAAATTATGATAACCCCCGAACGCGATCCCAACGTTGTTATTAATGATACATTTGTCTTGTTATTAATGAAACATTGTGTATTGTTGCTTAAAAATCACTTTAAACGTGCCATGGCTGGTAGACCGCAAGCACCAAGAGTAATAACGCTTTAGTCATAAGTCGCACATATTCGCACAATACATATTTTTGTTGTAAATATGTTGAGCGAAAACTACATGATTTGATGTGTAATAACTCTGGCTATGTGTTATCCTTCACAGTCATACTGTTATCTGTCATTAAAAAGGTTTATATAACTTGGGACCGCCGTTCGGAGTTTTGCCAATCATTCTATAAACCTGGCATGTTTACTCGCTGCTTCTACTGCTATCGATTCCTTAACATTTTTTGGAACTATCGAGCAGTTGTTTTCATTTTTTTCTTCTTCCACTCGTCGATGGGATGTTTTATTTTCTGTCACTGGTCAAGGTGTTAAATGCAGCGTAGAAACTCGCTGGAGCGCTAGAGCAGAAGCAGTAACTACAGTAAAAAAGCATTTTTTTACATTTTAAGCGCCTTGGAAAAATTGACATCTGAAGATGAAAATAGTAAAACGAGATCAGATGCTGAAATATTACTCAATTCATGGCAAACTTTTTCTTTTCTGTTATTTCAATTTATGGGAACCTATCCTTTTGGAAGTTAATGACGCGCAAAAATACCTGCAAATAAAAGGGTTATGTTCATCAATGCCATATAAAACTAAATTCTTTGCAAACCCATTTCATGGAACAAAGAGATGCGCTAATACAAAACGCTGTTATAGCAGCCAAAACAATTTGTGAAGAGTTGGAGATATCGACTGAACGTCGAGTTAGAAGGAGAAAAACTATGAGTGGGGAAAATTCACGAGACTGGGGCTATCCTTAGAACAAGAAGTATGAAGAGGAAATGTTTTTATCTATGGATAGAATTATAAAGGAAATAAAAGAACGCTTTGATCAGTTGCATGTCCTTCGTGTATAATACCATGTAACCTACTAAATGAAGAATTTGAATGTCAAATAAATGACTTTATTGACATTGATAAAGAACAGTTCTATATTGAAAGAAAAAGGATCCAGGTTTTAATGGCTGTACCCGCACTATAAGAAGAGGCAAAACGTTGGAGAAACAAGGGGGGAAGGCTCTCTTGCTATACTAAAATTTATTCAACAGTATAGATTGGAAATTTCTGGACCCAACATTGTAATTTTGCTAAGAATTTTTTTAACAATTATTGCAATCAGTATCTCTAGTTGCGAAAGGAGTTTCTCCAAATTGAAGTTGATAAAAAATTATCTTCGTTCCACAATGAGTGATTTAAGACTACAAAATCTTGCAATATTGTCCATAGAACAAGAAATTACAAATATTATAAATTTTGAGAGCATTATACTCGATTTTTCTACTATGAAAGTTAGAAGAGTGAATATATAAATATGTTTACATACACATATGTGTACAATTTGTTTGTTTATCCAAAAGAAATGAAATTATTTATTTATAAATATAAAATAAAAAATATTTAATGGTAATTTTTTTTTTGTAAATTAGGTAATCTATATGTTTTGTAATTTAAATATGGCATCCAACGGTAAAAAAGTTACCACCTATAGTTTGTCTCAATTACAATTATTTATTTATGTTTATTAATTTGTAAAAACCACCATTTCATTGACTTAGAAAGGGCGGCAAATTGGAGACCGCCCCGGGCGGCAAAAGTTCTAGTTACACCACTGTGTGGATGTAAACTTGTACAACTTGAGTTTTTAGGCTGCTCATGCTTCTTATTTTTGGATACTTCACTGCGGATACTGGTCTAATGTCCTTCGGTGAATTTCGAACTAGACTTTGTTGTCCCTCAGCTGCTTCTTGTTCCTCTCTCCACTTCCAGAACGAAATCTTGCTGTGTGAAAATGTGATCACTATAAGGTTAGATTTCTGTCGCCTTAATCCATTGACGGCATTGGACATAGTCACCGCCCTCTGGTACGCATTCCCGAAGAGTCAACTTTCCAGTATTTAAACGGAGTTGTCACTTTACCGTCATGTGACCAAAGCCATCGCTCCACTTCCTGCGTATAAAACGTCTTGAACGGCTTCGTGAAAGCAACGTCTAAGGGCTGCATTTCATATGAAAGGCTGCTGTGGAAAGGTAGACAGAAGATCGGAACAAAGTTTTGTCGTGCGTATTCAAGCACCTCCAAGTTTCGAGTGTGGGAGTAATGTCCGTCCAATATAAGCAAAACGGGATCCTCAGCTGTAGGTTAAGTGTGTCTGTCGAAATGCGCCATCCATCCAACCTGATTCACCACGAAATGATCTTTGATTAACGTAACCGAAAATGTTAATGAAATTTTTCAAGTAGTGATAACAAAAACGTAACGAAAAACGAAAAACTAAATTTCGCTTTTCGTTAAATGATGATGTATTGATTTTTTTTAGTGATGGCGTTTCAAAGAAAAATATATTAACCCTTCCTCCATATTTTGCCCTTGATGATTTGTCTGTGCGAGACAAAGTTGAGGTTACCACTTCAGTTCCCCGAAGTGGCCTCCTCCAACAAAATCAACACAACAATAATAATTCACCGTGCGGTAATTCTCACCGTGTGAGAGCCTTTGTTTTATCCATGTGCATGTCCAGTTTTCTTATTCATATACATATATGCACGTTAAATTATTTTCTTTACATTATTTGTTTTTTGGCTCTCTATCCTTGCTTAAATTCGTTTGAGCCCTGTGGTTGCCGGAACAAAGAATTTGAGGCCGTGTGGTGCACTGTGAATTTTCATTGTTGGAGGCCACTTCGGGGAGCTGAAGTAGTAACCTCAGCTTTGTCTCGCATTCCGGGCTATCATCAAGGGTAAATCTGGCTGAAGAAGCCCAAGAAGGCTGAAACTCAGTCTCAGATATCCGACAAGATAGTTCAGGGTGTGAGAACATTTGTTTATTCATGTGCAATTCTATTTTTTTTATTTAAATACTTTACCTTATTTCCTGATAAATTATTTTGTTATAGCGTAAACGTAATAAAAAACAAAATTTAGTTTGTAGCGTATCAAAAAACATACTTAAAAACGAAATTCTTTTTTTTTTATCTGAAATGAAAAACATAACGAATCTTCTTTTTTTTTTTTATTTCGTTTGCCATTTGAAGAAACTAAAATTAATTTACGAAATGAGGATATGGCTAGCTACAACTATGTTTCGAGGTAAAAGAGAGTCCGTCGGGAGGGAATTTTACGGATTAGGTTCAACATATGAGAATTTTGTTTCCATGATTTAATTCACGGATCTCTCAAAGGACAACTCGAAAGACGATCGCTTCTGGTGAACGATTATCGATGTCTTCACATGGGCAATCCCTGCAAAGGCTCTTTTCTCTGTGATTTCCGCCTTGGCCGTTCCTGGATCACAACTAAATCTAAACAATGAACCCTGAGCACGAAAAACGCGTACCAAAGAATCGGCTGAAAAAGCAGCCTTCTCCGTGTGCCCCCGTAGGATCTGAATATCGAAAACTCGTCAAATACATATATTTTAGCAAAAGATTTAATGTGCCAGAAATTAATATCAAAGCATAAAGAAATGACACAGAAATGAAAAATATCTGAGCTTTCATCGGTGAGAGCTTGGGACGGCCGTTTCGTCCTTTTTGTGGACTCGTCAGCGAAACCCACTCACCAGATGAAATGCTCAGATAGTGCAAAAGTGATAGGGAAACCCTCCCGCACCCGGATAGAGTGTACCACTCCTTAATTTCTTATATTTTAGCTTTTGACAAATAACACTCGTGTGAAATTTCATGTTTGCAACTCAAGATATGCATACCCTGCAGGAAAGGTTTCTCCCCCCCTCCCCCGTTTACACCCCTTAGGTTCCTTAAATCTAAAATTCGTCGAATATGTACATTTCAGATTTTGACAAAGAACATATTAAAGATATCTTTCCTAAAAAAACAAAAATTATATTATTCAAATCATATATTGACTCAATAATAAATTACGGTATAGATAATTGGATCTATATAAATAAAAATGAAATGAAAAATATCAACAGAATCGTGAAAAAAAAAATAAATTTCATTTTTCCTAACTTTAATAAATTGCAAATTGAACAACAAAATCAAATTTTAATAAATAATAAAATATTATTTCCTCAACAAAGAGTTATTTTTAATTTAATTATGCAAAAATATTATATAATATGTTATAACATGCAGGAAGAAAATATCCATACAACAAGAAGTAATATAATATATACTAAACAAGTCTTCGATAATCCAAGAAATAACTTCGGATTACGAATTAAAAACAGACTAATTAATAAAATATTCGACCAATTTTCAATTGATATGAAAAAAATTGAAAAGATATCTATCTTAAAAAAAATAATATATAGAGATATAATATCTGGTAAAATTATTTGGGTCGACTAATTTTGAAAAAAAAAAAAAAAAGGATTAATTTTGTATACTTTATGTACTTTACTTTACATTTATTATGTACTCATAAGTTATGCATTTATAAGATATCATAAAAGTTTATATATAAATTTTATTTTCAAATTTTGAAATATTGCTTAATATTATTCTTATTTTATTTGTAAAATTAATGGAATATTATGTTTACTCTAAATGTATATAGGACCATTTTTGTTTCTGATATCATTTTAACTCACAGCACCTACAACACAGGTCAATTAACCTAGTAGGACTGTAATGTAATATTTTGATGAATAAATAAAAAAAAAAAAAAAAAAAAACCACTCATATCAAATTTCGTGTTTCCAACTAAAGCGGTTTCAGAGATATGCGTATTCTTCAAAGAAAGTTTGCCCCATCCCCGTTTACACCCCTTTGTCTGGATGCGGGTTTTCGTTATTCATGGATTATTCCGGGATGCTTGTGAACCTTCGTGCCAAATTTGGTAAGCATACGTTGAGAAATTACGATGTTGTTTCAAGACATACAAACAAATAAACCAACACTCCCGCTTATTATAGAGAAAATAAGAGAAAAATAGAGTAAAAGCTAAATTGTTAAGAATAAAGTTTTTGTTTATTTTTTTGAAAAAAATAAATTTTATCTGGTAATACTATGAAAGTCAAGAGATAAATGTGTGTACGAATTTTGTGATATTTAAAATATTTTTGTAATAATGACTAGTAAAATGAATTTGGATGGTATAGGGACTAGAAACAGTCCCTTAAAACAGTTGTAACCTTCTCTGTTTACTCTTGTTGAATTTTTCTAGTACTATTTCAGTGTTTATGCTTTCTGTGTGTTTCGCCTCAAACGACAAGAAAACTAAATGTGCCATTCTTATTTTCTATTGACCGTCAAAGTGGAAAAAGTTGACTCCTAGGTGGTAGTGCTACAGCCTAAGGTATTTTTCCTGCTTAATATTTTTTTCAGCATTTATGTGAATGGACTCAAGTCATCTGCTATAGGCTACATAAACGCAGACATCAAGCAGTAGAACCAGCGCAGCCACGTCATTGGTTCCTGCTCAAGTCACTATCATTGGTTCCTGGCCTCCAGCCTCACATTCAAATTCCAAATATTGTATTTAAGAAACTGTAACCTTTATTTGTAACACAGCTGAAGAAGCCCCATTTAGACAGGGCGAAACCGGTCCTCTATATACTTTTAAATGTTTTAATTATTTTTAAACCTTTTAAATTTTGTGTGTGGGCGTCATTCTTTTAATTTTTTTATTCTTTTTTTCAATAATTTCTTTAAATAATTAAAATGAATTGGAAGTAAGAATTTGATCACCCAAACCGTTCTTTTCTACGGAAAGATTTGATTTCTCTAAAATTATATCTATAATTATTACTGTATGTAATATGAATAATAATCTTAGTTGTGGAAGTCTGTATATAACATAGTGCCAGAACTTAGTTTATTTATTTATTATTTACGTACTTTTTTTTTTTATTTTTTAATTTCCCATTATATGCTTCTGTAAGAAATCGCTCAAATTTAAAATTTAACTCACTATAGTTTAAAAAAAATTATGAAATTATGAAAATCTTAAATTTTGAGGAATAACATCAATAACTTCTGTGCCATAACTTTTAAGTCATTTCTATAAAACTAAAATTTGAAGATTTAGCTTTTATTTCAAACAATGTACACTATTTTATGTAATCAGCGCTTTTCCAAGTACAAGATTTATTTTCATTTTTCTTTTATTAATTCATTATTCGACTGTCTTGTGAGACAGAAATAACAAACCAACATCTTCAAATTGAAATGAAACTTTCACCTGACAAAATAGAAGGTAATGTGAATCCTTTAATATGTGTCTCTCCACTATAGCAATCTTAATAACTTTTGATATAAACACTAAGTTTGCAAAATAGACACCGACACACGAAATTACGAGGTTAAAAAGTTTTAACATATTAAAAATACACAGGACCGGTTTCGCCTTTGCTGGAGTCGATAAAACCTGGTCGCAAAGGCGAAATCGCCCTATGTATTTTTAATGTGTTGAAACTTTTTAACTTCGTAATTTGGTGCGTCGGTGTCTACTTTGCAAATTTTAAATGCACACGTTAAAATTTTATTTATAAACACTACGTATTACTCATAATATTTATTTATTTTATTTTAATTCGTTTATTTTCTTTTTTGTCTTTAAGTTGTTTTTTTTTTTCATTAAGCTGCTTATCCTTCGTGGCGGATGTCTTGCTGAGAGACAAAGAGAGAAACAGGATGGTTTCCATGGTTGCCGATGGGTATGCATTACAATTCGTAATGAGGCAGATCAATGACTTTTGAAATAACTTGAAGTTGCATTTGATTTTTTTTTTTTATCAGATTTGAAAATTCTGTAATAGATAGACTCGAAATGTTATGTAAGCTTTACAGTTTCTTTGTTGGTATTTTTTTTATAAACAAGCAATTACTAAATTTGGTAGATTAAACAGAAGATAAATTTCTACGTGAAGCAATTAAATATTTTTTAGCTAAATATTTCATTTTCCATCGCTCAGATCTTCAAGTTTAAATTTTTTAAAAATTGCAATTGAATTTACACTTACTATTATTAGTCATTTTTTTGTGTTAAACTATGTCTATCGATATTTTGAGAAGCATAATAACTGTGGTGAAATTAAATTAAGGCATTTTTTTTGTTTTGTTTTTTAATTGGAAGAAAAATAAGGTTGATGATCCCGAATGTCGTATCAAGATGTGGTAACTGTACCCAGTGGCGGATATAGAATATATTTTCGAGGGGGGCCCAAGATTAATGTAAGGTTAAGTTAAGTAATTTTAAGTAGATACCCCCTAAAAACCTATCTCTTCAACCAAAAAAAAAAACGATGGAAACCTATTTGTTCAACCAAAAAAAAACGTTGGGAGGACATACCTTCATTATTTCCGGGGGGGGGGGGCCCTCGGACCCCCTCGCGCCCCCCCTTATATACGCCCCTGACTGTACCATATTCCGCCTATTCTAACTATTTTGCAATCCTGTGGACAATCCTACGGAAAAAAAAAATCAAAAAAGCTTAAAATTATCCCCAACCATCGGGTATCTACCGTATTCATGAAAATGTTATAACTTCAGGCAAATATTCAAATGTGGCAAATATTTGCAAACAGTGAAAATTGGAATTTCAAGAAAGTCGTTCCTATTTCCGCCTGCCAGTGGATCCTAATTCCGTCCACTAGGCGATATTAGGTGCAGCGGATTTTGTGTGTTCGGATCAGGTAGGGAGACTAATAAAAACGTAAATACAATCGATACAAATACAGTAAAACCTCGTTAAGTCGTCACCCGGATAAGTCGTCGTTTTCCTTTGGTCCCGACAAGGTCTCATACACAATAATGTAAAATAACCCTCCTTTACCCATCACCAAATTTAATTCGACTCCGGATAACTCGTCACCCTCAAAAATGGCCAAAAGCATCTTTATTCTCCATTTTGCAAGCCATCGTGTTGTCTTTTCAGCCCCACCCCTTCACTTTAAGAAAGCCAAGCCTTTACGGGTATTTTTCGACCACGTCTGTTACTTCATTCCTTTCCTACCCCTTCGGAGGATTTGGGTTCTTGGAATCTCGCTGCTAATCATTCAAAGCACACTTCTCGCTGCGACTCTGTCGGGTGTAGACGTTTTTCGTTACTGCTCCTGAGTGTGACTTCATTTCATAGCGAGAAAGCCCCGCTACAAGGGCTATTTTTTTCTCTTGCAATTTCGTGGTTCGATTACGTTTTTAACATGCCAGGGAAACGAAAACTTAGCTTGTTATCTTGTAAAGAAAAAAAAAGACTTAATTGAAAAATCAAATGTTTCGAAAACAGCTTTTGCCAAAGAACACCATATTCCCAAGATATTCTTTCATCGAAACAAGTAATTGAAGATGCTGACTGCAAAGACAAAAGAAGGAGAATGAGGAAATCGAAGTTTGACGAGATCGAGGAGGTTTTAGTTCGATGGCTAAAACATGCCAGATCGCAAAATGTGCCTATTTCTGCCGTGATTCTCAATGAAAAAGCCATGGAAATTTCTAAGGAGTTGAACATTAAAGATTTCGGAGGCAGCAAAGGTTGGCTGGAACGTTTCAAAGACAGACATTGCTTTTCTTTTAAAACGATTAACATGTGGTAACTATAAAAAGTGTGTGTTTTTTTTTATTATTATTTTCCACTCATTCATTAGCATGAATTGATTTCTTAAAATCTTGTTTTTTTCACAGAATCCTACAGCAATTCATGACAGTACTGTATTTCAGTGTTTTTGTTTTGTTTTTGTTTTTTCAAAAATTCCCACTCCGCCTAAGTCGTCATTCCGCTTAAGTCGTCAAAAATGTTTGGTCCCTTGAGTGACGACTTAACGAGGTTTTACTGTAAGTCTATAACAAATATAAATTTATTTTACTAGAAAAGTTAAAAACACTTTGTATAAATACAATTTTCTCCAGTCAGTGTTGTAAACAATAACAAAAGTACCATAAAAATAAATTCTTGTGACTTGCAAAGCTTTAGAATAAATGAAATTTACTCAAGTCAAATTATGCAATGCTAGAATTGTCGGTAAAAAAGAAATAAAGCATAATATTGTCTAATCATCTAGACAAGTCGTACAATTGAATTTTTTGTGGTTTTAATTTGCTAGCCGCATCGCAAAGCCGGTGATTCCATCCGAAACATTTATGGAATCAAAGCCAGTCTTCACCATTTTCGTTTTTTGAATATTTTGCTGCGCAAAACGTGCACTCCACGTCCTGCTCGTCATCCGAAAACAGATTATTATCATCACTAGAGTCGATCAGGCAGATTTCTCCGTCGAACGAATCATTACTGGAGGATGACTGCCTCTTGCGCTTAGAACTTGAACTTTAATTTAAAATTAAATTTAACTTAGCAGAGATATTATTATTATTTACTTGAACTTAATAATTGCTTAGATATCCATGGCAGTAATAACGGAAGAAGACTTTCGTAAACGAAACTACAGATAGAGAGCCAAGTAAAACCAACTCATAATTTCTTCAATAAGCTGACAAAATTCTATCGACTAGGCTAACTGCCATCTACTGGGTTTTTTTGGTCAAAACTATCGTCTACGGAATCTGGAAAAAAAAAGGGGGGGGGGTATGTAGCCTATGACATACAAGACAAATGGGGACCACTACCTACAGAGCAGATTTCGGGTCCCCAGCATACACAACGAACAAAAAGAAAAACATTGACAAAGGACATACTTATATTAAAATAGGGAAAAAAAAACATAAAAATACCAATCAAATTATAAGAAACCAAAAAAGCATCTCACATTAAAGTACAAAGCAAGAAAAAAAATGTTAACAACTCAACAAGAATGGGTGTGATCTGGTCGGCAGGAGCCCACCCCGAACAGCTCCATGGCCCTATTCAAGGAGCCGGGTACAGCTCGGGCTCCACCCTCCCCATTTGACCCTTCCAAGAGAGTAGCCTGCAGAGAATAAAAGAAAAATCCAAAAGGGATCACTTGTAAACCAATTAAAAAAATATCCCCTGTAAAAAAGAAAGAAGACTTCACGTTTGGTGGCCACTACCAAACGACAGAAGAAAAAGTAAAATTGTTAGCCTGCCACCCAAGTGTTATTAAAATGTATCTGTAAGGTGGAAAGAAAAAAAAAATCCATGATCCCAAAGGTGGTTTAGAAGGAGAAACCAATTTCATGAATAAATTTAAAGAAATTCTTATTAATTTTCATAAGTTCGTTGTCATTACCCGGAAACGTAAAACCTTTATTTAAAAGAATTGCCTCAAATTTATTTCTAATTCTTACACGACTTGGATCTTGACAACGCCATAAGACGTGGTCAGGATCCTCGTCTTCATTCAAAGTGCAAAACTCATATTCCGGGTTATTCTTGATTCCAAATCTACTCAAATAAGAATTAAAATGGCCGTGGCCAGTTAGGAATTGAATGATTATAAAATCAGAAAGAAGGTGGTTAATGTTCACATTATTAAAAATCTATAGAATAATCTGCCCTTTTCAGAAGAGCCTCAATGGTGTTGCCAAAGGGACATTTCCTCCTGGAATTTAATTGCTTTGGAATGTGTTCTGGGCAAAAGACAAGGGAAAGTGATTTCGTCACCATGAGAGGCTTTCTTGGCTTCTTTATCTGCTTCTTTGTTACCAGAGATGCCAATATGGGCTTTAACCCAAAAAAATCTGAATTGATCTGTCTTCAGATAGAAATTCTTTATAATTTACGTAAGTGTCTCGGGCAGTCTTATTTAAATAAGAGCATTTTGAAATAGAAAGTAATGTAGCCCGAGAATCAGAAATTATTGCAATTTTAACATTTTTGTTATTCCATAAATCATGACAGCTGGAAACAGCTTGTGAGATTGCTTGAAGTTCTGCCTGATGTACAGAAGCATAATCTGTCTGGCAAACGTTCTCTGACAATCTCCAAAGTTGTATCACTGGCATCCCTGATAACCAGAGAGAATCCAACACGTTCCTCATTTTTTGAACCATCAGTATAAATTTCATAATCAAAATTATGAATGTTATCGTCCCAATTGTTAAAAGTAATGGGATCTTTAGATTGGGATGTAACCACTCAGGTGGCGGAACTTTTTGAACATGTTGTAGATTTACAATCCTCTCACAGTGTCTAAAAATGCCACGTGCCTGAATCCATATGGGATTAATATCACACAGGACATACAACGCATCTGTTGAAACCGTCCTGTATGTTCGGGCAATTGCAATATGAAATGGTCTCACGATGGAGTCTAAGGCTCCCTTATGTTTAATACTGCGAATAGAGCCACCCCACACCTCAAATTAAACTTTGGGTTTAATTAAAACCTCAAAAATCTGTTTCCTAATCTTTGATTTCATTACTCCATTTTTAGGAGCGATCGAGAACAATTTGAATGCTGCAGTTTTCCTTTTAATTTCCTTAAAATGATCAATCCAATTTAAATTAATATTAAATGTCAAGCCCAAAAAAGTTAGTTGATTAAAACCAATTTTGTCTCGATCCAAATACAAAATAGGTTTCATTTTGCATTTTTTAAAAAGGAAATATAATGGCAGTTGTTTTCTTGCTATTCATCTTCAAGCTTGTTCTCAATTGCCCAATTCTTTAAAACAGGCCTAAAGGGATTCCATAGCCTTTCAATATGTTTTACGGAAGGAGCAGAGATCAAAATGATAGTATCATCTGCAAAAGATTGTAATTTAATTGTTCCTTCTGGGTCAATATCATTACTCCAACAATTAAAACGTTCAAATAAATCCTCCATCACCAGAAGCCACAGAGTAGGTCCCAAATTGCTACCTTGCGGACAGCCCTTCCTAGTACTACGAGAAGAACCACCAAGAAAGACTGTTCTTTCATTTAAATAAGAATGGACAACATGATAGCGGTTTTTGGGACAATGTTTTTTCCGAAGAACCTGTATGATAATATGATGGCTTGCATATTAAATGCATTTTCAATATCTATAGATATTGCTGCCACATATCTACTCGTTCCCTGATGATGTCGAACAAATGATAGAAGCGAATGACATGCCATGATTTTACTATGATTATTTCTAAAGCCATATTGGTTGGGCGAAAGAAGGTTATTATTTTCCAAAAAATAACACAATCTATTATTGATAAACTTATCTAAAACTTTGCCAATTACAGGCAACAAACAAATTGGTCGAAAGTTTCCTTCCCCTTTTGGGATAAGAACCATCTTTGCCTGTTTCCAGATTTTCGGAAAAACCCCATTGTTCATACCATTATTAATCAATGAGACCCATATCTCATTGAGAGGTTCAAAGAGTTGGGTCGGGTCGTCTAGAGCGGCGGAGTTATCGGCAAAGTTCGCAATTGTGTGTCTGTGGTCCGACGGGTCTTCGGCACCAATGATATATGGTCGAAAGGACAGAGACTAACGCCGTAGTTTAGTCTAAAGCACACACACTTTATTTATAATTATTCACATATATAAATACAGATCGGACTGGATTCCGAGAATCTCTCTGAAGCTTTCTGTTCGGTCCGTCACTCGGAGAGCGCTACCGGCGACGCTTTCTGTTCGGTGAAAGAACACGACGCGGCGCTGATTGGTCCCCCGATTCGGCCAATCACAGGACAGATTAACTGACCAATCGAAAGACTTTTCAACCTTGCATCAATGTATTACATAAGCAAGGCTTCTGGAGCGAAGCGACAGTATCCGGCTAGTACTATACAACCCATGTTGCATCATCTACACTCCCGTGCAACTAAATCGACTCACTCCTTCAGAGCGCACAAAAATGCGTATGTTTTTTAAATGGCTTATCCGATTTTCAAAAAATATTTTTTTTTGAAAGCCTAATGTTTTTACTTTACAATGACACCATTATCATTAAAATCTGTACAATATTTTGTTTTATAATGCATTTTGAATGAAAACGCAAGCAAAATGCATGCTTAGGAAAAAAAATTGTAGATACTTAAAATTAAAATACAACAAAAAATTCAAGCAAAACAAGGAAACTTTTTATTAATCAATACTTGGTATTGCCTCCCCTTGCCTATATGACGGCTTGCATGCGGTTCCTCATAGATCCTATTAAGGTTTTGACAAAGTCTTGGGGGATCCCATTCCATTCCTCCTCCAGCGCAATCTTGAGCTCGTTGATATTAGACGGTGTCGGATTTCTGGCTCGGACCCTCCGTTTGAGCTCGTCCCACAAATGCTCAATCGGATTCATGTCGGGACTGAGGGCTGGCCACTCCATCGTCTCGAGACCAACCTCCTTTATGAATTGCTTAGTGGTTCGTGCTGAATGACACCGGGCATTGTCATGCATCAACATGAAGTCTTCCCCGATATATCCTGCGTAAGGCACAATATGATCCAGGAGAATGTCCTCAATGTATCCTCGAGCAGTCAGACCCCCCCCCCTCCGGGCCCCACCAGGTATGAGAACAAGATCTGTTTTTCCTTCAAGGGATATACCAGCCCACATTATGGAGGAACCGCCGCCGTACGAGACTGTTTCAGCAAAACAGCACTGTGAAAATCGCTCTCCTGGACGCCGCTAGACCCGGCCTTTCCTATCATTACCATGGAGACACATTCTGCTCTCATCACTGAATAGGACGGACCACTATTGCTCGATGCTCCAATTGACGTGTTCCCGAGCAAATTCGAGCCGTGCTGTGCGGTGACTTACGGTCAATTTTGGGCCTCTAGAGGGCCGTCTTGGAGTGAGGTTGGCTTCCTTCAAGCGTCTTCTGACTGTCCATTGACTAACAGCTACTCCACGAACTTGTGTCAGCTCCTGTTGCAGATCGACGCCCGTGAGATGGCGATTTCACAGTGAAGTTGAAACCATAAAGCGATCGTCCCTCTCAGATGTGCATCGGCGCCGTCCAGTATGTGATCTCCGAGTGAAGGTACCAGTTTCCTGAAACCTTCTGAATACTCTTGAGACAGCAGATTGGCTCAAGTTTAGTTGACGAGCGACTTCTCGTTGACTGTGGCCTGCTTGCAACAAAGCAACAACTTGTGCGGCGTCTTCTGGCGTGGTATCCATGGGTTTGTGAAAACAATGAATTAAACTTGCAGAGATGTGTACAGATGAACGTCTGATAAGCGCTGATAAGAAATATCGGTCTAATTGGGATTTTATAAAGGAGTGCGGCGCGCAACTCAAGGTTTCTGTTCAGACTGCATTTTGCTACGCTTACGTTCAGATCACATTCATTTGAAAAATATTGTACAGATTTTAATGATAATGGTGTCATTGTAAAGTAAAAACATTAGGCTTTCAAAAAAAAAAAATTTTTGAAAATCGGTTAAGCCATTTTGTGCGCTCTGAAGGAGTGAGTCGATTTAGTTGCATGGGAGTGTAGTATATATATGATCACGTTCTTAACACAATCACATGATTCTTCATACAGTACATCAGTTAACTGGTGAATATCATTCTTGGAGGGGTTTTTCCCCCCTCATTCATGAGTCTTTAATCACTTTAAAACAGGGATGAGCAAACTTTTGTAAGGTAAGAGCTACCTCAAGTATACTCCAAGTGGCCGGTCACCTTAGGACTAAAAAAAAAACAGAATCTTCAAATCTACAACCAAACAAGAAAAGGAATCTTCAAATCGACAACCAAAAAAATAAAAAACAAAAGACATCTTCAGACCGCGATCGACGTCTTGCCCAGCCCTGTTTTAAAACCTAATAAACTGTACAATCTGCTCTACAATTTCAAAAACCTTTGCAATCAGCTTATGTTGAAATCTATAAAACAGATGAATTTGAAAGGAAGGAAATCATTGTTTATAATTACAGTAGAGCCCCGATTATACGCGAGTGCCGCGAAAATTTTTTTAATAACGAACCTCAAAAAAACCAATTTTAATCCAAGCCAACAACAGGGAAAATACAATAGGCCCTACAGTGCAAAGGTCAAAAATTACTGACCGATTTATTGTGCATTGTGATCCTATAGGCCTTCTCGGAATTTGTGGATGCAAACGTAGAGCAAAGGTTTGTGCATTACTGTATATATTTTAAAAGTTGACATAATACGCTTTTTGTACAATAAAACATAGTTTTTAATGGTGAGATATTTTTTTTTCATATTTACACCTCATTTTTAGTCTTTTTTCGGGTTATCCGCGAAGCCCTTGCCACCCAATCCCGCGGATAATCGGGGCTCTACTGTAATTGAACGCAATTGATTGGTCTCACTCAAGTAGTCGTTCTTTTTTCATTTAACTCTCAAAGAATGCTTTTAATATTTATTTTAATTGGCAAGTTTGATTAGATTCGTATTGAACTCTTCATTTGTAATTACATCTTAGTTATGAAAATGTAGATTTAAAAAAAAAAGTAATCAAACATCATTCAATTTTTTATAATGGAATTTCAAAAGAATATTTTGGTTGGATCATATATACGTGATCAAGAAATAGGTCTTTAAAGCAAGGGTTTAAGTAGAATTAAAGGCATTTTCTTTTCTTTTTACAATAAAATCTGTTTTTTTTTTAACACATCACTCACACGAATTAAAGATTCATGAGCTGAGAATTCTTATTTTATATTTTGATGTTTTTATAATGATACGTTCTAAAGAAATTCTAAACAAACAGATATTGCTATACCTTGCACATTTCTGAGCTTTTACATGTTTTTGAAGTATTATCTTTCAGATAGTCTCTTTTATTTCTTTTAATTGTAAATTGTTTTGCCCTTAGTAATTGTTTACATAAATTTAAGCAATGTAATTTATAGAGAAATAATTGAAAAGAAATAAAGAAAACCGACACACATAAAAATCCTTAAAAAAGTAAAATGTATTTTAAAACGACACATTTACAGTTATAGGACAGCTTCGATCAACATAACGTTGGTCATCATAGGTGACAAGATCCGTTGAGTAGCAAATGAGGTGGGACATTATTAGGGTTCGCAAAGCGGAGCAAATGTCCAACCATGCCTCCCACTCACATCAAATCAGGACCCTCCCCCTCCCATGTTATGGTCAAATTTTAGATTCTTAGCCAAAAAATCACACGATTTCATACTTCTACATTTTAAATATGGTATATACAACTATAATCATTGTGTTACAGCAAATTAATTTATGATTGTCACGAATAAAATAATTAATTATGAATAATAAAAAAAATGAATATAATTTTGTGTTAAAGCATCAATTTAAGGACGACCCATAATAATAAAAAAAAAATTAAAAATAATGATAAAAAGAAAGTACAATAACGTAAGGAAAAGAAAAAGAAAAAAAAACTTAGGGACTTCAGATAAAAAAAAAAAGAAAAACCACGCGGACTTTCAGAAAAAAAGGTTAAGAGAGGAAAAAAAATATCTACAAGGATTTGAACCGACAATCTTCACTATATGAGTCCGAAATCTTAACCATCAAGCTGAAGCTGACAAAAACGCATTGTTGCATTTTTAATTTTAAGCTAATAGCGGAAATCCAATGAAAACAATCCCAAATAGAGATATTTATTTATATGGGAGGGTTCTATTTATGTTTTACAATCGAATCTTGAAATGACAGACTTCACAGTTGGCAAAATCGCCGCCATCTTCTTTTTCATGACGTACATAATTTATTAATTATTTATAATTAATAATAAAACATTTTAATACAAATTTTTATTTAAATTTTGCAGCTCATATAGTTGTAAATATAACATCGAATTTATTAAGCCTGATTTTAAGTTTCTAATTTTTTTTTGTTTATTTCTTTTTTTTAATTTTTTGAAAAAGCAAAACCTCGTTTTCATATTCATTGGAAATTAAGTGCTTCCTTAAGTCAAATTCCGTTAGGCCTGTTTGAAACTGTGGAATTGTTCTTATCTGTGGCCTAATAGTTGAATAAATAAGTATTTAAGGAATATAGTAAGAGTTTAATTTTAACTGTCTGAAACTGTGGAATTGTTCTTATCTGTGGCCTAATGGTTGAATAAATAGGTATTTAAGGAATATAGTAAGAGTTTAATTTTAACTGTCTGAAATTGTGGAATTGTTCTTATCTGTGGCCTAATAGTTGAATAAATAAGTAT
>JAFIDM010009631.1:122852248-122901903 GCA_023159025.1 Thereuonema tuberculata
TACTTTTTGACCAAGATATAGGGTTTTTAGAGTTAGGGCTTATAGAGTTAGGCCTCGTAGAGTTAGGGGCTTGGCTCTACATGAGATCTCATATCTTTTTAACAGTGAAAGCATTATGAGCATGTGAGTCTTGGCAACTTATTTTACATGAAATGTTTTGGGTGGGATTTCATTTCTTTTTGTAAGATGAGATCTGATAACTTTTTAACAGTGAAAGCGTTATGAGCAGGTGAGTCTTGGCAACTTATTTTACATGAAATGGGTGGGATTATCTATTACAACTAAATTTAGTTTTAAGATTATTTAGAAAATGGATTTTTTTTCAATACCCTACTTTTCTGTTTTTCTATTGGCCAACTTGTATATACAAGCTGTTTGCACTTTTGTAAGAAATCACATTATTACACAGTATAATTTAGGCCGAAGCATTGAGGGTACGACATATTTCAGATCTTAATAAAATCCAAAGTATAAAAGCTAGATAAATGAAACTTAGCATATTTCATTAGTATGGTAACTGCATCTTATCCTGAAAATTTGAACTCTCTAGTATTATCCAGGCCGAAGCTATGAGGGTTCGATAATACATAACCAGACCCCCCCTTTATGAGGGGTTGGAATGTGAAAGTTACGGATTTCTTAATTTTTTTGTTGTTTGTTTGCTAATCCTAACCTGCATACCAAATTTCAGCTTTCTAGGACTTCAGGAAGTACCCTAGAGGTTTTGATGATCATGAGTCAGTGAGTCAGTGAGTCAGTGACGGAATCGACGTATTTTAGGTATTAATAAAATCCAAAGTATAAAAGCTAAATAAATGAAACTTAGCGTATTTCATTAGTCTGGAACTGCATCATATCCTGAAAATTTGAGCTCTCTAGTATTATCTAGGCCGAAGCTATGAGGGTTCGAAAATACGACGAAACACTTCCTGAAAAGGTACGTAGTGCCCTTCCTGCCTTCGGCTCGTCTTGGCGGGGGCACTGCCGTGCCCCCAGATATGCAATTGACACTCCATCTGCTTGAAGTTAAAGTTTCCGTAGTATTGTAGCGAATCAGAGTTAAGTTATCGGTTCTTTATCAACACCTATCATATTTGCATTAGCATCCTACGGAGGGTTGATTCACGTTTATTTGATCGATTTTGATCACATCATAGACTTAGCAGAATCCTTTTCTCCACCACCGGTTGTCTTCAATGGGGTGCACCTGCGTTCTGGCAATGGCTCTGCATCGCAGTTTCCATTGAAGAAGGCTGCTTTGTAGGTAGACGAGAGGGATCTTGTTCCACTCCTCTTTGCAATCTTTCCAAAGCCCTTCTACTGTTTTCGGTCGTCATGTTCTCAGAGCCCGTTTAGTAATCTGAACACGCAGAAGTCCATTGGAGATGCATCCGGGAATTTTACAGGAATCATACTGTGACATTGCTCGTATGCCGGTTTCAGTTGGCCATGTACAGCTGGATCGCTCAAGTTATATGGCTCGATGCCTTGTCCTGATGAATCCACACTTTCCTTTTGTCGCTGCCGTACAATGTGGGAATATCGTCACAATATAAAGGTTCCAGGATATGCTCTTGGTAAAAGGCAGCATTAATCTTGACCTTTGCAGGTGCCTTCCTTAGCGGCAAGTTTCCTCGGTAGCTGTAACTCGCAACAATCATAAATCCTCTCGAAAAGTTTTCTTTGCATTCGCGGTACCACTCGGATTGTCCTTTGGCGATAAAATATTGCCCTTGGCTTCTTGGTATCACTAAGGTAGATCCATGCCTCGTCCGAAGTAGTGACATACTTCCATTTTTCTCCCGATAAGTGGTGCTCATAAATCTTTCGGCTGTTGGTCTTCCTTTTAGCAACGTGTCGAAGAAGTTGGCGATGAACGCGAACTTCAAGATGCTTTTGTATTTGCAGATCACGCTTAATTATCCGTGTAACCGTTGGCTGAGAAACTCCTATAACCTGTGCAACCGCCCTTTGTGTGCTAGGGGTCTTGCCGATAATCATAGCCTTCATTTTCTTAATAAGGTTAGGAGTTGCTGCCGGTCGTAAGTGTTGTTTTCGGGCCTGTGGCTTACCACGCACTTGGCTGATGGGCTTCATACGATTTTCTGCTATTACCCGGTTGACGGTGGACTTGCAAACATGAAAATTTCGCCGTTTGCACATGTCCACAATTTTTGAAGCGACATATTTAGCATCGGAAAGGGCAACTATGTACCCCTCCCATCAATTTGGGATTTTTGGCGGCATATTTAGAATGCTACCAGATAATCAACTACAGGCTTATGACCTGCGATTCGAATGCAACAATGCTGCGTCACGTGCAGGTGCGAGATAGCGCGCGCCCTTGAAATCAATCGAATAAACGTGAATCAACCCTCCATATATGCAGAATAGTGCAGAATAACAATATAAATTGCTCGATAATATTTTAGCAATTTTTCAATTTGTAAAAAAAAAACAAGGAAAAAAAAAATCGACGTTATCCGGCTCTCCTAACTCGAGGGCCCCCTTTCCCCAATATCGATTTTGGTCACATATTCTCGTTTTACCGATGATTGTACATTTGCAGAAATATTATTCTTTAATGTAGTTGAGGTTAATTGACTAAAATAACCTCCAAAATCTTTAAATCGGAATTACTTTGGTTTAACAGTAGGAAATGCTATGTAGTCAATCGTATTGTACAAAAAGTAAAAAATAAAATTAAATATTTTATATCTTTCTATATAACTAGCGTGTACGCCCCGTCAACAACGACGGGAGAACAATGTGACGGCTTTTAATTGAGATAGAGGATTTTAAGTAGGAGTTTTGTTCTGTGTTTAAATATGACACCGACAGATCTGGAAAACTACGTAAGAGATTCTGTTTTAGCATATAGAAAGATATATTTATTGTTTTTGTTTGCATGCTTTTTCTTTGTTTTAAAAAAAAAATAAAGAAAAAAAACCACAAACATTGTTTGTTTATCAAACAATGATTTAGTATTTTACTTGTTCTTTCAATTCACCAAACAGCTATTCGAGAGGTGACACGCACCTTGTCAATTTACATTAATTTTTGCAGATTAATCAATTCGAAATGTTTAATGTTGATAATCTTGACTTCAATAGTTCAGATGAAACTTTAAACTTCTGGGTGATCAAAAACTCAAAAACGATACATCAGAAGATTATTATATGTCTTCGGTGACAAGAACTTCCATTTCATCAATTCTGTTCAGTTTGAGCAACGAGACAGAGCAATAGTGAAACAGAGAAAATGAAATGTGAGTGAAAAGTGAGTGAAATAGTGCACAGAGCAAAAACAAGCTATCGAGAACATTATTTTAATTAGGTAAATAATGTCTTATCTTGCTGTTCTCATTTCATTAAAAATCTTGCAAAACATTTTTTTTTCTCTCTCTTAATTGAAACTTTCTGAAAATATTGCCTTATTGAATTCAAAATCCATAATATATTAATGATTCTTTCATTGTTATTAATGTTCCTGTCCAATCTGCAGGGCATCGAAAAGAAAAAACCCAAAATATTGCCTCCTTGATAATTATATTTAGAACCAGGGAATTTATGGTTGGTCTGCAAAATAAATGGCTTTGCTTTCCAAAAGAAAAGAAAAATTTTCATCTGAAAATTTGAAAAAACTAAAATTTTGCATTAAGAAAAATGTAATAAACAGAACAAAAGAAAGATGAACTAAGAAAATGCAGTTGGTTGGCTTTTTGTTTTGTAATTAGGCCTACAGTAGCCGGTTACCGTCGTTTCGTTCCTGAAGCCTTGAATATGTAATGTAAAAAAAAACAAAAAAAAAAAACGCTTTATTTATTTAGCAAATTAATATCGAGATCGGAGAATATACCACTTCTCAGTCCTTTGTGGTTTTTTCCACACCCTATCACTTGAAACCTTTCCCAGTTGGTAAAAGATCACATGATCATGACTAATTAACATTATATTCTGAATTAAAGTTTAAATTAAAAAAAAAATCAACGTATTAATTAACCATAGCATATATTTATACATCGCCTAATAGAATTATCAGGTAACTCGTGAGTTAATCGTGCTCCGTGCCTGCAAAGAATCTCCTGATCATTACAAATTAATATTATATTCTAAATTAAAGTTCAATTTTTTTAAAAAAATATCCAACGTATTAATTAATCATGTTGACTATCTGCATGCAAAATGTTATTCCGATCCGTTGTGCCGTTGACATACAAACTTACAGATTTTCGCTTTTATGTATTAGCTAGGATTATTGGTTTACTAAACACCTACGGTTTAGTAAACACAGTAATGCCAAACACAGTAATATCGGCCTATTTGGTTTGGCTGTATCTGTGTAGTACTCCGTAAACTAACAGTGTACTTACAAAACGCAACGAATAATTCCTACGGATTATTTTACAATGAACAATCCGAAATATAAGTGTCGCCAAACTCCTAATTAAAAGCAGTTATGTATAATGAACTCCCGCATTAATAAGACTTTCGAATGACGAAAATTACAGTTCCTTCAGAATGAAATTTCGGTTGTATGTTTTTCATTTTCAAGGGAAAATTTTCAACAAAAAATTCTGAGGCCCCATTAAACATTAGCTTTGAAGAAGGCAATAGCAAAGGCATTTGACATGAACGATCGCTTGGTGAATTATCACAATGCGTCTGTTGCATTTTGAACTTGACATTGAATTGAGCAATATTAATAGCAATGTGAAGGAGTTTGCCAAGGAATAAAAAGCTCTGTAGTCGATCTTATGCGCTTCCAAAGCGATTTTCCAAGAGCACCGAAAATTGGTCAATTGCCCGAAAAAGACTTTGGATCGTAATGTCTACGTTTTGCTTAGGGAAATAAATATTGTTTAACATAAGTCATTTATTTAATGAATCAAAATTTGCGTGAGAATCTCCTCGGTGTGGATATCTGTACGTGATGAGGGAACTTCCCATAAAGAGTTCCTCTTCCATAGGATAGGTCCTAGGAAAGGAGGAGCCTAAGAGTTGAGCAGCTCCTGATTGTTTTCATCTTGCTTGCAATTGTAGCACGCTGCTTTGGCCATCTTGGTCTCACTGAATTCCAACAGATAAAGCTACCTATTTAAGCTACTTTACGTTTTAATTCTTGTAACAAATAGATTAATAATATTTCCTTTTCATTGGACGAATTATTCTTTGCTTTGAATATCTGCAAAAAACACTGTCTGGGTTCTGATGGAATACACTATGAAATACTACGACATTTATCCTTACCGTCCTTAATAGTGTCAATACTTAACAAGATTGGATTAGAGCTGGCACAAAGAAATTATTGTATCCTTTGCTCAACCAGGGAAAGTGAGTAGTGACACTAATAATTACATCACATTGCACTCAAGAGCTGTGTCTGTAAGACATTAGAGCGTATGGTGAACCGCCGCCTGGTCAGGTATTTGGAGCATAATAACCTCCTTGCATGTACATAAGGTGAATTTCGTAATATCGATCCACTATTGGTCATCTTGAACGTCTATAGGTTCTATTCACACATCGCACTGCTTTCGTCAAAAGAGAACATTTGATTTCAAATTTCTTTGATCCAGAGAAAGCTTACGATCAGGCCTGGAAATACGATTAAGTATTTTTAAAGATCTTCTTAGGTAAGTCCTTCGTAGTTATATGCTCATATTTATTTAAAAAAAATTTGCCGACCATAAGTTCGTTTTGGCTCTATTCTCTCATCTGCTTACCTTCAAAGAATTAAAATTACCTCAAGACTTCGTTTTAAATGTTACTTATTTTTCTTTTTTTTTTTTTTTTTTGCCAAGATAAATGAAAAATATTTGATCTTGTTTAACTTCAGTGATTTATCCACTATACGTAGGCCTACAGAATTCCTACCATTCTACTGAGAGATAGCTGTAGCTAATTCTGAATCGCTTGCACGACTCTGAGACTTGGCCTTGGAGAATTTTGTGAGGCCCATTTTATATTGGATGGGACACCCAAATGTCGAATTTGGGCATCCGAATCACCTCATGCGTTTCAGGAAATACCATTACATTCACCAAAGATCACTGTTTGGCGTGGCTTCATAGCAGATTAATCGTATTTCTTTGTCAGATTCCCGGATTTTTGGGCAATAAAATCTGCTGTCACTTTGTCACTGATAACTAATCTCCATCTCTCGTTTCGACATTTATATACTTATTCGTTCTCGATTACCTGGCAACAACCATAGGAACAGTTTCATTGTAACAATCTTCGTAAAAATCAGTTCTGTTTTGTCCTCTCTTAAAAGTAGATTGTTTGAAGAAGATGTTCTTGTAACTCATTTCCGTATCTGACACACTAACTCAACAATAGTTAATTCTTAAAGACCAATCGTATATTGCATATATGATATATGCATTATTATTTTTAGTAATTATCGTATTCTATTGAATGTCGTCCTTCTAATCAACATCGTCCTCTTTTTAAATTCAACATTTCATTTCTTATTCTCTGGCTTCTAAATGATCATCATCATTTGCCGGTCTCATTTGTCATAAGATTCATTCACCTGTATGCTTTTTATAATTTTCTTATTGTTACTGATGGTTTTTCTGATAGTTGTTTTTTGTTTTGTTTTTTTTATTTTAGTTTTATACAGTATATATATATAATCTATATAAAGCTGGACAGTGATTTGAAATTTGAAAAACGCCAATATAAAGATCATATCACTACTTCTGTAAAGATATAGCCAAATTTATCCTCACGTCATCAGCGGCAAAATTTAGAAACAATTTAGAAAACAAAAACACAATATTTTAAGACTTTGCTCTTTTTTGTTAAAAAAAACCACAACCAAATTACTTAAATCTAAAAACAAAATCTAAATTACTAAAAAAAGGACTAAGTAATAAAGACGAATATAAATGAGTATTCTCAACACCTTACAGACATTCTGAGGTGGTTTTATTTCTTTAGTTCTTTTTTTTAGTAATTTAGTTTTGGTTTTTAGATTTAGGTAATTTGGTTGTGGTTTTTTTTAACAAAACAGAGCAAAGTCTTAAAATATTGCGTTTTTGTTTCCTAAATTGTTTCTAAATTTTGCCGCTGATGACTTGAGGATCAATTTGGCTATATCTTTACAGAAGCAGTGATATGATCTTTATATCGGCGTTTTTCAAATTTCACATCACTGTCCGGCTTTATATGTTTAATAATATCAGTTAATTTTATTCTTATATTCTATACTTTCTAAATTTTCTAAATTGCAAATGATTGATTGAAATCTTTGCTTTGCGAAACTCGAAGGGAATGTTTTGAGTTTTGCTTGATCGATTATATATATATATCTCGACTCTATACACGAAAAGTATAAAGAGGCTTTTACGTTCATTCTGTCCGTCTGTCACCACCTCTACAGCCCAACAACAAGTCGGACAGACATGAATCATAACTTATTAGACCCTTATGATTGTTAAATGTTGGGAAAATACGAGTTCCGGTCTGCGGTCCCTTTCTGTTTCGGTCTCCGTGATAATACTTATAAATGAGTATTCTCAACACCTTACAGACATTCTGCGTGGTTTTATTCAGCTCGCGTGTGTAGCATATAGTGGTTGCAATGTGACCACAGTAACCCTCAGGATCGAATCCTAATCTCGGCAACTCTTGAATTGCAAAATCGCAGCTCACGAGGGCTTTTCCTTCCTTTTATTGTTTCTTTTCTTTCTTTTTTTTTTTAACTTTATTTTGATTTTTTGTTTTATTCTTTTTTTTTTTATTAAAAAATATATAAAATATAATTATTATTTGTAGAAAAAAATAAAACATTAACTGAGTCGCTATCCGTTCCGGCAGAGCTTAGAGGGTTAAGCGACGGCCTTTCAAGAGGCAAATGTGTCCTGGCTTCGAATCCCGGCGCAAGGCTTGCATGTTTCTTTCTTCTTCAGTGTTTGTTTCTCTTCCGACTAAAGAAGTGCAGCAGAGGAATGGCAAACCGGCGGCACTGTATATGCCAACTTAAGCATAATGGCCCATGGATCCGAAAATCGGTCAGTCGGATCCATGTGCAATGGGATGAAGGGAGGAGCGTTTTTGAGACCAAAATTATCATATTGAAATGAAAAAAGGTAAAGTGAATGAGGGTGTTTTGGAGCACAATTTACGTATAGGGTGATTCAGTCGAAAATTTACATATTCAAAACACCCTCATTCACCTTACCTTTTTTCATTTCAATACAATAATTTTGGTCTCAATGGCTCCCCTTAAGCTCATTACACATGGATCCGACCGACCGATTTTCGGATCCTTGTGCAATGGGCTTTAGTCTAAAATAACCTTTACGTTACAGAGTGTTCTTTGCAATTGACAAGATTCTTTCGTCTGCGTCTATTGATGATTGATGAAATTAGTTTTTCCTCAATTAGTCTCCTAATACTCACAGCTGAGTTCAGACACAGCCTAGTGACCATGGCGGGGACCTGGGTTCGGATCCCTGAGCAGGCATGAATCTCTTTCTCCTCTTCCTCTATGGCATGTTACATGTTAATACAGAGTTTGTATGAAAGGCCTACGGCCGCCATACTAGTAACATGTTCCGTCGGCCCTAACAATGAAAAATAAATAAATAAATAAATAAATAAATAAATAAATAAATAAATAAATAAAAGGCTTTGAATGTTTTCATGAAACTACATCACGGAAATGTATGCGAAAATGTACCACTGATGAATGTATTTATTTGTGAATTATAATTTATTTATGTAATGCGGTTTGGAGAAATAATGAAGTTTTTCTTTAAATGTAAATTCTCGAAATAATTTCGCATTGATAATCGCATTGATAAAAATGATATTTAAAATTTTTAATATTATTTATATTAATTATAAAAACAAAACTACAGAACAAAAATTAAAAGATATAAATATAAAATATTAAAAATTGAAGAAAATTTATAAATAAGATTATTTTAAGACTTCTATAAAATTAGAAGCAAAAAAACAAAATTATAATATTGGTATTTCTACTATATACAATGGGTTAAACGTTTTTGAAGTTATTATACCATATAATAATTTTGAATTTAGAGTAGATGATTACATTAACTATAAATTATTTAGTCAAATTAATTGTGAGAATTATAATAATAATAATAGCATTAAACATATTAAAAATCAATTAATTTATGATCTAATTAATAATAGAATCAGAAAAAAAATTAACTTTTTTTTTGTCGTACATTAAACTTTCAGCACCTTTAACACAGGAATAATTTGTGTAAATTAAACCTAATACGACTGGTTAACATTAAAAAAAAAAAGTATTGATTTCGTATTTCACTTTCATTTTGCACCTCTTACTTTTCACAAAAAATATGAAACGACGTCTTAATATAGGTCTCTACGTAGATTATATTATATCTGCATAATAACCAAATTTCACTTAATTACGTAGCTCTGTTTACACTATTACCCCATATAGTAAACTCCCGAATAACGAATTGTAAAAAAAAAAAAAAAAAAAATAATACAAACCCTTGAATTTCGTTTTGTTATTAGTTGAAGAAAAGCAGTGAAGAAAACTGCTAAGCTTTATGAATAGTTCCTAAAATAAGGGGAAGAAAATAAGGAAAAAGCAGTTCAAAAAAATCGTCACAAGAGGGAAAAACGTAGCGTGGCGAATAGGAAAAGAGAATCGTTTGCCTATGCACACGTCAAGTAGCTACTCAGTCGTAGTACAACAGACCTCCGGTCGCAGTGCTTGGCTTCTCTGTCATCCACTACAGCTACTCAGTCATAAAGGAGATACGTAAACACAGGCAGTATTAGAGGCTACCCTCAAAATCTGTATGTTTTTTAGATGTTGAGACAATGGAAAATGTCGTTTCTCAGAGAAGAGATAAATTTAGAGGATTTCTTTTTTCCCTTGTGGTCGTATTTCATAATTGATCTTACGATAATTTACTAGAAATATACAAGACTGAAAATAAAGTGAAAATTCGGAGGAGTTTATGTATTCATTTATTTTATTATTATTATTATTATTATGTTTCTTTGTTTCAAACCTTGGGTTTCCCCAGCAAAAACAATATGGTGAGTCAAGGAACAAAGGACATATTGCCAAGTGTAAAGACATGTGCAAGAATGATTAGGGATATGTGGCTATTATTATTATTATTATTATTATTATTATTATTATTATTATACAAAATGTGTATCACAGCTGCCAGTTCTTTAGCTGGTGTTGGCCTTCAAACGCATCGAATTCTTCCCAAGAATCTAGGATTATTATTATTATAACTAGCTGTACCCGGCATGCGTTGCAATGCCACTCAAAGAAAGAAAGGGCTCGTGAGAAGAGGCCGTAAATATAAGGTCCCAGTGTCGATTGGGGGTGGGACACTTAGGCCCTTGTGTCGCCATCCCCACCCAAGTGTGGTGGACCTGTTCCCCATAGGAGAGCGAATTTTTCTCTTTTTTCCAATTGACTTAGGGGCCCCGAGAAGGGGCCCTAAATATAAGGTCCCGGTGTCGATCGGGGGTGGGACACTTAGGCCCTTGTGTCGCCATCCCCCCACCCAAGTGTGGTGTCCCTGCCCCCATAGGATAGTGAAGTTTTCCCTTTTTGCAATTGACTTGGGGGGGGGGGCGAGAAAGGGCCCTAAATATAAGATCCCGATGTCGATCGGGGGTGGGACACTTAGGCCCTTCTGTCGCATCCCCCCACCCAAATGTGGTGACCCTGCCTCCCATAGGAAAGCGAATTTTTCCTTATTTGCAATTGACTTGGGGGGCCTGAGAAGGGGCCCTAAATATAAGGTCCCGGTGTCGGTCGGGGATGGGACACTTCAGCCTTTGTGTTGGCTTCCTCCCACCCAAGTGTGGTGTCCCTGCCCCAAATAGGAGAGCGAATTTTTCCCTTTTTTGCAATTGACTTGGGGGGCCCGAGAAGGGGCCCTAAATATAAGGTCCCGGTGTCGATTGGGGGTGGGACACTTAGGCCCATGTGTCGCCATCCCCCTACCCAAGTGGGGTGTCCTCTGCCCCCCATAGGAGAGCGAATTTTTCCTTATTTGCAATTGACTTGGGGGCCCGAGAAGGGGCCTTAAATATAAGGTCCCGGTGTCGGTCGGGTTGGGACACTTCAGCCTTTGTGTTGGCTTCCTCCCACCCAAGTGTGGTGTCCCTGCCCCCCATAGGAGAGCGAATTTTTCACTTTACACAATATTTGTGTAATTCTTATTTTCTCCACCAGGTGGATATTGGGTTTTTCAGGGCTTTTACCTCTTTTCAACCCCTTTTGGGGGGTGGGTCCGGGTTCTAAGGTAGCCTATCTTTTCCGCAGTGTCCTAAAGAGTAATTCTGCAAAGTTTGGTCCAGATAGGTCAAAGGGCCTAGGAGCGTATAAAGGACAAAGGGACACAGAGACGAAGAAACAAAGAAAGAAAGAAAGATACATTCATTTTTATATATATAGATTATCATTATTATTATTTGTGGGTTTTTTTTTTTTTGTTAATGTTGAAATTTTCGGAAATCTGGAGGTGGTTTTTTTTTTTTTTTATGAGCCAGCAGGATTTCAGTTTTTTTTTGAATTGGCGTTAATTTTTGTATAGCTCCTTATGCGAGATCACGATGGTTCTTATGCTACCTCAGTAAGTTGTTTAACCGGAAAATTTCAAAACAGATCTGCAGATACAATGTTCATTGCGCGGAAATATTTACAGAGAAGAGAAATTAATCGTCAGATCACAAACATATGCGATTAATGTTGTAGTCGGAGTATATGGAGTGATGTTTTCCTCTGCGGAATTGTTAAGTTTCAAAACTGGCGCAATCCTCTGGATTGTTGACGTCACCGTATGTTCACTATGATCTTTTGGACAATGTCAGAGAACCGGATCAACCAAGAAACAAAATAAAATAAGTCCTGTCCCTTTTCCAAACAAAAAATGACAACAAAGCGACTTCCAACCAAAAAAAAAAAAAACATGTGCAAAATTCTAGATTTTTTTCATTTGCAATGTGGGGAGGGGATTTTTACAATCTTACCAACCTCTCCCCCGTTCCCTCAGTACGCCAATGCCGCACATTATCATCTTCACTTGTTGAACAGTTTTGTCATCCCACAACTACAGAAATTCAGGAAACAGCTGACGAAGCACCTCTTTACACCCGACGAATTATTCAACAGGATAGAATTATAAAGCATGTCACGTCCGAATCATTATGCCAGTTGTTCTGGTTGCATTCTGGTTTGGCAGAATCAGTTTTTGGTCCTTCAGCAAGGGGAATACATAGAACATTGGCCTATAATACATGAAAGCTCCAGTTGCCTGTACTATCTCTTTGTAATAAAGATCTTCAGTACTTCTTTTTTTTTTGACGCTGCATACAATTCATTTATCGATCACATTTTCCTAAAATTTCAGTGTGGACTCCTGTCAAATCCTTGTTAATAGTGACGACCACATTTTTTGCTCACACCACATGTTTTGGTGGAGATTTTTTTTAATCTCTTATCCTTACCGGTACTCTAAAAAAATATTCTTATCAATTTGACTGCGTTTCGTACGTTGCTTCTCTCCGCAGATCGCTCTGAATAGGGATATTTTAATCAGAACCATGTGGTATATTCTAATTAAACAATTGAATAAGAAGGAAAATTCATTTAACAAAATTTAATATATGGGTGAATCTACAGAAAACCTACAATTTCAGTCAAAAATGTTTGAGATTTTAAATTACAAGATTTCCTTTTCAAAAAAATTGAGATGATTGCTTTTGACGTTCTTACATCCATGATATGTGTGGTTCAGGTCAACGCATTTTGGTTATTTAAAAAAAAAAAAAAAAAATGATGGTAGGCTATGTTCACAGAAGTGACTTGTGTTGATAACGATGTCGAATTTTAATATAAATTATAATCGAAATAGTGAATTTACGTGGGAAAACTATGAAATAAATAAATAGAAGACTAATTTATGAATTAAAAGAACTTTTTATCAAAAGAGGAAATCATGTACAATAAAAATGAATCATGCCCAAGTGCACCAAACTTCAATTAACTTTGACAGTTGCATTGTGGACGTAACTACAATTAGTGGTGGGGGGGGGGGGGGGGGCTGATGCAGAAAAATTTTAGCCTTTGTTTTAAAATTGTGTGAAAGGAAACAAACATGTATAAAAAGAAATTTATCAAGTTTATGAATAACTTTTCTTTTTATACATGTTTGTTTTCTTTAACACAATTCCTTAACACAAAGACTAAAATTTTTCTGCAGCAGCACCCCCCACTAATTTTAGCTACGTCCACAATGAAGCCGTTAAAGTTAATTGAAGTTTGGTGCACTCAGCCATCAGACTGTCAATCTTAAATGTCTATAAAAATGTAAATATATAATTACATATATCATATATTATATTATATATACATTATACAATTATAAATATCCTTATTGGCATTTAACAAAGACTGGAAGTGAAAGACAAGTCTTCGTGAAAAACATAGTAGCCGCTACTTTTGATGATTCTCACTTCCATGGACCCCAAATGTCCACGGAAGTGATGTCCACGGAAGTGACGAATACTTATGTTTCTTGACCCATGTGCTCTTCATTTTGAGGTTAGGAACACGTGTCATTCAGAAAATTAAGTTTACCATATTTCAGTTATCATGCCTAGAAATAATTATTTTTCCATAGAAAAATTAGGTTCTAAACAAGACCACAGAAGTGATGGGATGAGCTGTGCAAATTACGAAAAATGAATAAAATGGTAATATTTTCGTGACAAATGTGCGACTCAGACGAATAAAATCACTTCCCAATCCAAAATCACCGTGTAAACTTTTGTTTTTAAGTGAAATGGAAGACAACTAGCGCATCGGGTGGATTTTTTAGAAAGTTTAGGAATGTCCACAAAAGCGATGGCTAAACCTTGTGACCAGACTTGAGGTTGCAAAAAAATTTTACTGATAATTCGAAAAAAAATTTCACTCAATATTATGTTAAATTTATGTATTTTCCGATTTCCCAATATACATATTATTTGAAAAATATTAAAAAAATAAAGCAGTTTGAATCTTTAGAAGCTATCCAACTGAAGCTTGTGACAGTCCACGGAAGTGACGAATCAGCCTTCTGTGGACAACTTTTTTTTTGGAAATTCCATAAAATTTTAAAAAAAAATTGTACTAAACTGTAGTATATTTTGTACTTTAATGTGTGATTTTGAAAAATGACAAATATTTTCAATTATTTTCAATTTATTGCTCTGTGACACGAATTACAGATTTTCTGTCGATTCACCCATATCTGGGATTTTGTTTTTTATATTTTTGTAATCCCTATCCCTTAATTAAATAATCTTTAAAACACTTCATCCTTTTACATTAGTCATATTCTTTCTTAATTATTAATTATAATTGTTTATTTGAGTTAATTTTAACCATTTATTCTAATCAAGCTGATTAAAAAATTTTAGTAGCTATTTCATGTTTAAAACTTGAGCTACAATTATTTCGAGTGGTTTTATTCTTGGATTATTAAAATTCAGTTTGTAATGAATGCTGAGAATTTCTTTATTTGTACGACAGAATAATTGTATTATAATCCCATACATAATATTTTATCTAGGAAATAATATCTCTCTTTCTTAAAATAATGAGTTTTTCCTGACTTTTTTTAAGCATTCGATTAAAACTCTTCCAAAACCAAATTAGGCATTTTGAATAAGAATTTGCTATTTCTCAATTGCATTTTTAATCTATTTATATAAGATTAGGGAACCCAACAATAAAAAATAAATGTCGTTTTCAAATTTTCGATGGCAAGACTCCCTCAACCGGCCATTCAGTCAAAAAAATAATATAAAAATGACAGGGCTTACTCTAACATTCGAGATTTCGGGAGTTGGGAGGGAGTGCAGGCAGTTTCATCCCTGAATGGCAAACTAGAAAGAAGTATAAATACCGTACAGTAATTAATACAGTACGACCTTACAAAAAAATAGCCGATGTTCTTGTGATAACAATCAGGCCATTTCTTCGTTAAAATCATTGAAAGAGTTTCGGATGATATATTTTAGCTTGCTGTTGTTTGTCAGAAAATAACTGAACACTTTTTTTATTTATATGTAACTTATATGAAATACAGTATACTCTCGATATCTCGAACTTCGACACCTCGAAAACCTCGATATGTCGAAAAATTATTTTTCCCCTTGATATTACATATTCGTCTAATGTTAATTTTAATTCTTATGTCGAAGAGTTTTCACTCAAAACCTTGTTATGTCTAATATTTTTCGAAGTAAAAAATAATTTTTTCCGGAAAAATCGTCGTTCAGTTGTGTCGAAGCAAATAGAGGTATTTTTTAAGAAATTCTAGCAATGTAAGTTGCTAATTTTTTTCAATTTAATGTACCGTATTTTACGGACTATAAGACGCACTTTTTTCTTCGAAAAATTGCCTCCAAAATTCAGGTGCGTCTTATACTCAAAATTAATATAAAAAGGTTTTTATAAACCAAGAATTTTTTTTTTAGTCTGGCTTTGCAATCTAATGATAAAAATGGTAAAAATGTTATTTTTTAAAAAAATTGCTTAAAAATTAAGGTGCGTCTTATAGTCCGTAGCGTCTTATAGTCCGTAAAATACGGGTAATTATTTTCGACTACTTTTAAAAAATAAAATTATCATTGCTGTATTTAGACTTATTGTTAACTACCATTACGTATTTATACTTATTCTCATCTATCAAGACTCGTTTAATTCAATTTTTAGAATATTTTTCAATTTTTAGAATATTATTCCGTATCTTGTGTTTTTAAATGAATTTTTATGTTTTGGTTATGATCTTTTTATATCGAAAAGTCGATATCTCGATTTTTTTTTAGTGTCCCTTCGACTTCGAGATATCGAGAATATACTGTATTATTATTTAGACTATTCCTTAAATCGTCGGATGTCTATATATTGTATTTACCTAAATCACTCAAATTTCAAGAAATTTCATTAACATTAAATTAATGTTAGTAAAGGTTTATGTTAATAAAAAAAAATAAAAAAAAATACAGCTGAAAGAACGTTCAACGTTTGTTTGATAGAAAAAGCCTAAATACATAATAACAAAAAATACAGAATTTGACCTTTATGTAACAACTGACTTCTGATATCAATTAAATGCTAAACCTGCAAGTTACGTTCATTGAAAATTAATCTAAAGATTCTATAAATCTAAATAAGCTACTGCTACTCAAAATTCAAACACTCTTAATAAGGCTGAGTCTCTAAGAGGTTATTTGCTTAAATGCTTTAAATAAAATCGTTACATCTTCCAATTTTAAATATGCCATTCGATTGCTAATTAAATCGTAACGATCAAACCAAATCGAAGCAATAAGATAGTACAAGGTCAATAATTACGACGGTCTGTTCCCATTTCGATGACAAATCTAGAGCGACAGATTCAGTCAGGGGATAAAATTTGCTGCCTTTTTTTTTTTTTTGAGCCGATTAGTGACTTGAACAATATTGCGCACAAGTAATAAAATTTTCATAATTCTTTTTTGAAAAGTAAAATTCAATGCTTAATTCAGAATTAATACTCTTAGCTCAATGATTTGGAATAAAATGAACAACATAAAACAGATAAATTATTTAACATCGACTGGTTGTAAATCAGAAATTGATATATGGAGCAAGTTGATGTCAATCGCTTGCTCTATTTTACAAAAACTTAAAAAGACTCGTCCTTAAAGATGGAATTTGAAACTAGTCATTCCAAAGATTATAATTTCTGAATATCTTTAGTAGCAGTATTTTTTTTTAAAAAAAATATAATTGAGAAATATAACTTGAGTTAGAAGCAAAAGGTCTGCTTTCAACAGGTCCTGAGAATTGACTTTACACCTAGATATAATTGAGAGTAGATGGAAGGAAAAAAAAATTAAATAAATAATAATGATGTATCAATGTGTCTCAATACCTTTCTTCTTAATATTAGATCATTGAGACATAATTGGGATGTTTTCTTTTGTAAAATAAGAAGTTATCTTAATTTCGTCGATATTAGAGCATTGACAGAAGTAAACATTAATGAAAACGAAATAAATCTGTATAATATGGGTAATTGAAATATGTTAAAACTTACGAGATAAAGAACAGACGGAAGAATTATTGTAAATATCAAATTATTAATTAGAATATAAATAAAGGAAGTACAACAAATTTGAATGTTTAAACATTAATAGAAAAAAAGAAAATTGGGAAAAAATATATTTATATTACTAGTTATACACCGACCTTCAAATCTTAAAATAAAAAAATAAAAAATATAAACGAATTAGATGAAATATAGAATAAGAATCTGGGGTCAAACCATCTGAAATCATCCAATGCTGGTTGCACGACCATTTCAGAAAAATTTAATTTTTTGCTGACTTGTTCCCCTATATAAAGACATAACAAAACCAGGTGTAATTTTTTTTTTCCCCTTTTGTTTATCCGTAGCGACCATTTTTTCATTTACGGAAACTCAAATATCTCTTGAACTAAAAGACATAAAGATATATTTCAAAAACTGATTTACAGATATTGAAATGGTCTATGTTTCCTTTCAAATAACTTTTACAGCTATCTTTCACAGGAAAACTTAAATTAAAGCCTGAAATTTGGGCTTCAATTGTAAAATTATAATATGAAGGGGAAAACTGTAAGACTTTAACCTTATACCTTACATTGGCCTGTGGACAAGAAATCAGCAAAAAAATCAAATTTTTCTGAAATGGTCATACAACCAATTTATTCAAGTTGGATGATTTCAGATGGAATATCAAAGTAATTGAAAGAATTGTATTATTCTGGAGATGTAAAAATAGATTTATTCAAGATAGCGTAAAATAAACAAGTCAAAATTTACTTTGAAACATTATTAATATAATGAATTCAAAAATTGTTTATTTGGCATCACTAGATATGGAAAAGCAAGTTAGTGAAGTTGGATACTCTTAGCCGTATCCAATATTCAGAAAGGGAAGGGTTCTAGTCATTTCCTTTTCCGAAACCAATCGATGAGCTTTCCAACCAAAAAGACAGGTCCAAACTCTTAGATTTATTTCATTTTTGGATGCAATTGATGGGAGGGGGGATTTATAATCACTACCAACCCCCTCGCTACGCCAATGCGGCTACTAATATTGATCACATCTTTTCAAGCATCACAAATCGTAATTTTCAAATCTATATCATTAAAGTAGCAATATCTGATCACTATTTAATTTTATTTTAGCTACGACTATCTATTCAAGGAAGAAAACACATCTTCATTAATAAAGAAAAAAATCTAAAGCAATAATAAAAAAAAAGTTATAAACAAATATGCAAAGCCTGCTTGATAATTTAGAAAATAAAAATATCATTGACCCAAATATCATATATAATGATATACTAAAAGAATAGAGCAAATCAAAAATGATAATAAATAAACTAGAAATGTTTTGGGTTTTGTTAGTATCAGAAGAATGCACGAAATATACGAAACAAAAAGGGAAAAAAAGGACTCGAAACGAATGGATTACGAAAGAATTAATTGAGGAAATACAAGAAAGAGATAAATAAAATAAAAGATGTAGAAGCAATAAATGAAACAAATCACATTACAATTATAATTATAAAATATTCAGAAACAAATTAAATTCCAAGACTACTGAAGCAAAAATTATAATAAATTTAATAAAAAAATTAATAATCCTAAAGAATACTGGAACAAAATAAGTAGGATATTAGAGAAACCAATAAAAAGAAAGATAGTAATAATAAAAATAAAGAACTTATTAAATTCTCTCTTAAAATGGAGGGAATAAATAGAATTAGCAGATCAATTTTAGGAGCATTTCCAATCTATAGTTAAAACGTGTAACTTAAATTGTAATAAAATAAAATAATAAAACAAAATTAAAATCTATCAATTAATAATTCTATTACTATGTAGAAAGCATTGAAATTTGAAATAATATACATAATAAATTAAATGAAATTTATGCAGGAAAAATTATAAAGGAATTGACTTAATAACTATTAAAAAGAAATAAAAGATGCAACGGTTATTTTTTTAACGAGTTGTTACAATATTAATAAAACAAATGATTGGCACAAAAAAGTTTCCTTGCCAATTAAAAATATCAAAATTAACCAATATATAAAAAAAAAGTCAATACAATTTTGAAAATTATCGTTCTATTGGTGTTTATTCAAATAAAATAATTGAAAAATATTTTACTTAAAAAAATTCAATAATTTAAGAAAGCTTATGATGTAATAAATAAAAATCAATACGCTTATCAAGAATTAAAAAAATACCACTAAATTATTAGAAACTGTTTGCACCCATACAAATACTAAATTAAAAAAAGAATAATTTCATAATACTTACGCCTGGATTTGTTTAAGTTTTTATCTAATAAATCACATATTTTTATTAACGAAATTAAATATTATTGGAATTAGAGGATCTATATTACAAACAGAGGAGAAGGTCTAAATATGGGCTACCACTTTTATTTTATGAATTTTACCAAGAAAATCTTAAGATAATTAAGTTATACCAGTTTACTTAATATCGAAAACTAGTCTACTTTATAATAAAAAAGTGAAATAAACAAAGAAAATTGCTTCAATTTTTTTTTTAATTTTTTTTTTAAAGTTACAGAAATCTGGTTTTTGAAATTGTGGTCCAAATATGGGCTATCAACAAAAATTTACTGTAATACTCGAATTTTTTTTTTAAAATGTGAAAAAATGCTGAAACAATTAAATTAAATGTTAATTGTCTATTTCCAAAGTCACAACTAGAAACGTCCTTTTCAGCATCTGCACAATCACTGGGCTCACATAAAACCCTGATTTCATTTGACCCAAAGTTCCCTCCCCTTGTGGAATTTCTAGTTCGCTGTCATCTACAGGTAGATTGAGTTTTTAAATTTTCTTTTATCCTTTCAAAAAATGTTTTGAAGTATTTCTGGACATTCCGAAAAGAAGAAATCATTGATCAATTGTTTCTTTTTTTTTTTTGCCCCAAATAAATAAAAAGGCATAAATATAAGCTACCCATATTTAGACCTTCTTAGGTAGCCTGTATTTAGACCATTTGGTATTAAGATCGGTTCCCGCCATTACCACATGGTTCTATGCAATAAATAAACTATGCTAGAAAAAGTTTATAATGCCAGTAATCTCATGCATTTTACAAATCAGCTTTTGATTCAATAGAATTTGTTAAGAAAAATAACAAAACGTAGCTGTGAAATGTTTCAATGTCATGAAATAGATTGATTGAGATTTAGCACCACACAACCCTCTGAATAACTTGACTTTAGGTGACCAAGTGTTTCATTCATTTCTCCTTGTTACTCAGATACATTTTCACTTTATTTCCACTTCAACGAGCCCATATTTAGACCCTAGTCTATATTTGGACCTTCTCCTGTAATAATAAAAAAAATTTAGGGAGAGAAAAATTTACACAAATATTAATAATAATATAAGTAAAAGAAAAATTATTAAATATGGATTCCTACAGGGATCTAATTTAGGTCTGTTTTGTTTTGTTTTTTCATTCACGTGCATGAGCTACTTCTCTTAATAAAAAAAATTGCTAAATTTTTATTTACACAGATGATTTTATAATTTATTCTGTAAATATTGATCCTAGCTAATAAAATAATTTAAGAAATTTCAATATTCTTCAAAAATGGATGCATCATAACAAACTAGCAATAAACAAGAGGGAAAGCAAAAATTATGTTTATTGGACCATTTATTTTCATTCATATTCCTGCTTACATAAATAAAGTTATAATTGCAACTCCTGCTCCCTAATTGATAGTTTATAGTTAATGATTTTAAATATCTAGGATTTACAATTAATAATTTATTTATGTGAGGAAACTCAAAATCTTACGTTAAAAAAAATCACAAAAAATGTTTTTAAAAAAATATTACCATATAAAACTAAAATTCTTATTTATTTTGTAATCGTTGTTTCTTTATTAAATTATGGCGTAAACGTATGGCTATTACTACGGATAAACACTGGGAATCAGGAAAGTTTGAAAATTTTACAAGCAAAAGTTTTAAAATTAGTTGTTTTTTTTTCTAAAAAGGTATCGAAGACTATCCAAAAAAGATTTATCTTTAAGTAAATATGATATTCTTACTTCCGAAACAAAATTTGTTTATAATATAATCCTTCAAAATAATTATGAATTATGGAATAGAAATGGTTTTGGTCTCCACTCTTCCCATCCCTCCCAAATTCCTCGCTAAAATGACTGGACGGATTCTTTAAAATATGATACAAATTCTTATTTGTGGTCCAACTTGAAGTAAGAATTTCATTATTTTAGTCTCCTCCATCCCTCTCCTAATAACAATAATTACATTTACCACAAAGTAATTCCTAAAAAAAAATGGGGATTAGTGATATTTCTACTGTTCTTTCCATTAATTGAATCCGGGAATCCAAGAGAGGCCCAACTCCAATTTTTATTGAAATTGAGTTATGGGTGCCATGCCATTGTTGCCATTGCTGCGCATCTACATACCAAAAAGAGAGACTCAATATTTAATCACAGTAGAGTGATGCGGATTCAAAGAGACCCAACAGTTTTGTTTCATGGACTTGGTCCCTTCTTGGATTCCGGGATTCAATTCAATTCCAATCACTTCTCATTTAGCTCACCAGAACTTTTGTTGAATGATTTTATATCTTCAGTTACATCAATCCAACCATTTTTAATTTCCCAAAGAAGTCCTTTACAACTGCAACTCATTCCTCTATTGCTGCTGTACACCTAAGTCATCGCCAAAGTACTTCCTAGTAACATCCGTAGATGGCAGCATAATGCCATTGACAGGAACATCCCGCTTCTGCTTTTTTGCAGCTCTCTTCCCTTCTTCTCTACTTGTCTGGTTATTCGTTTCCATATTTTATTATCTGCCATACAAGATTCGAGCCAAAGAAGCACTCTATGCTTTTTATAATTATATTCAATAGTAACCAAGAGAATAATTAATTAAAATTAACTTAATGACATAAGTTAAACCTAAACTGCGTGAATTTTTGTTCAGCACTCAAGTTAACACGTTTACGTTTAACTCCTGTATCCCTCGATTTTCATTTTTCTTCGATTTTCCTTGTTATTTAATAAGAAATAGGGTTTTCCTCACATTGTAAGTGGGACAGATATCCAAGTGGTAAGACGCTTGACTGCGGGTTGAAGGGAGTTCAATCCCCGACTTCGGCGGATGTTAAGGATTTTTCCGCTCCAAATTCTCCTCCAAATGGGTCCTAGGGTCCACTCAGCCCTCCGTAGAAAGGGTATCGGGTTTCTTTCCCGAGGATACAGGAGGGCGAGCGTTGGGCTGACCACCCGACCAAGGTCAATGAAACAATGGACTATACCTACATATCATATTGTAAAATTTCTTACAAAATACATTAAAGTACTGTAAAATACTAAAAAATTCAGCCGAAATTTTTTGTTAGTGAAATGCGAAATCATTAAATCGGGGTCCGTTAAGTCAAGAGTCTATTGAATTTTTAATTAAAAAATTACATTTTTATTTAGATATTTCTAATCGTTTTTTCATTTGCGGCTTTATTTAATAATGGTAAGTAATAAAAGAAAATGCATTAAGTAAAACAAAACAAAGATTGAAGAAGAAAAAAAGGAGACGAAAGTAAATGCACATTTGATATGTATAAAAAAAAAATTAAATAATACTAATACCTAAAATAAAAGTAAAGAAAGTACTTTAATTTTAAAAAAATAAAAATAAAATATAGATAGAAAAAGAGAAGAAAACAAAACAAAAAAAGGTCAATGATGAAGAAATAAAAAAAAGTAATAATGAAGAAAAAAAAATGAGCGGAAAAACAAAAACAAATATACAGCGAATTCGATGCCGAACCTTAATATTAAGATGACTTTTATTACAAATTTCAATGCATGTATTTTTAGAATTTTAATTTTAATTTTAGGTTTAGTTTTAAGTAGTAGGTTTTGGTGTGTTTGATATTTTTAGTTTTTGGGAATAAATAAAATGTTTTTTTTTGTTTTGTTTTGGTTTTTTTTCTGTTCCATTTGCGATGCTTCCGGAGCAAAGCGACGGGTAACCGTCTAGTATACAATTAAACTAAACTTATGATGTAAATTGATTCCTTGGATCTGAAGGTGGACAGATAGTTCCAAGGGTTACGATCATAGGCGGATCCAGGGGGGGGGGGGGGGGCAAGTGGGGGCTATAGCCCCTCCCTTTAGCTGTGAATATTGATTGGAAAAAATGTGGTATCCAAAGGCTGCTGCCTAATAAACATTAATATTGCCATGAGGACGATTTCAATTGCTAATAAAAAGCTGGCGACTAGCGTGCATTTCAGACACACAGGTGTAGTCAGCCCTTCACAAAAGTTAGCCCCCCCTTCAGAAAAGTTAGCCCCCCCCCCCTTTTGAAAAATCCTGGATCCGCCCGTGGTTACGATATTGAGTTATTTTCATATATAAAAATAGTTTGTTTGCTTATTTGTTTGTTTGTTTGTTTTTTCTATACAAGCATTTTACTTCTTACCTGGAGGAAATTGGGAATGGGACAGAGTGACATTTTATTTTACATATGCTACTTTATTAACAGGATACTGACGACGACTATGTCAGTCAGTACCCCGTTGAAATTGACAGTCTGATACAGCGCACCTGGTGTAGAAAAACAGAACTTGTTGTCCATTTGTATTGATTACAACATTGATCTTCATTAACAGAGGCCTTAATGTTTTCTCAGGTTCTTCAAGAAAAAAAAATGCGTTATCAACTAAATTTTTAAGAAATCGGCCTGAAAATATGAAGAAATGGATCAATTGATTTCTCGAAAAATACTTGTTACAGCCGACATCTTTCGAGAAATGACGAATATGAATACGAAGCAGTTCTAAAACAAAACAAAAAATAAACGTCCTACTATAATCAATTAAAAGCATTCGCTGGCTCAATCTGAAGAACCGATTGGATTACTTCTAGACAAGCCAAACTATAATTCTGTAGAAACAGCAGATTTAAATTTAAAATGACTTATTTCTCATTCAATTCGCAGACGAAAGCAGAAAAATTGCATTGTGGGAGGTGTTTTTGACGAAACGGCAGCTAACTCAAATGAGTAGAAAGTTACTTCAATAAAAAATATAATTTTAAAATCTTTCCTCGTCTTGTAAAAACAACATAATATCTAATATCAAAAAGTAATTGATTATATTGTTCTAATTCTCTTGTAAATGCTTTTTAAAATCGGTTTTTGTTTTTTTCTTTCCTTTAATAAATAAATAAAACTGAAATAGCATAAATGAGCATAATTTTTTTGTAATTACATCATTCTTATTTAACCTATTTTTACATTCTTGAAAAAAAATTATATTAAAAATAATAAACTGTCGGTCAAGAATGATAAAATAGCTAAAATCTTAATGAAAATAAAATTTTCAGGGTTTATTTTTGTTATTAGGATTTCTCACTCAGTTTAAACGAAAAAAATTAAATTTAAGATTAACAATCACTAAATTTGGATTGTAAGAGAAATAGTGACGCACCCACAGGGGGGGGGGCGTAAGGGGGCCTCCCCCCCCAACCCTAAAATAAATAAAGAAAAAGACAAGAAAAAAGAAAGAAAGAAAGAGTAGAAAACCTTTATTAAAGAACTGACGTGTCTGTATCTTATTATTTTGGAAAATGATCATTGAAACAATTTATTTTTAAATAGGCCTACATTTGAATGGACTTTTTACTCTTAACTCCCCCCCCCCTCCCAAACCTTAAACCTGGTTGCGCCACAGAAGACTAAAATGTAGTCGTACATTTATTCTTTTCTTTTTATGTTTGTATAAAAATAGTTTGAATGAGATTTCGGATATTAAAGCTACAGCCGTAATTGTTTTTCAAATACCAAATAACTCTCGATCGGTTGAAATGTCTGAGAAAGGATTTTCTTTGTACAAAATAAACTTATAAAATTTCTTTTATGAGGCATTTACCTAAGAATTTTCTTCAAATAGTAACTTTTTTTTGAACGCACAACAATTAAAAGATCCACTTAGTTTTTTTGGCATTTTTGTATCGGGAATCAAATTTAGACTGTTTCGACCTTCCCAGGTCTCATCAGTTTGATTCGCCCAATACTAATAACTCAGTGGGATTCAAAGAAACATATACAAAGGGCAAGCATGAACAAAATAATAGCCCTTCAATTAAAAAAACATAAAAATATAAATTAAGAATAAGAAAATAAGCTAGCAGATCGATTAGCTTGTAAAGGATTAATATAAAAAAAAAAAAAAAAAAAAAAAAAAACATGTACAGAATGGTAAAAATTTAACGTGCTTAAGAGTTAGTAATAAACAATAAAAGTAACTTTATTATTTCCATGAGCGTTATTATCAGTTGTTTTTTTGCGACCTATTTGGGAGCTATTGTGATAGCGACCAAAATCGATAGCTATTGCGTTTGTCTTGTCCGTCCGTCCATCCGTTCGTGTCTGTCCACCCCTAACAACTCCCGAACGGAAGTTCGCGTCGAAACGGATTTCTCCATCGTGTTCAGAAGCCCAAACACCGTAGAAACCGAACTGTAGAACGAGACTTGCAGTCTCAGCGCCCCGTACACTTTACACTGTGTTATCTCTTCCAGAGCTCCTTTTTTTATTTTTTGGAAGAATTTATCCAAAAAAGTATCGTTTATCTCAAAAATTATCTGCAAAACTGTCATTACAAAACTGCTTTCATTAAACAAGCTATAAAATGAAGGATTTCCAAATACTCCATTATGACTGAGAAGTAGTTGGAATACTTACAAAAATTTACTTGTTAATGAAGTTCTTTGGCAATTTTCACTCTTTCTTTTATTTTTAAATTTCTTATATTTCATGCTATTATTTTTAATTCATTCTACTATTTTCTATAAATCATATTTTTTTTTATTTATTTATTTATACCCTTTTTTTTCCAGTCCATGTCTGGACAAAGGCTTCCCCAGTAACTTAAGAGAATCTTGTCATAATAACTCCCCACTGATCAGGTGACTAGAGTGATGTTTGGATTAGACACTGGGGTGGTTTTTCAAGCCTCAAGAAGCCATTATGGACTGGCTTTAAACCAAAGCAAAAATTGAATAAGAGACTGACAAACACGGGAAAGGAAATTCAACATCCATGCCGATACTGAGATTCGAACCCCGGTTCTGATACATTTGCCTCATGGAAGCCTCTGCCTTGACCACAAGACTTTGTCGGAACCGGCAAAAATTATATTAAATGTTACATAATATATAACATTTCAATTTTTTTCTTTTCTTAACAAAATTTCTATCCTTATAATTTCTAGAATTAGCTTTTTCTCTGAAATGCATTCAAATTACAGTAAATTGCTCTATGCTCAGAAGATTAGATCAATTGAAAAATCAAAGAATGTGCTCTATCTACTCAAATTGATTATGATTCTTGGTTTTAAATTAAGAGAAGATACTTTAAGAATAGATATGGCTGCAAATAAGTTCACTAAAACACACATTTTCATTTTTCCCCGTTTTAAAATCTTTCTGTTTTTACCCTCTGGATTGATTTTCTTAATCCCTATAAGAAATCCCTCTTCCTCTACATTTATTATTTTTTGAGCATTTTTTTTCACGGAACTAAACAAAGTTTTCAACGTTACAGACTCTTATACATTTTAGTTTATTCAAATCAATTGCAAAAATATTAACTCAACACTTAAATGAACACTTGAAAGGAAGAAAACTCAATAACCGATCACAGTGTTAAAACCGCATTTCTATCAGTTGTCAATCACAGAAAGCAATAATAAATAAGTAAATGCATTTCCATTACAAAAGTATATTTCTAAAAAGCAAAAGTAGAAAAAAAAATTTAGAAAACCACATAAAAAGTTTAAAAAAAAATTAAAATCAGATATTTTTGGCAGTTATGATTGGGAAACATAAACAGCTGGTTTAACAAGTTTACCTGCATTAATAACTGTTAATACAGTATTATTCAAAACAAATAGTAGGGAGACATTCCACATCCCCAAGGATAATAGGGCGTGTCCGAATCGTCACGATCTATTTGAATAAAAACTGTATAGTAACTGATAGGTTTAGGTTTTCAATCACTCGAGGCAATAATGGTCCTGAGCACGGAAGAAAAGATGTTTTTAGTCGAACATTACCACAGTTCTTACGGTCTAGGACGAGAATACGACGAGCCTTGCATATGTTAAGGAGCGGTTTTCGGAAGCACGCCCCAAGTGACAATGTGATCCAAAAATTTTGACGAAAAGGTAGTGTACTGACACAGCGTGAAGAGAACATGGGACGGTTACGAATAGAAACAAAAACGCGAATCACGGCCATTATTATTATGTCTCCCCGCCATAGTCGAACAAAACAGCTTTGAAGCTTTAACTTTCAAGGAGATCTCTGGAACGGATGATCGTAATACTCGGACTGTTTAGCTTTGTGACAAGGAGGCCTTCGGGCCTCCTGTCCCTGTTTTAAACATTCAGTATGAAAACCCCGGCCTTTCTCTGTAATGCGTGGTTTTAAGAGGAGGCATGTTTTCACTTATCGACGTTCATTAACAGTCAGAGGAACCGCTCTATTGGCTTTCAACACCTGGTTGTTATTGAGGAGGTGTCTTCTTCCCACAGTGAGAGAATAACAGTGTGTGTGGTTTTTGGAAATGGCTTAAGCCTTATTTCTTTGAGGAAAAATGAAGACCTGTAATGGTGAACCAGAAACGTCCCATGCAGATGTACTTCATTCCTTTCGTCGCCGATCTGAGGACATTTTTTTAGGGCCTGTAATCTAGGATTCATTGACCAGTATTCCCAATAGGATAGGACACCTATTGTACAATTGTGGCGTGCAGGCAGTTTCTGCATCAAACATTCCCTGGCCATATCATCTCAAGGAAATTCACACAATTTTCATATTCTTCCCATTTCCCAATCTTACGCCACCTGACCCATATCTTTGGCGATGTTGAAGCAGTATTTATTTCACAATAACCCAGCGAGCACTATTCATGAACTCAAGGAGAGGGTTACACATTACTGCAAACGATAAGAAAGGCGTTATTCCTGGTTATGTCCCAGTATGACGGTATGAACTGTGTCCCAGTAACAGAGAACATTTAGAACATAATATTCTACACATCTTGGATGGATAATGCTAAGTTAGGGTATTCTGTACTATGTAACTTATATTTAATTATATTTATTGCTTCCACTCCTAGTTTCTGTCTTTCACTACTATTTGTTTTGCCCAATTCTGTAATCAAATAGAAATTTTGAATAATGCTATTTTTAAAGAAATGAAGAATTTTAAATTTTGATTCAACATAAGAGAAATCGGGGGGAAAATATGTTACGCCGTTGAAATTGAACAAAATAACATTTTAAAAACTAATTAGTACTACGTTAACTTTCTATTACATACACTTTTTAGAGTTTCCTTAAAACTAACAGTTTTATAATTTCTAAAATGAAACACATCTTTTCCTAAATGTACTTAAGCACCTACGTACAACAAGTGAAGTTTAACCTGAAAATGTCTGCTGAGTACCATATGACTAGCTCGACCAATCAAAAACATTCTCGCCATTGTAGGTAATTAAATCACTAATAAAAAGGTCCATTCTCACATTCTGTGTTGATGAGAATCGCTATGGAAACATATTAAAGCTTTTTCTTCATTGGTAGACTTTCTTGAATGCAGTAGATATTGCTTTGTCCCTGATAAATGTAAATAGGCTTTCTTTTACAGAGAGATTTTTCTTATTACAGAGTCATATTTAAAGGGTAAACGACTTACCAAAGCAGCTCCAAAGTGATCCCTCGAGCAGGTGACAATGGCAACAACGAAGGAAAAAAAAAAAACCACGAACAATCGAAAACAGCTTATTTTGGAAGTTCTTCATAAAGATTTTTATGTAATAAGCAATTATTCTATTATTATTGTTAAATTACTTATTTATTATAGAAAGTTTATTAATACTAGCAATTTACTTACAAATACATAGATGGGATCTAAATGCTCTTCCGTCTGGAAATCGTCCGATTCCATTTCCGGAGTCGTTGTTTGATTTTTCCAGAGCCATGTTATTAGAAATTATGTACAATTCCTATGAAAGACGCCAGTTCACTTCTTGTCGCTTGAGGCACTATTATATTAAAGGACAAAACTGTTAGCCTTACATTTTTTTTTTTTTTGATACACTTGAATACTGACTTAAACGAGTTAAATTATTTCAATAACTAGCAGCAAAGCCTGTCGGACGACAGGTATAAAAAAAATCAGAAAAATAATTTTATTATCAACTATCAAATATAAAGTAAATGTAATCTAAATACTGTGCTAACTTGTGAACGAAGCTTCTACGGCAAAAATGGTTTTGAGTTTCGAAATAAGCGTAAACAACTGAGTAAGTATGCCAAATTTCATTAAAATGGGTGCAGTGGTAACAAAATTATTTGGTTTTGAACATATGTTTTGTTAGAATTTCAGTTGTCGAGGTCAGTTCCCAAGAATAAAATTTCATGGAAACAACATGGAATGACAAAATGAACTAATATTTCATCCAATTTGAATACCCTTGATTCAATGGCATCATTGAGAACCGTTGAATCTATCTTAATAGCTTTATTATTCGAGTTACAGACAGCTTATTGTGCTTTAATTCTCTGACAATTTGTAGATTTTTTAATTATCTTTGTTTAAGTAATTTAATAATAATGCATTGTTCCATTGCAATATGTAGATGTCATATTATTTCCTATTCTCTGACAATTGATAGCAACCAAACTCACCTTTTTATAATCTAAATACTGCGCTAACTTGTGAACGAACGGTAAAAATGTTTTTGAGTTTCAAAATCAGCGTAAAAAACTGAGTAAGTATGCCAAATTTCATTAAAATGGGGGCAGTGGTAACGAAATTATTTGGTTTTGAACGTATGTTTTGTTAGAATTTCAGTTGTCTAGGTCAGTTTCCAATGATAAAATTTCATGGAAACAACATGGAATGACACAACGAACTAATATTTTCATCCAATTTGAGTACTTTTGATTCAATGGTACCATTGAGAACCTTGGATCTATCTTAATAGCTTAATTATATCGAGTTACAGTAAGACAGACAGACAGACGAAATTAGCAAATTATAAGTTGATTTAACGAATAAATCTCAATACTCATTATTTTTTTTCTATTAATTCAAAATCATTTAAATAATTCTGAAATCAAATTTTTTAATCTTAATTTCTTTTCTTGGAATTAAAAATTGATATTTTTTATATTCTTGTCGGAATTAAATAGATATTTATTGCTTTTTTTTTTTTTAAATTAAATATTGACATTTGTTAATTAAATTTTGAGGCTTAATGGTTGTTGTTTTTTTTTTTTTTTCTTTTTTTTTACCTTTTTTGGATTTAAATATATATAAAAAAAAATTGACTTTTTTTTCTATTGTTGAAATAAATATTGACATTTAATCGATTTTCTTCTCACTTTTGCTGGAATTAAATAGATATCAATCTTCTTGTTTAAAAAAATAAATAACATTAAAACACACATTAATTATTTAAAAAAATATTTTCATACTTGAAACGTCATAACATGTAGGTAAACATTTTTTTAAATTGCTAATGTGTGTTTTAATGTTTATTTTTTTTAGACATTTATTTGTTTGGTTTTTTGGAATTAAATATTGATATGTAAATATTATAAAAATTATTATAAATATATATGGAATTGATTTTTTCCTTTGCTAGGATTAATTAAAAATTTGTTTGATTTGCTTTTTGTTTTGTTTTTTTGGATTTAAATATTGACAATTAATTTAATATTTATTTAGGAAAGGGGGGGGACGGAGGAATTAAATGTTGATATTTCGATATTTTTTTTTTTTTTTCTTTTTTCTCGGAATTAAATTTTGACATTTTATTGATTTTTTTCCCCAATTTCGTTGTGGACTTTTGTTTCGGATTTTTTAAAATTAAATATTGATATTAAATTAATTTCTTTTAACTTTTCTTTTAATTAAATAGAAATGTGGTTTTTATTTTTTTATTTTTTTTGGAATTAAATTTTGACATATTATTGATTTTTCTTCCTATTTTGCTGAAATTAAATAGGCATTTATTTGTTGTTGTTTTTTTCTTTGAAATTAAATTTTAATATTTTATTGATTTTTTTTTTTTTTTTTTTTTTTCACTTTTGCTAGAATTAAGCGGGTATTTGCTTGGGATTGTTGTTTTTTTAATTAGAATTAAATTTTGACAAAATATTTTTTTTTTTAAATATTGGTTTGTTGGTGTTTTTAGAATTACATTTTGCCATTTTCTTGTTTTTTTTATGCTTTTAATGTTGCTGAAATTAAATATTCTTTTATTTGTTTGTTTTGTTTTTTTGTCAATTTTTTCCAGAATTAATTTTGTTTTTTTAATTTTTGTATCTTTGTTGGAATTAAACAGATATTTATTTGTTTGTTTGTTCTTTCAGAATTAAACTTTGCCATTTTATTGATTTTTTTATGCTTTTAATGTTGCTGAAATTAAATATTCTTTTGTTTGTTTGTTTTGTTTTTTTGTCAATTTTTTTCAGAATTAATTTTGTTTTTTTAATTTTTGTACCTTTGTTGGAATTAAACAGACATTTATTTGTTTGTTTGTTCTTTCAGAATTAAACTTTGCCATTTTATTGATTTTTTTTCCACTTGTTTTTTTTTTGGGAATTTTTTTTTTTTTTTTTTCGGAATTGACATTTTTTTGTTTTTTTACTTTTGATGGAAGTAAATAGATTTTTCTTTTTATTTTTGAAATTAAATATTGTTATTGTTATTATTATTATTTTGTTGGAATTAAAATACTTGAGTTGATACAAACTAATGAAATTACAGATACAGTAGACTCTCGATATGTCGAACTTTGATATCTCGAAAACTTTGATTTGTCGAAAAATTATTTTTCCCCTTGATATTACATATTCATCTAATGTTAATTTTAATTCTTATGTCGAAGAGTTTTCACTCAAAACCTTGTTATGTCGAATATTTTTCGAAGTAAAAAATGAATTTTTCAGGAAAAATCGCCGTTCAGTTGTGTCGAAGCAAGTAGAGATATTTTTCCAAGAATCTCTCACACCCTTCATTATCTCTCTGAGGGGTCAAGGATGATTCCGATAAATCCATCTGGTCGATAACTCCATTTGGGGAAAGGAGGGTGCGAGTGTGCGCTACTATGTCTCGCCAGTCATTTGTTACATTGTTGCTTAGGCGTGTTGTTCTAAATTGTTCAGAATTTACTGCTTATGGTTAGTCGGCAAAAAGCATTAGGAAAATTATAAAACGCGTCAGTGAATCGCCAGTTGTCTCAAAAATGGAAAGTTCCAAAGAAAAGAAAACAGTGAGCTAAAGATGCTGTCCACATACTACGATGCTTCATAGAATGCTCGGAAAACGTGGAAAACGATGACTTTGCCGTTATTTTTCAAATAGAAAAATTGGTTGAAGAACAGAGATGTCGCCAGGCCACGATACTCGACTTTTTTAAGAAATTCTAGCAATGTAAGTTCATTGCATTTTACTAATTCTTTTCAATTTAATGTAATTATTTTCGACTCCTTTTAAAAATTAAAATTTTCATTGCTATATTTAGACTTATTGTCAACTATCATTACATATTTAGAGTTAGTGTCAACTGTCATTACATATTTATACTTATTCTCATCTATCAAGACTAATTTTTAGAATATTATTCCGTATCTTGTGTTTTTACGTGAAATTTTATGTTTTGGTTATTTTTTTTTGTTATTTTTTTTTAATGTTTCTCAGTCCTATTAGGTGTGCTTAAAAAGAAATGCACATCTGTAGTATAGGTCTGATAATTAATATAAGTATCCTAAAATACAAAAGTTAATAATAAGTTTAATAAGATTCATATAGGATTATTTAAATTATTAGTATAAGAGAGAAAGAATAAGTATAAAAATGTATATTAATAAAAAATAAAACATTTAATTAGTGATATGATAAACTTAACATTATAATCTAAACTAGAAATATTGTCAATAAAAGTACTAAAAGCTATTTATTGCCTCTAGTTTTTAAAATAAATTAAGTGATTATAGTAGTAAAATGTTAATATAATATTACTATATTACCAACTATTTAAATTATATAATTGTTTAACTAATAACTATTATAATTTTATCTTATTTTCAATAACATCGGAAATTAATTTTTCTTTTATTTCCTTAATTTTTTGAGATTCATAATTTTCCCACTTAATTTGTTTAAATAATTTGTAAATAATATGGCTTTTTAAACGATATCCATAATTGTTTTTAATCTTACAGTTATTTAAGGAGTACAGTCAATTATTTCTCGTTTTTTTTTTCTTTCTTACTTCTATTTTTTTCAATTTTTATATTAAAGAAATTTTTTATTATTACATTATAAATAAATTTTTCTTCTATTGTTAGTATTTTAAATCTTTTTCTAATACTATTTTTTTCATCTATTCTTTTGTTTTATGATTATCTTTAGGTTATGACCTTGTTATCTCAAAAACTCGCTATCTCGAATTTTTTTTTAGCGTCCCTTCAACTTCGACATATCGAGAGTCTACTGTATTAATTTTACCAAGTTATTCAATTTATTTATATAGCTATCCTTGATATTTATTCTTATAGTGCTTTATGTAACAAGTTTTAATTTAAAAACGAAACAAAACATCTTCTAGAAACAGGCATATAGGTCTACTTTACAGGCGTATATAAATCACTGACGAGAAGCAAAAAAGGCATACTGGACACACGTAATACAATGTTAACCAATAGCATACTCATGGTCAATCATTATCTACAGCTACTCTCCCTGGTGCTTCTCAATCATGTTTTGTTTCACGCCACACTTTCATATTTACAGAAATCCCGCGGAAAACCAAATATTTTACATTGCCATATTGCTTATAATAGAATCTTTTGAAAAAAAAAACCTCTGATTAACAATAAATTGAAGTTCGTCGGAAGCGCAGTGGCGCCTGAAATGAAACAATCACTGCGCTTCCTATGATCATTTCCATTAACCTCAGTACGGAGACCTCGTTGTTTACTGGTGACTGCTCCTGGCTGATGATCGCCAAAGAACGTGATGTCACTTCTAGGATGTCACTTAGTAAACAATTTGATCTCATCCATTGTTGTTTAATAAATTTAAGTGTCTATTTTCAGCATTTAACAATATCCCAAAAATTTTTTTGAGAAATAACCTTGCTTTAAAATAAGATGATTTCAAAATTAAATTAATACTTCTTTTAAGAGTTATTGCTAGAATGAAATAGAAGGCGCATTGTATTTGTTGTTGCCAGATAATTTGATGCCTAGAAAATTTAGTTGAGGTAGAGCATTTAGCGGAGTTTGCCTTCTCAGAATTTTCTTCGAAACACCAAGAGTATCGTCACGGAACATCGGTAGAGAAGCTCTGTCCTAATTCTCACTTTAATTTTACTTTTATTTCTCAAATATCATCAATGAATGAATTTATTCCATATATGTTCTATTTGCGTAATGATTTATTTCTTTTCAAGAAAACAAATTTATCGAAAAATTCAATTATATTTTATTGTGATATTTCTTTATAATGCCAATTAAATTAAACAATGATTGAAACATAAAATTCGTTTCATTAATATAAAAAATTAATATAAAAAATTATTGTACTTAATATAAAACTAAATAGTTTATTATTATAAATCGTTTTCTTAGTTATTTATAGCTTTAAATAATAGTTGTTTTAAATAATAGTTCAACAAACACATTTTAAAATCTCAATATCCGACTCCCTATTTAAATCGAATTTGCATCAATGCTATTATAATTATATATTTAACGAATAACGAAATAAATTAACAGCATCACAATCTCTCTAGGATTTTTATATGCTTTGTAAAAAAATGTCTTTAAATTAAGCCTGATTAAGAAAATTAATGATAAAAAATAAGAACAAATGCAAAGAAAAATATTATATTTTCTGTTTAAACTTCACAACAATTTCACTGTTAATCCAATCGTTTCTCTTTCCTTTTCGTTATTTTTTTCTCTTCACGTTTTTGTAATTTTAGGAGGACTGTAATGCTATATAATAACTATTTTTTGAGATCTATATTATATTTTTATATTCATATCAGACCCTTTTTTTTTTTTTTGGTTAAAATTCATTTAAAGAGGAGAAACTTTTAAGTAAGTCAGCGTAAAATCAAATTGTTTCGATAAATAAATTACTAAAAAAAAGTTAATAGACACTATATTTATATTTAGCGTATATATTTATCTCAATTTAAAAGTCGATCTTCTATTTGTGATCACAACTTTCATACTAGTGATTCGGTCACGACATTGCCTTTAAAAAGGAGGTTGCAAAATTGTTGTAATTAAAAAAGAATATAAAACGGCTACACATAAATTATGTATTTGTCTTTATGAAATTAAATATATTGTAAAGAGTCATTCAAAAATGATTTTTTTGACTTCATAATGTTATTTCATTATAACATAACAATACCAATATGGGGGTAACATCAGTAATAAAACATTATATGTTGACCATTGATTTTTAATGATTTTTTTTTTTTTTAATTTTTAGCAACTTGCACTGAGTTCTTCCAAATAATAATATGTAATATGTAATATGTAATAATTATGTAATAAAATAATAATAATACTATTTTTGTAAATATAAAATGTTATCAAATATAAATAATATCCTAAAAATTATTTCTTAAATTACCTCAAATTAGTAACACATAACAATTAATTACATTAATTAACCTTGAAAATTACAGTTACCTTTTTCTAGTTTTTACAAGTAATTTGATATTGAAATGTTTCGATTTATCTTCAGCATTCTCCAGTTCGTTTTTTTCTTTATCCATAAGTGAAAGAGAGAGCGTTAAGTTGTGAAATCAGTTTCAATCACGTTAACTTTCTTAACTCAAATAGCATTGTTTTCAAAATCAAAATGGTACTAAATTTTTCTTAAGAATCGTGTGTTTTCTTATAATAGATGAAAAATATTTGCATTATTGTTTATTTTCTTCACACAAATTATTCATTGTTATATTTAAAATATAAATATTAAGGGAAATGAGATTGTTTCGCTCTTGATACAACGTTATCTCAAATATATTCGTTTATCATACTGCCACTAGATGTCTCCACTGTTTCGTGAAATCAGTCAGTCTCGCTCTAACTTATTAACTGTGATTTTCAAATATCAGTGAAAAAAAATCGCAGTTCGTGAAATATTGCCCATCACTAGTAGGAACTCTGCGACGCCTGAAATTCATTAACATTATATTACCGTATTACTAGGTCACTATAACTCGCCATCATTTCTTTTAAGCTAGATCGATATGCACTAACGTTGTATTATTATCATGAATTTGTTTTTATTCGTTTAGAGATTTTTATTCGATTGGCCTTTACTGCTGATATGGTATTTTGGATTCTAGCGTGAATTTGAGCCCCTCAAAAGTAGTATTCATATAACAGTCGACCCCGTAAATTTAACCTTAAAAAAATTCGAATTTTACACGAGTATTTACGGAAAAGAAGCAGAAAAGTGAATATAGACAATTTATTATTATACAGTATCCTTTACATCTAATTAGTTTGCATTATCGAAACTAAAGATAAGTATTTATTTTAGACAAATTACTGCTGTCTTAGGAAGAAATTTCATTAAAATGTACAGCATTTCCGTAGAATAAAAATCAATAATTTATTCTTTTAAAAAAACATGCTTTTTTTTCGTTATAATGCTTTTAAAAAAAAAGTAAAAAAAAAATAGGCTTTTAAATTATTCTCTTCGCAATATAATGTGATGGCGACCAAAATCGGTAGCTATTGCGTTTGTCCTGTCCGTCCGTGTCTGTTCACTCCTAACTCCCGAACGGAAGGTCGGATCGACAAACAGATTTCACCGTCGTGTACAGAGGCACAAACACCGTAGGAATGAGGGATTTTCAGCCCCCCCCCCCCCATTTTCGAGATATTTAGCATTGTTGTCATTGTACCCCCTAAAAACTCCCGAACGAAAGGTCGGATCGACAAACGGACTTTACCATCGTGTTCAGAAGCGAAAACAACGTAGGAATACGGTATTTTCAAGGGCGAACCCCCCCCCCCCCATGTTCGAGATATTTGCCATTATTTTTATTGGATTTTCGCTATTAGCTTAAATGTTAGAAATACAACCTTCTAATTTCAGTTGTCAGCTGTAGGTTGGTACTTAAGGTCTGGGACTCATATACTGAAGGTTATCGGTTTGAATCCGAAAGTCTACTTTTGTTTCCCTCAATGTCCGCATGGGTTTTTTTTGTTTGTTTGTTTTTCTTATTTTCCTAACTTTTTTTCTTTTTTTTCCAACATTTAATTTTTTCCTTACATTAATGTACTGTGCGGTTTGGAAAGGACGATTTTACTCCGCAGAGGGGTACTTTCCTAAGAAATTCTTTTGGACATTTTCGCTTTTAAGAAAAAAATAACGAGGAGCATTTTTGCAATAGTATTTATTCAAGATTGGAGTGACAGCTATACAAGAAGTGAGGTGGAAAGCTAATGGGTGTAATATGTTAGACACAAAGGATTTTTGCTTGTTCTATAGTAGTAGTAATGATAGGAATATGTTTGGTACGGGATTTGTGGTCGATAGAAATCTTAAATCTTCTATTATTAGCTTTGAGCCTGTTAGCGAGCGTATGTGTTCATTAAGGATGAGAGCTTCTTTATTTAATATTTCTTTTCTGTGTGTGCATGCACCAACTGAAGATGCAGAGGAGGAAGAAAAGGATAATTTCTATTATCAACTGGATAAGCTCTATGAGTCACAACCCAAGAATGACGAAAAAATCATTCTGGGGGATCTGAATGCCAAAATTGGTAAAGAAATTGTTTTTCGACCCACTATTGGTCCTTTTAGTTTGCATGATGTCTGTAATGATAATGGTATCAGGCTGGTTGATTTTGCTATCGGTAGAAATATGACTATATGTAGTACATACTTTCAACGGAAGGATATTCACAAAGCTACTTGGATTTCTGCGGATGGTATTACTAGGAACCAGATTGATCACTGAAGAAATTATTGGTGATTATCAATGTGGGTTTAGACCAAATCGAAGCACCACTGACCAAATTTTTTATATTAGAAGTGCCCTTGAAAAATGCTATGAATTTAATATTAGCATCCACCAGTTGTTCATTGACTATAAACAGGCTTACGACAGTGTGTATCGTGAGGCTCTATTTAAAATTATGTTAGAATTTGGTATACCACTTAAACTAACTAGTCTTACCAAAATGACACTCATGGACAATGTTAGTAGGATGAAGGTCTGTGGAAAGTTGTCACAGGAATTTCCAGTGATACGGGGTCTAAGACAGGGAGATGTACTCTCTACTTTACTATTTAATATCGTTCTTGAAAAAGTAGTTAGAAGCATTGAAAGTAATCCTGGTGGAACTATCTACAACCGTACTATGCAGTGTTTGGCATATGCTGATGACCTTAATCTTATCGGTAGAAATGGGAGTGGAATTACTGAATCATTTAAGCAAATTATCAGTGCTTCCAAGGAGGTTGGATTATCCATTAATCAAATGAAGACTAAATATATGATTACTGACAGGAGCGATAGGTTTAGTAATGTACAAGATCTGAAAGTGGATGAGAAAGTTAACCATTTTACCTATCTTGGATCTTTGATTACGGAATGTAATGAGATACATCTTGACATAAAAAATAGAATTGCTGCCGGTAACAGAAGTTATTTCGCCCTGCTACCCCTTTTGAAGTCATCGATATTGTCTAGAAGGACCAAATCCAGGATTTATAAAACCATGATCAGACCTGTTGTTTTGTATGGGGCCGAAGCATGGACTTTATCATGTAAGGATATTTCCATTCTTGGTATATGGGAAAGGAAAATTCTGAGGAAGATTTATGGAGCTATTTGTGACCAAGGTTTGTGGCGTATCCGCACTAATAAAGAACTAATGGAATTATTTCAGGGGCCAAGCTTGGTTTCAATTGTTAAAAGTAAAAGGATCCAATGGGTAGGCCATCTTCAAAGGATGAATTTGAACCGTGGAGTTAAGAAACTTTTCATTGGAAACCCTGGTGGTAGAAGATTAAAAGGAAGACCACGACTTAGATGGCTTGATGATGTGGAACGCGATTTGAAAAAGCTCCAGGTACGAGGATGGAGGAGATAGGCGCAAGATAGAAAAGAGTGGGCTCATATTGTTAAGGAGGCCAAGGCCCTACATGGGCTGTAGTGCCACGGAGTTAGTTATTATTCTTTCCCGAAAAGCGCAAATAGAACGCAGCTACTAGTAAACTAACACTATAAAAAGTAAACATCCCATCTTTGTTTCTTCTCGTCCATATTTTGAAGAAATCGAAGGAGACCTGATGCTTGCGCAAAAGCGTTGAAGGCTCTCGTAAACAAAACCGAACAGTATTGCCTTTTATATTATTATTTTTAAATGTTGTTATTATTAAAGTCACCCTTAAATTTATGCTTTAGCACAAAATTATATTCACTTGTTCGTAACTGCCATTTTGCTTTCAGCAATAACAACTGTATAATAGAACACTCTGAATGCTGCACATTCTCTTATTGCTTCATTATTATCAAAATACCTTTGCCGCAAGAACAGAAATTATTAAATCAATTTTATTTAATTGTGAGAATTTTTAAGATTAATTTAACTACAATGATAGAAAGTCTTGAAGTCATTCTTTCTTTATAGATAACCAACTAATTCTTATGTAGAAGGGAATAAAATATGAAGTCAAATCCTACAAGAAGTCATATTTTCCTGCAGTTCTCCAATATTTACAATAATTACATTAATTACTTTACATAAACCTAAAGGTATTTTTACTGATATTTATCAAAATCATCTACAACAATTATCCAGTCATTAAAAAAAAGTTTATTTCTAAAAAAATAAAGAATTACATAAATAAAAATAGTATGTTATGTCCTTTCTTTTTTAAGTATTAAAATTTAACAAATGAAAGTCATTTGTAAGATTAAGCTAAAATTACAAAAAATAAAAAAAAAACTGCATCTATATTCAGATTTGTGTATCAGAATACATAAAAATTATTACTTTTATTTACATTATAATTTACAAAAGGAAAAAAAAGAAAGAAACAGCCTATAAAATTACTGCAAGTCCAGGAATTGCGTTTTAAAAAAAAATATATTAATAAAAAACTATACACTTTTCCAATTCATTTTGAGATTTCTAACAACATGATACATTTCTATTTATTACATCAGCTTAACAGCATATATGAAACACTGGATTCATAAGTAATTAATTGTCAATTGCTGTCAATGAATTATTTTAAATGTATTCATTACAATTCATTGCATAAAATTCATTCATTACAATTCATTGCATAAAATTCATTACAATTCTTTCATAAAATTTGAAATACATAATTTGGATTTTCAACATTAAGATATAATAATGTATCTTTCGATTTAAAACATACAGGTACATTCTTCGACAACATTCGATAATGAAGACATGAATAGTAAAAGATATTGAAAACAATTATGTACTTTTAAATAAATTAAATAGTGAGTATTGATTTACTGAAGTAAATGCAATGGGAAGTCTTAAAACAATGTATTCACATTGAGACTTGACTAGATCACGACAGATCAACGATTTGTTAATACAAAATTCACAGCCACACCGCCAGTACGTCCTTAAGGTCAGGACTGAATTTAGGAAAACGTTGATTTTCTTTTTTTGTTTGCCCCCTCCCCCCTTGTTCTTTAGTTTCTTTTTAAACAATTTAATTTGTCCAATTAAAGTTTATAATTTACTATCAATAAGGAATATCATTTTTTTTTTTTTTTAACATTTAAGAAATGGAAATGTATGGTGTACGATCAACCACATACGTCAATTTGCACTCGATAACATGGTTACCAACTTCAAATACATTTGGTATACGAACAATAATACATTCAGTTTAAAAACGATGTTCATTCAAGAAACTTGAAATGCTGGCCACTTCAGGCATCAGGTGGATTTCTAGTCTCTAAAGTGTCGTCAACAAATACTTCGTCTACGTAGTCGTTAGCACATGTCATTTCAGCTAAAGCTTTGCGTCTGCGTTCCAAAATTTCGTCCATGGCAAGTTTTCTGTCAATGGAAGCCAGACTATTAATGAAGTCCGTTGTTCCCCATCGTCCTTTCCTGTAAAGGAGAGGGGATTGTCCAGGTAGTCCTTCCAGTCCTAAGGAAAAGAAGAAAAAAATATATTTATACATATTTTATTTTCGGTACAAATGATTTTAGATGTCAGCATTTAAAATAAAGAAATCAACAATTTGAGAATGTCATTTTATTTTATATCTAATCAGAGAGATCAACGACAAAAAAAAATCCAATGTCTTGTTAATTAAATTATAATTGTTTCGGATTTTTTTCCAAAAAAGGATCGATGGGAAGATACTGAAAATGTTATATTGATGCACATTACAGTATATTCTAGGAAGAAAAGAAAAAGATGTGTATCAAAATATATCTTTATTACGAGCATTCTTAACTATTTAAATAAAAGGGATTTTACACATTATCGAAACCTCAACATTTGCAAGGAAATCGGGTCAAATTACTGAAATGCGAAATACCCTTAACCAGCACGATTTTCATGAGAACCTTAGCTTCTGAAATGTTTTAATGCAATTTAAACGCTAATGCAATCTCTGTCTTGAGAGAATTGAACGACTCCTTTAGTTCATGAATTCCTTGCGATCAACTAACATGATAGGTTTGACATGAAATATTGATAGAACTATGTGTCAACTTCAGCACTAAATGATTGGTTTTAATTACAGTTGTACCCTTTCCTCAATGGGGGAAACCAATTGAGACACATCATTTATCCCTTCTCTTTGACCCTAGGCTTACTATGTTCCTCCCTTTCACCGGAATAATGGCCACTTCTGGTCGAATTCTCAGAAAACCCTCTGTCAAGGTCACATTTTTTCTGTAACTTCCCCTTTTCAACCACGCCTACATACCTGTCAGCAATCGAAACCTCAAGGGAAATTAATAAGAGTGACTTAGGTCTTATGACGTCACATTTAATTTTATAATCTATTATGAAAGAGTTAAATAAGTAATAGTGGTTAAGATTACTCTCAACGGATCTTCTAATGATAGCAAATAAATTCGGATGTTAAAAATACAATGAATTTCGAATTTTTCTAAACTTTTTTTTTTATTTTCAAGTTACTATGAAAACTGATTAATGTTTCAAGAAATAAGAAAGTGGAATAAAAATCGAAAACAACATTAACACACAAATTAGAATGAAAATATTAAATTAACCTTTTAAAAATTAAATTTCTTTGTTTCGTAATCTTTAGTAAGCTGACGGCTTTCTTGATCTAATCCTTTATAATAGACACTAAGTCCATTTAAAGAGCTATTACTTAAATAATTTGTCTACTTTATGTAATTATAACTTCTTTCTCCTTATTTGTAGTGTCAATGTTACTTGTAGTGTGTTAATACTAAAAAAAAATATTGCAACTTTTCAATTTTTAGAATCAATAAATCAAGGATATTCAGTATGTAGTGAAGCCCCGATTATCCGCGAGTGCCGCGAAAAATTTTTTTAATTACGAAACTCAAAAAAAAAAACAATTTTAATCCAAGCCAACAACAGGGAAAGTACAATATGCCCTACAGTGCGAAGGTCGAAAATTACTGACAGGTTTATGGTGCATCGTAATCCTATAGGCCTTCTCGGAATTTGTGGATGAGTGGCAGGCTCTTGCTCTGCAGAAGTTTTGCGTAGTATGTTTTTTGCATAATAAAACGTAGTTTTTATGCTGAAATATTTTTTTTTCGTGTTTACACCTCATTTTTAGTCTTTTTTCGGGTTATCCGCGATTTTTACTATCCGCGGTACCCTTGCCAACCAATTCCGCGGATAATCGGGGCTCTACTGTATTTATAGTTTCTTATCGGTCATTAAACTTACTTTGAACGTAAATTTTAATTTTTAATTGTATTTCTTTTTTTAATTGTGGAGTGCCTCCAATTTACGTCAAATTCATGCAAGTTGATTTTTAAGCAATATTTTTCAATCTTGGCATTTACAGCTTAAGCTTGTTAATCATTTTCTAGAAAAATAAGGCTGTTAAAAATCTCAATATAAAGTTACAGATTTATATTCTTACAGATGTAATTGGCAAACGGAGATGACAAGTTGTGTCTCTGGACTATTAAGTTTCCGTGGGAATTTTCCTTGAACATTTTAAAGCTATATTACCAGCACTACATTAAAAAAAAAAAAAAAAAAGTACAAAGAGCAAGCCATAATAAAGCGTTTAGTGAAACAGAAGATTACGACAAAAAAAAAAAACCGACTTAACCAGAATTTGATGAAATTACAGTGTCACGACAGCGATTTGGCCATATTTATGCTAATATCTCCTTTGCTCTGTTTTCGCCACTACTCTTTTGCTTTCAAGGTGAAGAAAGCGAAATAGAAGCCATGAATATTAAACGGGGAAAAAAATGATTCACGAAAATTCAACCAACAATGGAACAAAGGCAGTAGAAAATATTTTAGCCCTTTAAGCACTCTTCCCCAAATTCTTCTCTAGTAAAATCACCTTTTAATCAATTTCTTGGAAACTGCAATTTTTTTGTACGGAAATGTCATTCAATCAAGTGCATAAGAAATGTAGGAAGTAAATTGGGACTTCAAAATGTTAATTGTTAATTGGTCAAACTTTGTAGTAATTGATTAAAAGAGCAGACAAGTTAATTTATCATTTAAAGTGTATTTTAGAAATTTGTCTAAATCCCTGTAACTTCAAAACAACATAAACAATAATCACTGTACTGTTTTAGCAGTTCAAAAACAACGAACGATTTTACCTCGATTTGTTGTTTGAGAACCAGTTTGATATTAGTTACAGGAAAGAAAAAAAAAAAAAAAGTTTTCATTTTTATTTATTACATTTTGTTCCTTTAAAACTGTCATGGACTTCGTTGGATTGCACCGGTAATATATTACTCTTCTTTGCTTCACATTAGGGATGGACGGGACCCGATATTTCGGGAAAATTATAATCCCGTTTATCGGGCGGGATTTGCTTTACTTCGAGATTTCTTCGGGACGGGATTTCGCGATTTATTTAAATTCAACAAAAGGCTTAATAATGCTGGGATTATTAATCCTGGCAACTGAAGATTCCAATAAATCATTGAGAAATACTCTGGACTATTTATTTTCCTTCTACCTCCCAATATTACATCAACAACAAAGTGTTTTCGTCATGGTCAAGTGTTAGCGATCGACCGGCGAAACCAATAAACAACAGACGACGCCCTTCGTGATTTCGACTAGCGACAGACAATAGAGACTATTCGTTTATCGAGTATCAACTGCTCAACTGCAGTAAACATCTACTAACATTTTTAGTAACAAAATATTAACAACTATATCCCATTTACTGAAGGAAGGACAATCCCGTCCCGATTTTCGGGAGGGAAAAAAAAATCCCGCCCCGTCCCGACCTAAAAATCCAATCCCGTCCATCCCTACTTCACATGAAGAAATCAACGCGAATAAAATCTTACGAAACACTTTTCTAATTATTTAAGTTTTCGACAAAGCGACACCAGTTATAAGTTCTACTTAATTAATAAAGCTAGATCTTATTAGCTTTTTTTTATCAAATAATCAATGGATCCTATTGATGCAAAAACAATCAAATATAATCGAAATTAAAGCCAACAATTCTTGTTAATTTGTGAATAAGCTCTTTCCATTTTTTCCAATCTTTTTCATGCGACTGAGTTACCTTCATTCTGACCTAATTCAATGAAGAAAAAAAAAAAGAAAAAGAAAAACACTATTTTTCCTTTTTAATAGATGAACGAGAGAGAGAATGGCCGAATCAATAACAAATTTTAATCAATTACCAATTACAATCAGAAAAAAATAAAAATCCTTGACACTGCTAAAGAAATGGGTCAACAATCAAATTAGATTATCATCATCTCTTGTTTCTTAACTTTTCTTTTGAAATTTGAGTGAAGTCTGTTTCACAGAAGACTTTGTTCGAATTTATTAGACTGTTTATAAAGCGTAAATATTGTAAAGATGTAGAACGTCTGATTCTTCTTTTCCATTAAATTCACAAAGATGCAATCTTTCGTACGGTCTAGTTCGGTTAAACCACATACATTTTGTGAAGTTGCACTTAAATAAACAAAAACAAAAAGTAATAATAAATAAATAAAATGACTAAAACTTAATTTAAATGCATTAAAAACTTTATAAATTTCATATATATAAAGTAAAAACCGCTTTATCTTTCTGAATAGCTACTGCTATTGAAGCTTTTACATAATTTTAGATTAATCAAAGCTACATAATAACGAATGTTACTGCTCCATCTTTTGAAATATAAGTTAAGAATCTGCTTTTAGTTGAAGTTTGTTTTGTTTTCAACTACAATTCTCTGTAAAATTCGCAGGATGATAAGCGAATAAGTTCGAAATGATAATTATTACTATTTAAATTATATGAAACCGATTTGTTTATTGAAACAAGTAAGAAACTTTTTTTTTTAACTAAATAATTTTTTGCTTGGAGAACGTTGGTTTATATTTCCTACTTTAAAATAAAAATATGCATGAATAGAGGAGTGATGTTAAAAAAAAAAAAGTTTGTTAATGCAAAATATGACTACAGAACAAATGTTGCAACTCCGACATTATTTGATAATTGTTAATTATGACTATTATTGTCCTTCGATCTAACAAGCACAATGTAAGAGGCAGTAAATGTTATTAAAATTAGTAATGCATAATCCCAGAATTTCTGTGAGATTATATATTGCTAATGGCTAAGAAATGCACAAAACTTCAAGAAATAATGCAAGAGATATTAAAACGTAAATTTAAAGAGTATTAAAATAATTAAGTTTAAAGATACCAAAAATTTTCTACAGAACTTTCCCCTGTCAAAACACCTATTTTTGATAAGTGTAGAAACTAGGAAAGATGGGAGAAAACCATAGAATTGCAAAGAAATATCGATTAAATGGATTGCATTATCTTTTTCATTTAATTAAAACTTTTTTTTTTTTTTTTTTTTTGCCAAGGAGGTACTACAAAAATGTACAACACTGAACAACGATAATATTTCAAATAGAAGCTAATTGCTGGTCAGAATTCCACTTCCCTGCAGTCTTCAATCATCGTTGTAGCGAAATGTAAACTCTTATATTTTACTCAAGCTTAAGTAAGTCATTCGTGACATTTAAACAATTTCTCATTCTAATCAGAAATCCACCAACTGCTTTGGATTATGCTTCTTAAATCAATGGAATCGACATCCTGTTGATAATTAACTCAAAAAAAGATAACGGATACTTTCAACATGACTTCCTTCGAATCTTTGGATAAATTTGGATGCTGATTTGTCGTTGTCACCATATGGTTACTCCCTTAGAGGGTGGTCCACATGGAGTGGGTTTAGGGGCAGATTCTTTACTAGAGCCTTTCCTTTTATGGTCAAATGTGATGATACAACTTCCGGACCAATTTGTCAAATGGAATGTGTTGTTAATGTACAAAAGCTTTCGCCACCCTTTGATAACATTACAAACAGAATAATCAACGTCTTTTCAAATGTAACTTAACTAAATGTTCAAGATATACAATAGGCAAGTTTTTCACTGCTTCAAAAAAACGGGAAAAGATAAATTTCATCAAAGAAAAACTTTAGAAAACACACGATAACTAAACAATAAAAATTTCACTGAGCTGATTTTAGATTATTTGCTGGGTACCGGAGACGGCACCGTTTCGGGTTTCAACACTCTCTTCAGCCCGGTACCAGCAAATAATCTAAAATCAGCTCAGTGAAATTTTTGTTGTTTAGTTATCGTGCGTTTTCTAAAGTTTTTCTTTGATGTTTTAATAATGTACGCACGTTAAATTTGATTTCAAGATAAATTTCAGTTGATACAGATTTATAAGAATAGACAGTTTCGAACTTCATCATTAGCAAAACAAATTTTTAAAATTTTGTTTATTTTACATTGTGAGAATAATTCAAATTAATCTAACAATGAACAATAAGTTATGCCCGACTTTCTCTAAACTAATTTTAAATGATTCTGGAATAAAATATTTAAACCATTTTTTTTTTTTTTTTTTTTTTCCAAATTTAAATACAGTTAAGAGTTAGTTGTAGTTAATTGTTTTTTGTTTTGTTTTGTTTTTTTGCTGCAATAGTATGGCCAAGACAGTTAAAATAGAGATTATAAATAAACTCGGCATTATTTTTTGAGTTAATTAAAAGGGGAAAGTGTAAAGCTTATAAAGTCAGTCTACAAATACCAAAGTAAAACTCCAAAGTTTGATGTATAATTTATTGAGCAAACTCTTATTTATCGACCACATGATTAAGCTCTTCAATATGATATAGAACAGTCGATCGGCTCTCTTGTAAAGATTCTTGTGACTAAATTCTAATTTACTACAAACTATGACTTAAACTTCAATGATTATTCTGTTGAGTTCGAATTCTAAATAATGTCATTGACATACAAACATCACCATAACATACAAAATTATTCTAGGACCAGATGTCTGCATTTCAGCAGACAAAGGTGTACTGTTATTATTATTATTATTATTAAATATTATAAAGCAATATAGAAAAATTTACATATTTTATTATAAAAATAATAATAAAAAAGCTTCAACGATAAATTACTTCACCCTCGAAATCTATAACTAGTTTCTCATTGCAGTAATATGAAAATAAAAATAAATAAAAAAAATATGAATTCCAACTAACTTCATAATACCCGTTAATTAGTCAACAATTGCTTGTCAAATAGTTTAATATCATCATTGGTTTAGTAATATCCTGAGGATCGACCTAATTAGAGGCAATAAATTCATTTATTGCCACCTACTATCTCAATAAAGTTAAACAGCAATGTAGCAATAAAGCTGAAATCTTGATAAATACATTAACGAGAACCCCAGGTTTCAAATCTTTTCATGTCAGCTTGTTTGTCTGGAGATAGGAATTGATGTAGTTTTCTAAGAAGTGTTCCTTATGGAACAGATAAACTGTATTCAGAATTTGCCTAAATTATCATCATTTAAAAATAGAAACCCGATCACTTGACATTTAACATCTAAGCAACAACACGAAAAACAGTCTCAGCTTTGAAGTCATAATATTTAAGTAATTAAGTGACATAACCAATATAGCCATTAAAATAAAGATATATTTATAATTAAAATATAAGCACTACTAGCTTCGCCGGCGAATCCGTCCTCCTCTTCAGGTGACAAGAATTACAAAAAAAAAAAAAGGATCCTATTCATATAATTTAAATAATTGTAAAAATCTGACCCTTTTTCTTTTTGTAATTCTTGTCATCTGAAGAAACCGGACGGATTCGCCCGCGAAACTAACAATGCTATTTTAATTGGATTTAATTGGAAATATATCTTTATTTTTAATAGCTTTGTGTTTTACTTCCCTTAATTACTTAGGTCTCAGCTTTTCTTTAATGCAATGTTTATGAGATTTCCAAGGAGTTGGCGAAGAAATTTCTGTAATGGCCTCGGATTTTTTTTTTTTGTTGGGGTGGGTGGATTAAAAAGTCATTGGGAACAACTGTGTTAACGAATGCATGAGCTAATATTGCTTAACGTTTACAAATAAATCAGTCAAAAAGACATTACTAAATCGGTTGTGATTTTGACATGCAATATTTATAAAATAAATCACAAGTCTACCTTTTCAGAGATAGAAATAGCATCTCTTAAGAAGAATCTGATTCACTCACTGACTCAAAACATCGAAGTTACAGAAACAAGGGAGGGAAGAAATATACAGAAAAAAATAAAGGCCCTAAAGCGAAAAGAGAATGAATGGGCTGATTAGGTGTGGAACTTTTTTTTTTTCTTCTTCATTTTGATGGCGATCTATCCTTCTGCTGGTTCTGCTTGGCTTGACTGGGAAATCCTGCCCCGACTTCAAGACACACGAAGCGTGGGAAAGACAGGCTACCCTCTTGTGGTAAGCACCTGGAATCACCCCTCCATTTCCGTTTCAGTAAAGACAGGAAAGTAAACGCAGGACTACAAGTCCCGTAAGAATTAATAAAAACCAGGAACCACATTTAATAGGCAATGTTATTGTACATTTTCAGAATTAATAATTGCAGATGCAGCTTCCAACAGATGCAAAATTCCACACAAGGGAAAATCGAAACAGTTATGAATCTGTAGAAAGAAAATACATTAATATGTCCCTTCTCTGTTAAGAATATCAAAATATACTGTAGCAACTGCAGAGCTGCTTTTCTTTCTTTCTATCTTTTTAATACACAAGACAGTACTGTTTATATATAACTGCACTTAAATAATATTTAAATCATTAATTATTTATATTAGATATTTAGATGAAGTATTTTATAAAGGAAAAAAAAAA
>JAFIDM010009631.1:122902003-122920196 GCA_023159025.1 Thereuonema tuberculata
TATATATATATATATATATATATATATATATAACATTTTACGTCAATACCTTAGCAACACTTAGGCCCCTGGTTGAGGCCCGTCTTGCCTAAGAAAATGCCAGTGATTAAACGTGATTTTTTGTGTTTGTTTGGGTGAACGTTTACACTGTGTAACTATTTTTTAAAAGAGTAAAATTTGTTATATATATATATATATTCATTATTGTTAAAAGTAAGAAATGGTCAACAAATTTTACAATGAAAAAATTTCCTTTCTCTATACACGTTTTCAAATAGGTTCGTTTCATAATAAATCGAGTAACAACCTTCGTAAACTCTTAATCTTATTGGAAATCTTTAAGGTAAGTGTTTTGTGACGATATTAGCAGCAGAAACAAAAGAATAAAAATATTCCCTCGTGACTAGTCAATCCTATTATTCTCAAATTTCCCAGCGGAATGTTAATAACACTGAATCTAAAGGAGTTTCTCGTGGAACTTAATAGGATACTTTTCAAAATTTAATCCATTTGTTCCAGAATCCAATTGAATAGTCTTAATCTATTTATAGTAGTATCTAGATGTGACTGAAGTCTGAAGCTGAATCTAATGCAGAACAAATAATATCAATACTGAGAGAAAAAAGTTAAAAGCTCAAAAAACTTAAAAAGTTGAAAAACATCCAAATGTTTGGTTAATCATGCAATTGTTGGTAGATATGTTTCCACAAGCATAATTTATCTTTCCTTGCGCTTTTCTTTCTGTCTTTTTTTTTAATTTATACTTGAAGTAATGCCCTTGGCTTTGTTTGGAAGTAACTTTATTAATGTATTTACGCTTGAAAAATGTAAATTCATTATTCAGTAGTAAAATACTGGATAAGTAATGTATTTGTGAACTTTCATGTGCAATTCAAAACTGGAAATTGTATCAGATGATGCGCGGTCAAACTACTTGAATTTCAAACCATAATATTATGGAGTTTTTAGATATTCTGCATATCTGAATACAAGTTATTGTAAGCTTCAATCACAAGGTCCAACCAAAGTTCAAATTCAAGTATACTGATCAAATTCAAATTGTAATAAATAATTTCGTTTTAAAATGAAATGCATTCATGTCCGTGAAACCATGAATTAGTTATCACAAACCAGAAAAAAAAGTCAAAACGAATTCATCTCCAATTATTACTAATAACATTAATAAAAGGAATGTTTAATGTTTACAAATCATTTGACCGGTCATTCTCAAGTAGCTTCGGACTGTCTTGAATAAATATCTTACTTTTCAATAATACTAGATAAAAAGATGCAATTAAAATAAAAGCATTAAAACGAAATTTTTATTATTATTTATATTATATTCTTGCGCTCAGGTTCTGTTTCCATACAAGCGCAATTAATGTTAGTAATATGAATTAGAGAAACTACCAGGCAGTTCTAGAGACTTCATCACCTGGAGGGGCCCTGGAAGAACTGCTGTGTTTGCTTCTCATTTAATTCGGGAGTGTTCTTCTGAATTCAATATTTAAATGGACCTCTTAAGGGACAAGTTTCTATTTAAAGAACAGGTTGTGTAAACGATTCGAAGCAACTATGATTATTGGTTCTAATTAACGATTTTTCACTATTCATTATCATCTTTTATTGTAAGAGAACGACATTTTATTGTAGAAAATTGACTTACAATAAATTGAATGCAAATTCACAATCTGTACAACCACATCAAATATACAACTTGGAATGATTTACAAAGTCTTCAAAAATTCTAAATATTTTTTTTTTTTTACTATTTGTGGAAACTTTTTCCACAATTTTCTCTTACAAATGTCGAACAAGAATTCTTTCTTATTTTCACAAGTGACATTTTCGTGCTGTTGTTTTAGTTATTAGTAGTTGTTAATGAGTTCTCATGGCTGATTACAGAATTCATCACCACGAAATAATACCTCCAATTACTTTATTAACATCTAATAACTCACAACCTCCAAACGACAATAACTCGTATGCCTAATCGGCCATACTTTTTCAAGCCTTCTTTCTTTAACATCGCGGGTGGAGGGAGCCATCCTCCTCCTTTCCTTAATCAAAATAAATTACAAAACGAATAATAAACAGAAACGTGAATCATACGCATAATAATAATGATGATAACATTACCTCCAATTACTGTTTTTCGAATTGATATATTATTTCGTAAGAATTCTTTTTGCTAACTTAGTCTAAAGCCCATGTGTTAATCAATTATGTTAATGTGTTAAATATTAACTAATACTGTAGCAATACAATAAAAATAACAATAATAATTACAATTTAAGAGCTCTTTTTATCTCATCAAGTAAGTTTTAGATATGACAGTCTATTTAGAACTGAAATACAGTCGGACCTCTATTTAACGAATTTCTATTTTGCGAACTTTTCTTTGGAACCAAGAACATTTTGCTAATTTCTTCGTAAAATAACCTCCAAATAGCGAAGTGCATTTTCTATTTAACGAACTTTTTCATAGTATCTATTTTTTTTTCTCCTTGAAATTTTTTTATTATTAAAATTCCCTAGAGGAAATGAAAGAAATGTGGATACAGCTGAGGGAAAAAGAAGAAATTAACGATGATGTGCTGATTGATGATTATCATTCACTTGATTTTGAAGTTGAGACCTCGGAAACACTAACTGAATCGGATATTTTAGACAGTTTGAAAAATAAAAACAATATAACTATGAATTGCGATGAAGATGATGATGATGAAAATGGAAATGATTATGATGGAAAAATCAAAAAACCTTCGTATGCTCAAATGCTAAAATAATTTGAAACAATCTGATGCGGATTACAATTTGAAGAAAATACTGAAGGGGTTTTTGGTACATTGCAAAGATGCGAGACGTACTATGAGCAAAAACACTTTTTCAAAAAAAAAAAAAAAAAAATCAGACAAAATTAACAGACTTTATTAGTAAAATTTAAGTACGCATGTGGTAATGTATGCTTTATGTCATTAAAATTATTACTTTTTTTAATAATATTGAATAGTAAAAGGTGAATCTCTATTTAACGAATTTTCCATATAACGAACTTTTTTGGGGGATTTAGCGACTTCGTTAAATAGAGGTCCGACTGTAGATACCCATCCTCAATCTAAAGAAAAATATTAATGGCAGTAGGGATTTCTTTTTTTCTTAATTAGGTTGACATAAACTAAATTTAGATATATTTTAATCGTGTTGTTTCTGAATTTACATTTTGTAATTTATAAAACTTTACATTGCAATTCCCTGTTACTTCAGATAAAAAAGTTTTCAAGTCATTTCGGATTAATGTCAAGTAGTACATGACATGTGTATGCAATTATACGAATCTTTTAATTAAAAGATTAAACCATACATTGGAATTGACAGCAAAATGAAAATAGAAATACTGGAGGCTTTAGTTTAAAAAAAAAAAATAGTCCGTCGACTTTATCAAAAAAAAAATAATTGAATTATCAATTTCAATTATGACATCCAATTACATATGATTGTAGCAGTTCTAACAGCAATAACCAAAGGTATTGTAGGGAAACGAAATTAGATTGAAGCTTTATGAAGTAATATAATTTGTGGCAGCCTAAGGGCCGGAAGTCATGATCACTTGCTTCCCGATCAGTTCCCAGATGAATGGAGCAGCCCGAGGGGGGAGGAGACACATAAAAACAGGTCATGGTGGATTCTCCCTTTCACACGGTTGAAAAGGAGAAAGGAACAAGAGGTTTGTTTAAAAAAAAAAAGAACGAAAGAAGAACTAAAGGAATTTATTAAAACTCCACTCAAGGCCTTCGCAAAATAATTATAATAATAACGCAATGGTTGCCACTTAAATCTCGACAGGGATTTAGGATTTAAATACGGCGCTAAATGGAAGCTCTTTTTTTATTCTCTCTCCCATTCATTGCTGTTCTTTATCTGAATATCAATTAGTATTTCATTGGTCTATAATTCTGGCATTATACTTTAGTATTAAAAAACAGTCAATGCAATAAAAAAAAGAAAAGAAAAGCGAAAAACAACTTGAAATTCAAACAACGTAGGATTTTTTTTTTTTTTTTTTTTTTTTAATAAATCAACTTAAAGTATTTGGAAAACAGCTTTTGATGCATTCAAGTACAAAAAAAAATCAGATTCTTATCAGAACTTTACGATAACAAATAAATAAAAAGCGTTGAACGATGTTACAGAAAAAAAAAATTGCTGTATAAACTCTTCAGCTAATTTTCTTTCACGTACGTTAATTAGACGAAAGAGGAAGACAAAGAAAGACAATAGATAAAATGACCTATTCAAAAAAAAAAAGTAAGAAGAGGTCTAGGTCACCAAAACAAATAAGGTCATACCGAACACGAAAGTTGCTGCACTTTTTTTCTTTTTTTTGAAGGAAAAAATATGTAGCTAAACGAATAATTAGTTTATAATACGAATTCAAAGAAAACTGTTCTTTCTTTGTAGTTTAGTTGTAATGTATAGCATTTACTAAACTTAAAAACAACTCAGTTTGCATGGTTATGACTCAGTGCCAGGAGAATGTGTCAGTTAAATGGCATCGGGTGAAGGAGGCTCCAACAGCTGGCGGCGTCTTATCGCGGAGTCTAGGGATAAGAACGAGTTTCTTTCAAGAGATCGAGGGAGAATCACCAGGTGAATGACTATGGCAAAGGGAGGTCAGGGCAGGTGAGGCAAAGCAGGTGAATAGAATCCTCCTACAACAGCTGTCCACTAGAACATCTGTCCGAATACGGCAGTAGTAGAATGTCAAAAAAATAGAATAATAATTGATACAAAAGGTTCTACAAAAAATTAGCGGAAGGACACAATGAAAACAGTAACGCCATTTTCAATAAAAGCAAAGGAGATACGCTGTTTCTCACTTCCTCTTGCAATTTTCTAACTGTATTAATAACCGTAATTAATTTAGGGCAAATGCATAACGAATTAAAAGACCCTATTCTATTCACAACAATTCTTAATAACCTCAAATCTGTTTTTATCTGAAACTGAAAGGCTTCAGTAGTTTTTTTTTATTTTTATACTCTTTTAGGGAAAAAAAAAAAAAAAAAACCCTGTCATCAGTTCGACTCACAAATTGTAATCCATCATCAAACATATGTGTGTGTGTGTGTGTTTATTTCTCTGAAAAGACCTAAGGTTAGAAAGAGATAAATTAATATTTATTTATTTACTAGCAGCAAAGCCTGCCGGACGACAGGCATAAAAAAAATCTGAAAAATCATTTTATTATCAACTATCAAATATAAAGTAAATGTAATCTAAATACTGTGCTAACTTGCGAACGAAGCTTCTACAGCAGAAATGGTTTGAGTTTCGAAATCAGCGTAAACAACTGAGTAAGTATGCCAAATTTCATTAAAATGGATGCAGTGGTAACAAAATTATTTGTTTTTGAACGTATGTTTTGTTAGAATTTCAGTTGTCGAGGTCAGTTCCCAAGAATAAAATTTTGTTACAGACAGACAGACAGACGAAATTAGCAAATTATATAAGTTGATTCCCTTTACATACGGTTGGGGGTGGGGGGGCGTATAAGCTTCAGGCATTAAAAATTATTAACATAAAAGAAATTGTCTATTTGTCTAAATATCAAAACTGATTCTTCTGCCAGGCGAACAAAAGTTACATAAAGATATGGAGGAATGGTCTGAGCGATGACTGCCTTAACTTCAAATAGATCAATGAATGAAACAACATTTTGCTCCAACATTTTCTTTTTTGCATTCCCAAGCAATGCCAATATTCCCCCTTGTTCACTTTATGCCAATTTTAGTAAAAGTATTAATTTCACTAACATCAACAGCAAATGTGATATCAAGAAACATTCATTTCGGGAAAAGAAAGTAAAAATATCATGGTAATTTGAAAATAAAAACTGAATATACAAAAAAAAATATCAAACTATCAGCACAAGTTGGCGTTTTAGACAAGTGCTAATAAATTTACACCTACTTAGAATGGCAATGGGGTCGAGACTCCCTAGAAACCGAATAAATATATATTTAATTTTTTTCTCATCACCCTCCCCTCTGTCTTCTTTATTTTATTTTTTTTAATTTAAACTGGGAGCCAACAGAGGAGGGAGGTCACGTGTTTTGGTCGTGGGAAGACTGAAAGAATTCTCTGGAAAAGTGATCATCATTCTATGACAGTAATTGGTTGCAGTTGCCTCTGGAGAAAAGAAGGGAAGAACAAGAAGGCACTGGGATAAAGAAATAGAACAGTTGCCTCCCCTTTCAGAAGAACATAGAACCATGTCAAAAAACAATACATTTTCTTCCACTTTATTTTAAAATAAATTAAAACAGTGTTAAATTATACCATTAAAAAAAAAAAAAAAAGATGCAAAAGATTGTTTCTCCGTCAATTGATCAGATTTAAACCAATGAAAACATTTACTTACAAAACAAAATTATTAGTAATAACTACATAAATAAACGGAATTTAATTATTATTTTTGAATGTTCCCAGTTGTATTCTATTTGATACAGGAAAGTAAATTAGTTGTAATAGGTTATGTGGAGACAATAATGAAATTTAATTCATCTATTAAATATCTGCTTTTAAATAGAAAAAACAACAACACCTTTATCATTTGTTGATTTGAATTTTATTATGCATAAAAGACGCACTACTAATCGAACAATGTTGTATTAAAAAGAGATACATCTATAAAGCCTATTTTCTACAACCTGTATTCTAATTTATATGGATGCAAACTACATAGGGTCTATTATGTTTCTTGGTTAGGTAAAATGGATTTTTTTTTTTTTTTTTTTTTAAATCCTAGTTTTGTTGCTTTAACAATCATGTTTTCATGTTTTTATAACCCTAAACCTTCAGTCCCTAGTTTTAATCTCATTTGGTGTAGTACATTGTTTATCGTCAAAAATTTTTCAAGTCAAATGTGAAAATACCTGTAATTTAAATGTATAAACATGCATGTATGTGTACATAACTACATTTTAAATTATATATATATTAAATTAATTCAAAAACCTGAATAAAGCAAATAATGAGAAATATCTATGAAATTGTAATAAGATTTTTTTCTTGTAATGTATATCTATAAAACCTTTTTAATATATATATAGAATTAGTAACATTTATTAAAATAATCGTGGTCTTCAAAAGAGGAACTTTTAGTTTTATACACTCATACCCTATAAATCTGTCTTAAATGGTAATTCGTTTTATGATGTCACAAACTTGTTTTTTTGAGATAAAAAGAACGATATGAAAATGAAAGAAAAAAAAAGGATCTACGATAACAATCAAAACATCTAAATTTCAGGGGACAATTTAACAGAGCTCGGTGTTTCCCCTTATGGAGACATGTTTACGTTTTTAAAGAAAGAATACTGAATAAAAATTAAATAAAAGACAAAAGAACAAAGCCATTCCAAAATTCAGAGAAGTCTCAAGTGGGGATTTTTTTCAAAAGCCAGGAAACATGACGAAGTTTCCCGAGTTTGAAACACCGTTAGATCCGTTTCCCTGGCTTTTAAATTAACATACGCGTTAATTCGAAGACTTCCTTCATTACCTTCGTGAAATATCCGACAAAACTGTAGTGACTCACCATTTAAGGAAGGAAAAAAAGCAAACTTTTATTTGTTTTATAATTCCTATTTTACTATGAGATCACGCAAAATTGTGTTGTTATTAATTCTGATTCAAACCCAATAATATTAAAATAAAGATTTAAACTTGAAACTTGAAAAACTACATACTTCAACATGAACATTAAAAAAGAAAGAAAAAAAATGGTTTAAATTGATTATTCCTAAAATTAAAACAGAAAATATAGAATATACATAAAGAAAAATTTTATTTTAGCTTTTTTTTAAATATTTTTGAGTTATTGAAATTGGAATTACGGTACTAATGTAAGCGTTTGGTCATCCACCCTCACAGTAGTGATTCAGGCCAACAGAGACAGGTGTGTTCTCTTTACTAAAACCAGTTATATGGAGACAAGTGACGAATTAAGATTGAAAACTTAGTAGACACATGGTTACAAAATGGACCAAGTTCCAAATGAACTTCATTATCTTTATTTCAAGCTTCAAATATTGCATGAGCTTTCTTTCGCATTAATACACTATAAATAGCAATTCGATAATTATTGTGAAATTTAATGATCTAATTATCGGATAAATAATTAAATTTGTAACCTAGATAGGAGTAAATCATAAAGGTTCTTACGCAGGTAAAATTCAAGTTTATTACATCATACTTTCATTCAAACATAAATTATAACTTGTGAGTTTCTTCTAACTTTTTTTATTCTTCTTCGATCTTGGCTATTTATATATATATATATATATATCTTAATATAATTGGACAAATCAGTCATAATAATTTACGTTCAGTGAAATAGTTTAATTGATAAACTCACATTCATTTCACATTCAGTTTTGAAAACAATCAAAATAAACTTAAGATACGAACAATCTTCATTCGGTTACTTTTATAGAACTAGGGGCCTTGATATATCAATATATAATAAATAAATTTAATATTTCGTCTGAAAAAATATCACTGTGACTGATTTTAAAAAATATTAACAATATTAAAGCTTAAATAAATAAATAAATAAATAAATAAATAAATAAATAAATAAATAAATAAATAAAAGTATTTAATTAAATAAATATTCTTAATATTATGTAATAATTTCCACTTAATGCCCTTAAATTGGCCTAAATATTGTCTACAATCATTCTCTTTTTTTTTTTCTGTAAAAAAAAAGTTCCTCAAAAACTTTTTATTTTCCTTCTTTCTGTTATTGAAGATTCAATTAGATTTGCATCAGAATTTGAAAAGTTTTATTGACTTCTGAATCGATTTGTTCTTACGCAAAATTGCTTCGAAACAAAATAAAAGGAATACAATTGTTTTAGATACACCCATCCCATAACGCCATCTCCTAATTCTCAGTTGACATCGCGGAATAAATGAGGTTTACAAATTTTGTTTGCATCATAATGGAAGAAAAAAAAAAACCTAGTGGCATGTGCCCATCTGATGAGCTCAAAGCCCAAGTCTCAAAGTCTACCAGCAGTGAGTGGTTTTGTTTACAAAAGCCTTCATCATTGGAATACTGCACGGGGGAATCACGTTTCCAGCGTTCAAAGGACCTGGCACAAGGATTAATTTTGACTCACTTATTTCCTCCACGTGAACACTTCTAAACACACACACACACAAAAAAAACAACTTTGCCTGTTTGTTATATTCAAAACTTACGAAAGTAATATATTTTTATTTAATCTGATAAAATAAATGATTAAATTAAAAAAAATGGACATTATTTGCTTTTTAAAACAATACTTTGGAATTTTTTAATTCTTGAAACCATCTTCAAAAATAAATATTTAAATTTTTAAATAAGTCATCCAAAGATTGAATTTTCGTAATCAAACTACCGCAAATACTGTAATAAATCTAATTACAATAAATTTACAAAACTAATACCAAAAAAAAAAAACTTTCCATCGAAATGACTGAACTGTCTTTTTCATTTTCTAAAATTTTACAGAACATTTGGTGAATAAATCAAATAATGATATCAAAGTACATTACTATAGTTTTATCAAATTTTTAACAGTTTAAAAATAAAAATTACATAATCAAAAGGCTTCATGAGACTGCATTCAAATAGATTCACCAGACTCATTTTTACCTCAGGGTTCATTAGATACTGATGCCTCTGTTGAAGATAGTGAAAAGGTCTTGTGTTGACATGAATAAGATAATGAATCTCACAGCTGCGGCACAGTAAAAGAAAGGACCCACTTTCCTTAATCAGTTACAAATCTTTTATGTAAATACTTTTATCGAAGTTCTATAAACATTTTATAACCAAGAAGTTATGTTCTTGTTACAAACAGTCATTCTTTGCTGTAATGTTCCTATTGATTTCAACATGCTTAAATGGTTTGATTGTAATTAAAAAAATGAATAAAAACAAATGCAGAAATTAACTAGATCACGTTAAAAACCTCAAATTACTGCTTGTCATTATTTATTTTTTTTCTAGTATAGTTGTAATTATCAAATTCATGCCTATTTTCCTCACATTCTTGGTAATGAAATGCAAAATTAAAGTATTTGCAATTTTAACACCTCAGATAACACTAGTAGTTTTTAACATTGGCTACTTGGAAAACAATAGGCCCAAATAATAATATAATGGAGATATATTAGATTCAAGAATTTATATTTGAAATGTATAATAAGTATTACTTAATTATATAATATAATACAAAAAAAAAATCAAAATATAGTAGGGTATAGTAAAACTTTTCGAGGTTCTAGTACACCCTATTATAATTTGTTTTTAAATCATCCAGGCATCCAGGGCAAAGCTTTAGAAATCAACCTGCTCTCAAACAAAAGTTGTTGTTTTTTAATCAATTATTTTATATATTATTGTCTCTTTAATTCTGTTACATCAGAAGCGCCAACTTTTAGAATCTACACCAAACAAGGCCTTTGTCTATTAGTATCGAATTTTCTTATCTTACATTTTTACAAAATATAACGTTTAATACTTAAAACCAAAGATTCCCAATCAGAATTCCCCTGATCATATTTATGGGCTCTGCAAAAAAAACGTCGAATGATTAAATAATTATAAATATTAAATAAACCCTTAATAAATTAAATTTTCTTCTGCAATAATTTAGTTGTAAATGAACTGTCATAGTAAAACGTATGCTAGTCTACAATGTATTAACGCAGAAAATTTTCTTAAGGATATGATTATTAAATTTGAAGTTTCCTCATGGAAAAAATAAAATTGGGAAGCACTGATTAAACCTATCACTTGTTGCGCCAACAGACGGCTTGAACTGTTGTTCAACCTTCGTTATTCGCATGGCAGATTGCTTCGTGTATTTTATTTCTTTATTTTATTCCTATAAAAGTTAAAAAAAAAAAAAGAAAGAAAGAAGCGGAGATCAATTAATATTCAGAAGCTCTTTTCTGCCCTTAAAACAGCCACGCCTCTATTAGTCATCACTTACTTAAAAAGTTTAGAGGTTATTAAGAAAGATTTGCAAAGCACTAATCTCATTGGCCTATTGTCAAAACGTCTTATTTCTAATCCGTATTTAAATAAAAGCATATAAGTGTTCTGAAGTAATACATTGATGGCCAAACAGAGCTACAGTTAGCTCACCTTTTTAAAAAAAGTTAAACCCGTAAAATATATGAAGAAAAACAAAAAGGAAAACTCAATAAATTACAGAGATATGATCAAAAAATATTCAACAATTAAAAGATATTTACCAAATATATATTTTGAATATGAAAAAAAAATTGATATAACAATTAAAAAGAGATATCTTCATAAGTTTAAATTGAACACAATTATTATCATTAAATCTTATTCATATGACAAAAAAAAAAAAGTTATATGACTAATTCTACTGTTGAACAATTCTTATATCTAATTTACCTTTGTACAAAAAGTTTTAAAAAAATAATAAAGTAAACAGCTTTAAAAACTATAGTGATCGCAATTTAGGTATTTAAAACACTCATGGCACATTATTTTATTATGCTAAAAACATTGAAATTTTTATTTTTAAACTGTTAAGATTGTTTGAAGAGTTCTGCTTTACAAAGAATTCTTATACTTAAACTTTAGGAGTAACTTTTTCTTTTAATTTATAACTTTTCTTAAAACTTTTTCTTTTTTCCTTTCCATTTAATTTCTCGAGTTTGCGTAGTTGAAAGAAGTTAGTTTCAGGGGATAAGTACAGGAAATTTATCTTAGTTGTTAAACTTTTAAGAGGGCAGAAGAAGAGTGAAACTTTAATCAGGAAACTATTGTAATTGATGAAGAGGGTGTTATTGAATCAGGATATTACTTACCGCGAAATCTCATCCTCCTCCGTCGGTACTGAATGCAGGCGATAATAATCATGATCACGGCTACCGTTGTTCCAACCGCGACGCCAATGACAATCGACCATGGAGCACTGTTGTCTTCTTCAAGTGGAAGCCCAAACCTCATCCGAGGTTCAGCCACAATAAATGATGGCGATGGAAGATTCTTTGACAAGTCAATGGCACTGAAACGTAGATCGTCACGAACTTCTGAGACCGGTCCGCATACGGTGTCACGGTAGGCTTCGCAAGGCAACAGGACCCACTCGGGACGAATACATTGCGTACACGGGCGACATTTGTTTCGTCGAGCGTCCCAGTACGTTTCTCTTAAAGAGCAACTTGTCGAAGGGACTGAAGGTGTATGATAAGCAGCAGCAAAGGCTGTCAAAACCAACAGCAGCAATAGAAGAGAAACCATCTCGGTCGATCTCCAGCCTGCTCTTTGAATCCCGCCGAAGGTTCGCAGCCATTCATAGCAGATTGTAGTGACGTCACGCCAACATGACGTCAAGGCCATTCAGAAAACTTCGCTGACATGCTTCCTGCGCTCCCGAAGGGCAAAAACGTGAATTCCGAATTCCCTTAATTTCTTGTTAACTTTGTTTAAATAAACAGGCAACTTTTAAAAACAATAGTCTTCAAACTGATGATCATTTAACACATCGATAACGAAACAATCAGTCATTTTTTTTTTTTTAATAAATTAAAATTATGAAGATTTGCAAGTTTTTAAGAATACTGTACATATAAATAAAAACATTTTAATTAATCCTACTTTCTTAATACTTTTTTTTTTGTATTACAAAGAAATTTAAATTTAGAAAATTAACTACTTAATTATTTTTTTTATAGCTCAAAGCCTCACAGTAACCTCCTTCTATATTCCTTCATGATTAGAAAAAGACATCACTTTTAACCATTTTCTGTTACTAAGGATGAAGGACTAAATTTCTCCTTTTTTTTTTTTCAATCTAATGATTCCTTTTCCAGTCAATTTCAACAAAACTAATATTTTTCATCGCTAACTAATATGGACAAAATAAAAAATGAAAAGCTTCAGAAATAAAAGGCAATTTTCTTGTTTTGTAATTTACATCAGTTAATCACAAATAAAAACAAATTGACATTAAAAAAAATGATCCAACTTAGCCAAAGGTTTTTTTTTTTTGTTTTTTCAATGATTCTGGGAAAAAAAAAAAAATGATAACGATATATCTACGTTAAGTATCAACCTACAAATCGTATTGCTTAAAAATAACTGTTACATAATAGAACATCTACAAATAGAGAATGACAACGAAACTGAATTACGTTTTCCAAACTTTTTTTCAATCTATTTAAATGAGTCATTAATGACTTAAAGCATTTTCTTTCTTTCCAGAGCCGGATTATTTCCCCTTGTTGTTCAAGGTCAGAGTTTGATTTCCCTTCCCCCACTCCGAGTTTTAACTTTATCCTCTTCCTAGAAATCTACACAATTACATTTATTTCTAAAACTTATTCTTTGTTGGCCAATGGAATTTTACAATTTGTCAACAAAATTATAGTTGAAGCCGTATTTTTTTTTTTTTTTTTTAACATTTAGAATTTAAAACCTCTAACTATTCTCGCGAACCTGGTTTAAAAAAATAATCAATCTCTTAGGAAAGGAAAGTTAGGAAAGTACAGCAAAAACAAAGCAAGGAGAATGCAAGAAAGGACAGAGACACAGGAAACGGAAGACAGAATAAAGAAAAAAAAACTCCTAAAAGTATTTGAAATCTACTTTCCTTGTTTGTTTGTTTGTTGTTGTTTTTTTTTTTTTAAATCGTGAAAATAACATAAACAGAAGTCTGCTTTTACTTCTATTTATAACTAGCCGGGTACAGTCACTTCGCTCCGGAACCCTTGCATATGTAGCATTAAAAAAGAAACAAAAACTTTATTTATTTAGCAAATTAATATCGAGATCGGAGAATATACAACTTCCCAGCCCGTTGTGGCCTTCTCCGCATGCTTCGATATCATGCTTATTTATGAAAATATGATCTATATTTGTTTTCGTATTTCCATGAATTGTACAGTTGTTTTATTTTTACGTGCCTTCACAAACTTCTCACAACAGCCAACATGAAATTTTTCACATTTTTGCATTTTTGCAGAAAAGTTTGTGAATGACTAATATATCGTTCGATAGAACTTTCAAATACCAACATTTTCTCAATATAATGTTCTCTTCCAACTTTTATACTTTCCGATTGAGAAAAAGTCAAAATTTGACCCTTTAAAAGGCGCCCTCTTGGAAACCCAAAACTTTTTTCGAAAGATTTTTATAGCATTTTGTTTGTCTTAAAAAGATCTATATTTTATCCATTTTCATTACCAATCTATCTCTTATAATTTAGTCACAAAACTGGAAAAACTTAGTTTTACGACAGAATGACAGACAGAATAATGTTTTTATATAAGCTTAATATAATATCTGCTATATAAAACTATACCAACATTCCACTTTTCTGAAAAAAATAATGAAATCACCATTTAAATTGTCTGAATTAGAGTAATTTTTTAATCATATTAAAACTTGCGAAAATTACTTGATTAGCTAAACAGGATTAATACGCATTGTTAATTATTATTATATTGTTAATATAATAATACTTTATGTATTTATTTTCTATCTAATTTTGTTTTCGTCACCTTTACACACTATTTCTTGAACAAAAATCACACGGAGAAATTTCCTAAGACAAGAAATCATCTGTTATCTATAAATAAGCAAGTATCAGGGTGATTCATCCAATTGTTGAAAAGTTTAGTTACGGTAACAAAAAAATTCGACTTTTCTTATGTTTCTTGTGCAAACAAAAAAAAAATAGTCTAAAACTAAATAAACTGTTAAAATTTGGATTGAATATACTGTGTAAATTGAAGAAAAAATAAAAAATAAGAATAGATAATTACAAAAAGTATAATACTTAACTAAATACACAGCTTTCTTTTCCTGTAGCGAACTGTATCTTCAACTCCAAACACTTCCATTTTATTTTTTTATTTTTAGGATCCTTAATAACAATTTGTTGATTTACTATGTAAATACGTAAAATTTGTAGGTTTTAATCAACATCGTACACGAAGCCATTAACTACATTTCCAGCTTATTAGTGTACATTAAATAATAATGAAGCTTAAATGGCTCACCGGATTGTGTTTGAAACAATTTCAGCTTTTATTAAACAAAAAATAAAACAAAGGATCAACTCGATTGGTTGATAATCCAGTTAATGGAGATTGCAGATAATCAAGGCTTTCTAATGACCAGTGTCATGGCTGTTATTCCGAAATTTTAGATGAAGCAAGAAGTCATAATGGCATTTGGATTTTTCTGAAATTTCAGAAAGATGTTACTGAAGCGCTGTTCACTGATGATTCTTAACGATTTGATGGTAGTTCTAGGACATGAAGAAATACTTTCTCTTCAAGTATATTGAACATCAATACAAGGCACAACAGTAATAAGAAAAAGCAACAAATCAAAAAAATGTCAGTTATTATAACGACTGAAATAATGAGTCTGGATATTAAAGAAACAATTCTATCTTAAAACAGAGGTATCAAAACATATGACCTGTAAGATAACCATAACCAGGAGATTATCGCAATCAGTCTATATGTATTTCCATAAGTCTTTTGGACATTGAAAAGTCTCGCAGACAAGAAGATATCGATGAAATAATGGAAACGGAAAAACGACAATGACAGGTAAGAAACAGAAAACTCTTGGAAACTAGAAAATTAGGTAATATAGGAGAGATGCTTGTTTGTTTATATGGCCAATGGGAAGCTACTATGAAAAGGCAGATACCATTACCATCATTGTCATTCTAAAATAAGTAAATTGTATGTTTAGCAATTTTTTTTCTGAAGTCTCGACCTTTGAAGAAACTTATATTCGTTATCTACCTGAAGAATAGTTTTGAATTTGACACTTTCAAGACTACTTGGCGGAAGTAGTATTTGAACGAGCAGTAAACGAATTACAATTGATCGATTCAGTTGTAACAGGTCCGAGATTTCAAGAACTGATTTTGGGCAAGGATTCATTTAATACAAAGTCACTAAACTTCACTGACTTAGTGCTTGAAATGAATGATCATAAATACCGACTTTTAGCAAATGCAGGGCAATTTTGGAGCTCAAACCATCCAACACAAAGACTATTTCCAAAGCATATTGAAAATTTTCTTTAAAATGTGGGACTGTTCAGTATTATGTAAGCACATTTTTAGTCATTTTAGACCCTCCCCTCTTGTAAGCAAAAATAAGCAGTTGCCCAACCCCCTCCTCTTGTGCTTAAGTAAAATTTGTCAAATCATTAACAGTAAATACCACTGAACAATAAATTAAAACAGTCAAAATTATATCAAAATTTTAAGGCATGTATGTTTGTCTGTCTTACGTAAGCATTGCTCTGATTTTCCCCCTCCCCCCGTCAGCAAAAATAAGCAAAGCTTAACCGCCCCCACCCTCCCCCATTCAATGCTTACTTGAACGGCCCCTTTACTTCATTTGCCGCCCATTCCCCTCTCCCTACCTATTAGATTCTAATGTCTAATGTTTGCGCTATTATTCTTTACTCTGACCTGATAATACTATTAACATCTTTAAAAATTGATTAATAGATAAGATGTTCTTTAGAGCCAAGTCCAATTATTTCGGATGTTCGGATAATTTAAGACCAGTGAGAGCAAATTAAATATCTTTGGGAAAGATAGTAATAAGAGATGTTTTAAAAGAAGCTAACACAATAATACGAATATTAACTCTAACACAGGTGAAAACCACTTTTTTCAACATGGCTTAAAAATGCATTTCTTTGATAATGTCAAATATTGATCGACATAAACTTCAAAAGCGAAACGATTAATAGTGAAGAAATCAAACGGAAAACTTAGGAGTTTTGAGCTTGTTTTTTCATCCCTGCTCCTTTACAAAATATTATAGGAAATCAATTTTGCAGTAAAAAAAAATCTTTCGAGAAGCAGAGTGCAGATTTCGATGAAGCTCAATCGCGTTATATAATCGTAATATTATACATAAGATTACGAGTTGTGAAAAAAAAATCCTGAAAAACCATCAATATTTTCTTTTAAATGTTATTCCTTAAAATGTCATTATTGTAATCTATATTACTAAAATCTTTTATTTCTAAATCTCTCTGTCGCAATTGTTGTGATTTGTGAAAATAGAAATAATTTCTACAAGTTCACTACAGGATCGAACCTGCAACCTTCTGATCCGAAATTAGACGTCTTATCCATTAGGCCACGGGACTCTAATCTCTACAAAAAATAAAAATATGTCATAGACGCACTCGCTGGTTCTAAAAGCAGTCGTGGGTTGGGAGACTTTTATCGGGTAGTTGTGAGAAAGCAGTCGCACGTTGGGAGAATCCACTTTTCCCGGGTCGCTAGTTTAAAAAAAAATCATACTATTAATAGGCATAAAACGAATGTAGGTTTGTTTGTTTGTCATCAAAGTGGAGAGAGTAGGAGAAATAACCAATCACAGTGCAGCGTTGAAAACATGTCAGTCATGACGTCACGCCCATTTATAGAAATGGCGTCTCTGCTATTCGCCCACTAAAGTTCGACGAAGTGCATAACACAATTATTATCAGCGTATTTGAGATTTTCTTTCACCCATAAATGAAGTTTATACTGAAACGCATAAAGTTCATGCGTCAGAATTTATCAGAGAGTTTGTAAAACCTCAGTTTTTACCTAATTTCACAGCATCGGCTGTGTTCCCATGGAATTCTGGGATAGCCGCTCGCTCGCTACTGAACGAAGTGAAGATATAATAGGGGAACACGTGCCGTCATTGTTGCCCGAGGTTAGTCGCGAAAACATTAAAGTCAAAATCTCTGAAACAAGTCTCCAAGGAAAACTTTATGAACGATTAAAATTGAACAATAATAATGTTTATACAAAAAACATCGTGTGTAAGGAGATTTTTGAAAATTAAATAATTCATCAATCTACATTTGACAAATAGTATTAAAAGTTTTCAGTTCTTTATATTTATCAATCAACTATCAAGAAATGTTCAAAAAGGAAAAGCACGAAATTATAGCCATCATGCTGAAAATGTGACGGAGACATGAGAATGATAGTTCATTTTGAAGGTCTCGATAATAAATGACAAAATCTGTAAATAGAATGTGTATTGAATGTATAAGGGTCAAAATCACCAAGGTGGCAAATTTCGCAATGGAAATTTCTATAAA
>JAFIDM010009631.1:122940140-122973522 GCA_023159025.1 Thereuonema tuberculata
TTATTATTATTATTATTATTATTATTATTATTATTATTATTATTATTTTGTAAAAGTTTCAAACCATGGATTTCTCCAACAAAGACAATATGGCGGGTCAAGGACCAAAGCACATATTGCCTAGTGTAAAAAAAAATGTGTAAGAATGATTAGCGATTTGTGGTTGTGTCCATAAATGTCATAACTATGCGTGTTGTGTTGAGTATCACAGCCTTCTGGAGTTGTGCATAAGTGTTTTTGTGAAGTCCTAGTGTGCTGAGACTGTGGTGCAATGTTTGTTGCAGCAGACCAGTGGCGGACAGGAAGATGGGTACAACACGTATTCGGTTCGGCCTCCACTGCTTCTGGATGTTTTCTGCATGTTCTTGCTGATAGGCACTGCAATATCAATGAGATAGGTCTGTTTGTGACCTTATCAACCTTTGGTGGAAGTGTTTCCTAAGCGTGTGTACTTGTTTTTCGTGTAGGGTGATGAGGTTGATGAGTCCTCGGTCTCCCTCTTTGCGGGGAATAGTCATCCTTTCCGTAGCGGACTTGGGGTGGTGCATGTTGTGTTTCGTGAATGTAGTGCGTGTTGTGCGTTGTAGTGCTTCGAGTTCAGTGTTTGTCCATGGAATTAGGCCGAACGAATATTTTAGTGTGGGGACGGCAAAAGTGTTGATGGCTTTAATTTTATTTCTGGTGTTGAGTTGTGTTTTGAGGATGTTGTTAATCCGAGCATGGTATGTTTTCTTCAATGCGTTTCGGATGTTTGTCAATGCGTTGTCAATAACGCGCGCTTGCTGGAAACCCAGATACTTGTAGGTCTCTCCCTTTTCTATGGATTCGATGGCCAACCCATGGTCCAGTTCAAAACCCTCCAAATTCGAAGTCTTTCCGCGTGTTATATATAGCTTGCAGCATTTGTCGATTCCAAATTCCATCTCAATGTCTTTGGTGAAATGTGTGGTGACTTGTAGTAAATTAGTAAGTTCTGCATTGTTTGTGGCGTAGAGTTTAATATCATCCATGTAGAGTAAGTGTGTGATTTTGTATGGTGTCAGAGTGCCTGAGGTAAGCCTATATCCGTGTTTTGTGTTGTCTAGCATGTGGCTTAATGGATTCAATGCGAGGGAAAACCAAAGAGGACTCAAGGAGTCACCCTGGAAAATACCTCTCCTTATGGGAATGGGGACTGTAATGATGGATGTGTTGGAGGTGCGTAGGTGTAATGTTGTGTTCCAACTCTTCATTGTGGCATCCAAGAATGCCGTGATCTTGGGGTGTATTTTGTAGAGATGAATAGTGTGTAGAAGCCAGGAATGAGGGACTGAGTCAAATGCCTTCTTGTAGTCGATGTACGCGATGTGTAAGTTCCTATTCTTCGCGCGCGCCTGCTGCAGGATTACCGAGTCAATAAGGAGTTGCTCCTTACAACCCAGGGAATTCCTGCGACAGCCCTTCTGCTGTTCGGAAAGAATGTTATGTGTCTCGATCTGTGTGTAAATTTTGTCTGCAAGGCAGGAGGTGAGGTGTTAAGGGTGGGGAGGTAAGTGATTGGACGGTAGTTTGCAGGGTGCGCTGTTTCAGTGTTTTTGCTGTGCAGGTATGTGACACTATGTGAGGAAAAGAGGCATATGTTCTGGGTGTTGGATTACATCAGTGAGTATAAGAGCTAGCTTCCCATGCAGGGACGTGAACCTCTTGATGCAGAAGTTCTGAACGCAGTCTGCAGCAGGAGCCTTCAAGTTCTGTGCATGTTTTAGTGATGTCTGTATATCTCCGAGAGTAATATCATGGAAGGGCATTAAGGGTAAGTGTTGTTGTTCCTCTGTGATCCATGGTGCTTTGTCATTGTAGAGGATGTGGTTTGATCACAGAGACGATCAGTATTTATGTAATGCCTCGCTGGTGGAAGTTTTTTTTGTTGGGTGTAGTAGAGGGAGATGTAAGGGATCTGCAGAATTTTTTCTCATTGTACTGGAAAGTGTTATTCTGTTGTTTGCGCAGAGTGCACTGTTTGTATCTTTGTAATCTTTTTGAAAGTGCACTCAGTTTTTGTTTTAGTGTGTCGAGATGTTCCTGAACCTGGTTATGATGGTTTGAGTTTGAAGGAAGATTGTGTATGTGCTTGAATATCATCCTAACCTGGGACCGTGCAATGGAATGTATGTGGTGTTTTTATTTTTATTCCAAGTGCCCGAATGGTTCCCTGTGCGGCTTAGTAGAGTGTTGTATGTATGTCCTCTAATGTTTGGATGTTGTCAAGATGTTGTGGGATAGTGTGTGAGTTCAGATGGTATATGACTGTGGAGAGTTGTTTTGAGGTGCGTACTTTGCGGAGTGGAGGCCTGAGTGTGGGATCTGTGCCTGTGATTGTGCTAGTGCAGTGTAGAAATTATGATGTGCTGCTTGTATTACGTCATTAGTTGTATTGTTGGGACATGTGTACTGAGGGGTAGAGATTGCTTCTGTGTTTGCTGTAAAGGTAGTGTCTTCTGGTGGGGTAGGATATGGTGTCCTGTGGTTGGATTCAGCGACTTCTTCCTTAATTTGTGCAATCATGCCTGGGGGAATAATATTGTTAACTACTAAGAAACGTCGCTGGTCCACTACTCGCTGTTTGCTAAGCACTAACGTTGGATAACGTGTGGTGAATACTTGGTGTAGTGGTTGTCTGTATCCTGTGAGATGAGTCCCTAACTGTGTAATAGTGTAGAAGTCGCGCATAAGATCCTGGTTCATCTGCGATGATCATCGGAAGCCCTGGCGTGGTTTCCCAGTCTTGGTGGTCGCCTGCTCTGACACAGACGAAACACTTCCGACCGTTCGGGCTGGATGGTGTTGCTTGGTCATTATGGTAGCCATACTACAGAATGGGGTGCCACTTTCTCCACTACCACGTGCGGGAGACTAGTATATTTTTCGAACAGAGGCCTCTGCCTAACTCCCGAACGCGGGTGACTTTATCCTGCGCCACATCCGATGCAGCATGATCAATACCAGAACAAGATCTCATCATAGATGGTTTAGCCTACTAAACCCTTTAGCCTACCCTAAAGCTAGTGTAGTTCCCGCCCCCACCGCGAGGAAGTAGTGTCCATGGGGGTTATTATTATTATTATTATTATTATTATTATTATTATTTTTACACTTGCAATATGTGCTTTGGTCCTTGACCCGTCATATTGTCTTTGCTGGGGAAACCCATGGTTTGAAACTTTACAAAATAATAATAATAATTTTCCTTTATTTTTTTAATAAAAAAGTTTTAAAATATGTTCGCAGAACTCTTATAATATTAATAAAAAAATGATAACACTATAGACAAATGAGATTTCAGATTTATTATAATAAAAGAAATATAATTATCAAAAAAATATTATTCTTTCGATATTGTTATTTTCAATGAATCTTTGTTTAGACCTATTCGATATTATAAAGCAGGATCAAAAATAAAAATAAATTATTTATTCTCGATAAACTATTGCTTTGTTGAAAAGGAAAAAAAATGTTAAAATAGATAGCATATTTATAGAATAAAAGCATATAAAAAGTTATAAAAGTTAAAGTTTACTTATTGATGATATTTATGAAATAAAGGTAAAATTGGACTAAGGAATTGTTATTTTTAACACAGGTTCGTATTGGCAGAAATTACGGATGTCTCTGGATACGGGTGGCTCCCTCCACTCATTCGAGCGACCACGGGAAAATGAGATGCTGCAGTCGTTTCCCATAATTCAGTGTGACTTTTAGGGACTGTGTCGATAAATTAACGTGACTGAAGTGTTAGTTTTCACTATTTATTTATCAAGGGCGATAATTGTTGCTTATCTGGGTTTCATAATACATTTAAAATAAAAAGTCTCGGTTGTCATAAATTTTCAAAAGAAAAAAACTGCGAAGATAATGGCTACCTAGCGGTATATTAAAAATTGGGAAACTCGTATGGGAATGCACGCCTTTGTTCTCAGAACAGAAACATAAATAAAAAAAGTGATTTTGTTTTTTATAACTATCACTACCATCACAAAAGCCAAATAATTCTGTCACTTATTTGTATATTTAATCTGAAAATAATGTAAACAGTAAAATCGTAAATTAATTGATTTAACAGTTAACTGTATATTCTGTGTTTCTTCTTAATCTATTATTTATTCTTACAAAATTATTCTTTAGTTCAGATTTTTAATCAGATTTTTATAATTAAAGATTAGACCAATCAATCTTTAACTAAATTTTACTTTAAAACATTCAATCGTTAAGTATTACTACTGCGACTGAGTTTATTTCATTATTCTTTTTTACATTAAGTTATAAATATTTTCCATAATATATTGTTTATTTGTACAGTGCCGTTTAATTCTTTGATTTACAATTAATTTATTTAAAGATTTTTCTTATTTTAATATTAAATTTTTCTGATTTAATTTTCTTAATTTGTTCAAGATTGTCTATATTAAACTTATTAAGAATTTTAACTATGAAGTTACACAATATAGCGTTTAACAATTATTTTAAAATTAGTAAAGTGCGTTTTCAAAAATTACTTGTTTCTTTCTTAAAAAAACATTTTCTGTTAACATGAAATATTAATAGTGATCTTTCTATGTAAATTGTTTTTCAGTTAATCGCAGATATGGCGATGGGAAGGCAACGTAATTTCAAAGTGATTCAATTTATTATTTCAGTTCTGAATCTTTAAAACAGAAATATGATTCAATTGTTTTTATTTATTGTGGGATGATAAATTTATAAATTAGTATCCAAAATAATGATTGCCATTTTTACGATCATTGTGTTATAATTTTTAAAACCTGATAATGCTATTGCAATATAAAGTTACTTTTAAAATATAAACACTTTAAAAAGTAAAATACAGTAGAATAATTTCTAAGCGTTATAACCCAGCAACAGAGCCAAAAACAAATAAAACTTTTACATCTGTATATTAATAAATAAATAAATAAAATAAAATAAATAAATAAATAAATAAGATAAAATAAAATAAAAAATAAGGAAAAAAGATAAGCCGTTTCGGGTTTGTTTTTTGTTTTTTTTTATCTTAAAAAACGAAAACAAAGCTGTAACTCATCTATATTTTAAAAGTAACTTGCCTATCCTTGATATATATGCCAATTACAATTATTTACTTAATCTTAACATTTTATAATTGATAATTACAATAGTTAAAGAGTGAAATATCTACTTGTCCTACAATACAATTGATACCCAAGTGATTATGCGGACTGGAGGAGGTGGCTTCCATGCCTGTCGTCAGTCGGAAATGTTTCACCTCCCTAAGTTCCATCTAACCTTCTGTCAAATGGGTGCTGAGTTAATTATTCTGGGATTGAAGGCAGCCGGACATCGGACTGACCATCCGGCCTCAACTAGTCCAGCTTAAACATCCCACGCACTCAAGGACCTGCAGAGCCTGTAGCGCAACACCTTCATATGTACAATTGATGTTTTCATTTGCTTATTTACTTATTTGGCGATAGAACTCACATAACTTCACTTTTACCCAAACATAACCTGTTGCTGACTGTGTCACATGACTACATCACGTGGCCAAAATAGGGCTCCCCATTGGCTGAGAGAAGAATGTGAGTTTTGCACTAGAGTCCTCAGTGGAGAATGTTAGTTTTGCTTCAAAACGTGATTTTCACCCAGTGGCGTACCAACGCCTTTGGGGGCCCGGGGCGGGAGTTCCATTATTCCACAACCAAAAAAAACCAAAACGGAATCTCCAATTCAACAACCAAAAAATCAGCTGGCTGGTGGGGGCCCCCTAGGCTTGCTTTTACAACCACAAAAAAAGGAAATCTTGCTTTTACAACCAAAAAAAAAGAAATCAGCTGGCTGGTGGGGCGGACCCCCCCCCCCCTTGGTTCGCTACTGTTTTCACCATTTAATTTATATAAGAGAATGTGAGTTTTGATGGGTTAAACCTTCAGAATAAGGTACATGTCAATGTGAACAATAATAATATAGCTATCAATAACTCATTTCCCGCCAGGCCCTGTATACAGTATGTATCTAGACAAAAACGACACTGATTCTTAGCAACATAAAACTTTTGCTATACTTATTATGGATATCACAAGTGATCACAGAAGTAGATTTATGTGAATTAAGTAAATGAATATGGTTCTTGTTAAAATTAACTAAGCGTTTTAAATAATATAAAGTTAAAAAAAAATAAATAAATAAAATTCAGGAGCATAGTTTCTGTTTTTAGAATTGAGAGTTTCATGGAAATTCTGAGGTTTACAAATTACTGAGAGAATATTTGTGGTATAGAAATCCCCCATTATTGTCTTTTCATCCATTTAAAATCAGAGGTTCACCATAGTAATTGATCATTCGAGAAAATTGAAACCAGTCATGCATGCGCAAAGCATAAACTCTCTAATGGTATTATGGAAGTCAATTTTAATCTGAAACCGGTTTTGTTTGTTTGTTTTTTTATTAAAAACATTCAGATTGGAGAACAACAATTGTTCAGTTATTAATCAATTATCGATATTCCAGTTTACAATTTTGCACAAAATCTATAAATTCTGTTTATTCATTTTTCTCTGGTAGAGTTTACAAGATAAATAAAATTATTCCGATCAGTTTCATTACTAAATGATTGAATCTGTTACAAAACCAGTAACTAAAAATGTTTCTTATAATCTTCATTTCACATTTGATTTGTTGGAAATCACTTCCTTTCTTTGCAATTAATGATGAAATTATTACACGTCCATTTTAATCTGGAATTAACCCTCTTTGCTTTCTTAATTATCAAATAAAAATTAACAATAGACCTCCATCTAATTCATATAATTCAATCTGATGACTTCTCGGTCTTCCTCAAGACAATCTGTTCCCAGTAGGGGCATAAGCACCGAGTGTTTGGGACTCACAAATAAAAGGCACATAATTTATTTATTTATTTTATTTTATTTTTCTTTTCATTAAACCACATGGTTAGAGATTCATTTTTATTTTTCAGTGCCTTTCAATGTTAAAATTCTTAACGGCCTTAATAATTAAAGACAGAATTTATAAAATACCACTAACTCATGAAACAGATACCTGTTATCAGGGGCCAAAAGCCAGAAAGGAGATTAGTAAGAAAAAATAAGTCCAAGAAAAAGTTGAAATTGAAAGAAAAAGTTTATTAAAAATCTATTATCACTACCAATTGTATGAGAATATTACACGATTCGTACTCGTAATGGCTTTTTTTGGATTGCACTTTCAAGTGATAGGGATGTGGAGAAGGCCACAACGGGCTGGGAAATCGTATATTCTCCGATCTCAATATTAATTTGCTAAATAAATAAAGCGTTTCTTTTTTTTTTTTTTAAGTTACATATGCAAGGCTTCCGAAGCGAAGCGAGGGTAGCCTGCTAGTAATGAATAAGAATGCATAAGATTCGTTAATTTAAAAGAAAAAAAAATCATTCTTTGTAATCTCAAGATATTTCAATCCGAGAACAGGCTTTACTGAAACAATGATGTACGCCCATCTATTTATAAATATTTGACGTATTTTTATATTTTTACTCTACTTCCTAAATCCAAATTATAAAATTAAGCTCATATAATTTGAGTCTCTCTAATAATTTCTAATTATTGAAGCTTCTTGAAATTTGGCATGCCTATTTACGAACAAGAGGCTACTCATGTTTGTATTAATTAAAAAATTCTAATGTGTGCAGTAAGTAGAACTCGAAGGCTAAAATCGATTGAGAACACAAAAATAATTAAAAAATAAGACCAAAAAGTAGGTGACCACGTCCAAAAAATCATACCTCTAGGACAACTCCCTGACCGGAAGCTGTGGGGTCAAAAGTGGTCGCGTCCGATAAAATTTTGTTTATAAAATTTTGTTTATAAAATTGTGCATATTACGGGGCCGTTTAGCTTTTGACACTGTCTAAAAGCATTAATTATCTTGTTTATTTTTTTTAATAAATATTTTGAATTTTAATGTTACAGTTTTATCGATGAACATTTAATGAGGGGGAGGGTGTGTAATTCTGTAGGACTTTGGAATGGCTTTGACTGATCTTGGTAATGAAAGGAATGTGCAATTGTAAGATAATTCAAAATCAATATGGTATAATGTTAAAGTTTCGAAAAGTCACTTGACATACCATGTCCACGTATATAGAATCATAATGATATTGAAATGGAAAAGGTTGGGGGAATTTTTTTATTTCTTATTGAACTTTACATATCATCATCGTTACATATCAACTTATATAATTTGCTAATTTCGTCTGTCTGTCTGTAACTCGATATAATTAATTTATTAAGATAGATCCAATGGTTCTCAATGGTACCATTGAATCAAGGGTACTCAAATTGGATGAAATATTAGTTCATTTTGTCATTCCATGTTATTTCCATGAAATTTTATTCTTGGGAACTGACCTCGACAACTGAAATTCTAACAAAACATACGTTCAAAAACAAATAATTTTGTTACCACTGCATCCATTTCAATGAAATTTGGCATACTTACTCAGTTGTTTACTCTGATTTCGAAACTCAAAACCATTTTTGCCGTAGAAGCTTCGTTCACAAGTTAGCACAGTATTTAGATTATATTTACTTTATATTTGATAGTTGATGACAAATTAATTTTTCAGATTTCTTTTGCCTGTCGTCCGACAGGCTTTGCTGCTAGTACATATATAGTTTTCCAATTAAGTGTGTGTAACACAACAGATCAGAAAACTGCCCGCAAGTCTCACATCTAACCCAATAACTACCCCCCTCACCCACCAAGTTGTATCTGAAAATGCAAAAATCTGCAAATATGCATTTTGAATTTTGTTTTTGGTTGGAAAGTCATCGTTTTGTTTGTAACCCGAGGGAAGGGGCTCCTGAAAAAGAACAGAACTTTTTTTTTTTTCTTAGCAAGGTTGAACTTGCTAAGACCATCATGACTAAGAATTCCATTCCGAATTCTTGGGTTCGCCTCTGATTACAGGGCTAGTAATTCATTCATGACCATAACTGGCCAATTAGGAACTACATCAAAAAATCCCGGAGGAATTAAAAATAAAAACTTTCCATAATTTTTGTTTAATGTAAAAATAAGAAAAATCAAATGAAAATTCGTTGCATAATAATAATGTCGCACTTCCAATGAAGTTCATTCTAATCAGATTTTTACACTTTTTATGCATTTTATAAAATTTTTTAGAAAGTATTTCAAAAAAGCTAATCATGAGGCTTCAATCACTGAAACACAGGATTTATGGCCCGAAAGCAATTGTTCTGACAAGGATATCTGCTCAGGTCTGTTTAAGTGGATTCATAGAATTGTGTATAATAATAATAATAATAATAATAATATTATTATTATTATTATTATTTTTTCCTAAAGCAGTTCGTCTTCGGGTATTTGGTTTCCATAGTTACTTGAAATGACGCATTTCTACATTAAAAAAAATTCTTAATCAAAATTGGAATCCGGATGAGAATTATTTGTTCGATTTAATTAAAATTGCTTGTAAATGAATAGAATACGGTAGTGATAATATCAACAGGATAACAACAGACAGTTCGTGTTTTGTTTTTTTTGTTTTTTTTTTCTTGAGTATTTACCAAACCCTATCGGTTTTACAAAACTGTTTACTACAACTATACATTAGACTATTTAACAGCATGTTATTTTGCAGAAGCTTTGGGTAGGTTTTTTTTTTTTTTTTTTTTTTTTAAGAGCCTTTCTTTTAAGTACAAAATCACTGCTGATCAATGGCGGTGAAAATAAAATATTGCATGTTCAAATAGAGTTTCCAAGCATGATCCATATCAGTGGAAACCATATCCAGTGTTTGTAATCTTTCCTAATTCATCTCATTTAATACCTGATGTCTTACAAATGTATTGTCCTATTTTTTTTCAACCTTACATCCGTATTCATTCTATTTTCTCCGAGATCTCAAGTGATCTAGATTCAAAGGATTCATCTACTCTTCTACAACTCTTCTAAAACTTTCAAGTAAACCTACTTGACTTACTGTCAATTTATAATTAAATAATGTAGGTAAAATACAATCAAACTTTGAGAAAATACAGCGTATGAAAGTAATTATTATAAAGAGTTATAAATGTGAAACAAATTGTATTAAACTATTTTGTTATAATTATTTTGCTAAGTTTTGCTAAAAATAAATTATATTACTGTAGATTATTATCTTACATTAAGTTATTATATAGATAGATAAATAAAATTGAATAATGAATTAAAAATTAGTAGACTTATTTTGATAGCAAGTGGTTCTAAAATGTCGTAAAAGGATGTAAAATTGATTTCTAACTTGTAAGATACCGGTACATAAAAAAAATATATATATATATATATATGATTTTTATGAATAATAGATTTCCCACAGCTGCGAACAGAACCATTTTACAATTCAAGAAAAATTGATGAAAACTTCATTAATTCTGTGGAAGAAAAATAATCAAATAACGTAATTAAGGCTATAAATCATTTACTTTCCTAAAATCTATTCGTTTGGTATCGTACAATGGCTTAATGTAGGAGCATAAGTAAAGTCATTTACTCGTTCCATCAGTGTTAATGACAATAATGTATGCGTCACTCAATAGAGGAAATTGACAGGATCATATGAAGAGACCAATTGAAATAGGACAAAAGAGACATGCAATCAGTAAAGGAGCTAAACTCATAAATAGTAAAAATTGAAGTAATTACTTCGGGTTAACAACCCTAAACATTTTAATGGAGATCAATCAATTTGTATAGATTTTTGTTAATCTCATTATAAAAAAAAATTTTTTTTTAGATTAAAATTAACCCGTCCTTTGTTCGCCTTTGGTTGTATATCTATCAATCAAGTGAATGTAACTTTAAAAATGAACGTAATTATTAATAAATGACATCCTAGAACAACTATTTCACGCTTAGTGGTGATCATCAACCAGGAACACCTGAATTTCTCTTATGGTTATTCTTTTTTTTTTATTATTATTTTTTGTTTCATTTTCTTGTTTAGTTTTTGGAGATTTTCTGATTTATTCGATTAACATAATTGTAGTTAATTTTTGAAGATGTTTAATTCTGAATCTTTGTTTAATTTTCATTTTTTTTCCGTTTATTATATATTATTTTAAATTCAAAAGTTGATTTTTTTTTTCATTACGGCTATTTAGTCTAAGCTATAAGAAAATAAATAAATTTGAGATTTTTTTTGGTTGACGAGACTCTTTAGGATCGAGGAAGAGTAGGGAATCAGGGCAGATTTGTCAATTGCAGGAGGGCGACAGAAACCCTAGCGCCGGCTCAGCAGAAGATAAATGTATCGAATTTATTCCAAAGGTAATCCACCCCTTTTTTATTTATAGATAATTAAACAGTAAATGAATCTAAAAAAAAAACAAAAAAAAAAACAAAAGAAAACAAATATGTGTTGAACGCAGTTATTCTGAAGAGAATAATTACCTAAACAAAAATGAAATCATACTGAAATAAATAATACTGAAAGTATTTTTTTTTTTTTAATATCCCAGAAAGGAAAAAAAAAAAAATCTTTTTTAAAAGTAATTTCTCAACAGAAAGATATTACTTGTAGATATTATTAAGAAAACTTCTCCATCACCCATTGTTCATTGGGCTTTTAGGAATAACAGCAATAATATTTGGGTTTTTGAGCAAGATAATACTTAGTTACTTTCTAATATCGCCATAGGGAAACCATTGTATGAATGTCGCGTTTCACGGAAACAGTTTCAAAGAGCAGTTGTAGCTATGGCTTCCTATTTCACTCTCTCGACTCTACTTCTTATGTCAGCCATCCCATTATTAAGCTTCAAAAATCACACTAAAACTTTCAGATCACATACAGTTTTTTCACAAAATTCTTTTTTTCATTATGCATATGTTAAGAAGTTATACACGGCATAGATTCATTTTTATTAACTTTTTGGAAGATATTTCAAGAAATTTGCAATTAAAAAACGATAATTTAACTTTAACTAGTAGGATTAATAGTTTACACATTAATTCCTTTCTTTTTTTTTTTTTTTTTTTTTGCCTTTTATATCCCAAAAATTACGTATTTTTGTGATAAAACTGCCGGAAATGAAAATCATTAAAATACTAATATTAATATACTCACACTGGATGTTCTTTGAACTAAAATATTAGTTTTCAGTGGAAACGAAGTCTAGAAGGCTATGACAAGTGATTGATGTTTTGTCATTTTGTAATCTCATTAATTTTGAGAGTATATCGTGTGTAATGTCAAAATGACTAGCCATGGTTGTGTAAACTTTCCAGATAACTTTTGTTACATTTGTGGTGAGTTTGTAATAAAAAAAAAAAAAATCAGATTTTATTAGAAAAATTTACAGTGCCTACTTTGGAGTGGAGCTCGGAGATCAAGATAAACCTTGAGCTCTACACAAAAATTTTGTTTTGTTTGTTTGGAGGATCTGAGGATGTGATCTAAAGGTAAAAAGAAAGCTTTCAGATTTAGTATCTCAATGATTTGGAGAGAGATCCAATTTTGGCTCTTGTGATGTTAAAGGCCGTAACTATATTTTGTATCAAACCTTTATTTCAACGACCTGTTCCTCAGGGTCCAGAGATTCCAGTTCCTATTCCTCTACAAACATTAGATGATATATCAAGTAATCCTGATTCGTACACTGATGATCAGGGTAATGATCAGAAATGTCAGTGTGATGAAGAAACTGAAGACCCTCAGCTGTTCACTCAATCTGAAATCAATGATTTAGAGTTAGATTTAGCTTAACAGGCAAAAGAAAAAGGCCCATACAGCCTCTGACTAAGACAAAGATGTATAAAGTAATATATTAATACTACTTACGAATAAATTTATTTAGTATTTGCCACAAAAATACTATGTTTTGTTTTATCAGTTTTCACTATCAATTTCAATAGAATACATATGCACAGCTAAAAATGGCGTTGCATCTTTAAAACAAAAATTGTACGTGATGGAGAAAACGTCATTTTTTTGGATTCTGCATTCCAAAATTTTGTACACCTGTGTTATTAACTAAAATTGAAGTTTTATATTAACTATAAAATAAAATTAAAATTATTTTTTTTTATTAATTATCTTTTTTATTATTTTTTTTATATGTATATTCAGATGAAACATGGTTGTAAGGAACAGCTTAACAGTTAAAGGGAAAAGAAATAATTATTGATTGAGCATGCGCAGTCTTACTACTGCACTTTTACTATTTTCCAAATCTATTCTCCGTAGACGATCACATTGAAACAGCTGGAAGAATTTCCTTAAAACTTGGTAAGCAGCTTATCTGTTGAACATTTTCTCCACCCCTTCTAATCTTCAAAAATTAGTCCCTCGCTAAAATGGCTACAGTGATTTCTTTTAAAATTTGATAAAATTCTTATTTATGGTCCAACTTCAAATACGAGCACGATTATTTCTGGTTCTTACTCCCACCCTAGTCCTGAAAACGGACTTCCAAGGGCTGCATTCTCAGTCCCCATTGTGCGATGGACAGTTAAGCACATTCCTATCTTAAATATTATACTAGGAATATGCTCAGTTTTCATCGTTGTCTAGGGTTTCAGGAGTGGAAGGTGATACCAAAATACAGTCGGATCTCGATGTAAGGTCACCCCTTGGGACCTCGCGAAAGTGATCTTATAAGCGGGATGACCTTATAACCGATTCATATGCATTTGTCAATATGCTTAATTAAGGACACAGATCAGCTAACTTTAGTATTTGAAATCGTTTATTTTGCTTTATATAATTTCATACATTCAAGTAAATAATTGTTAGTTAATTATTTACATGTAAAGTTCTCCAGCTGTTTGGCAAAGACATACAGTATTTGTAATACCTATTTAATGTTTGTGATTATTTCTATTTATCTATTGAAACTTTACTATTAAGGACTCTGTTATTATTTTATATTATTAATTTTACTTGACATCAATAGAAAGATACATTCATCTGTTATATATGATTCTCTTTTTTTTATGATTTTCTTAATAATATTTTAATTTTTATAAATTGATTTCCATACACTGTCAGCATAGATACGTAAGCTTCAAATTTGTAAACTCATTCTTTTTGGAAATTATTTAGAAACGTAAAAATTCCCAACATTTCTTACACAATTCTTTGTTTTCCAACCTGCATTCGGGCGAAGAAGGGTAAAAACAGCTACAATGCAGTAATAGCTAGAAACGTGGGCTTTTCATTTTTCTCGTTTTCAGGACATTAAGGAACAAAGATAAATAATACAAAAATTTTAATGATAATATTTTAAGAAAGGTAGATAGGTAATTATTTTTTTAATTTTATTTTTATTCACAGAAGACAAAATTGGAAAATGAAACACAATTTTATTAAGTTTACAGTTATGATTTCTTAATTTCTTAATCTTATCTGTAGGAATATATGTAAAAATTGAATAAAGGCATTGATGAATTTGAATAATAGACACGGTACTATTGTTTTGCAACAATAGCGTGAAGCGTTTCTGACTTCTTTTGTTAAAGGAAGAGGATGAAGAAGTATTTATAAGATGGTGTGCCTTTTTTGTTTTTTAGAAGATTGGTTCTCGGATTCAAGACTGCTTAAAGATGAATCAGTGGACAGAAAATGAAGAACATCCAACTGATATAAACCTCAAGATTTCTGATCGATAAATTTAATCCGAACAATATACAGTAAAAGAAAGAATTAACATATTTTGTTCTTATTTACAGCGTACACGATAACACTAAAGTAGTGTTGGATTGCTAACGCGTTTAGATTGAGTATACGGCAAGAGGTTAATAATGTGCAGAGATATTTCTACACATGAGGAAATTACTAATAAACCGTGAGTAATCCCCGTTTCTTAATTGTTCCGGATAAGTTGTGTAGAAGATGAGAATCGAACACAAAGACACCATATTGAATTCTAAAACGAACTAATATAAAAGTACAATTAGCTTCATTGAAGATCATGAGTACGGCGTAAAATAATAAGAAATATCTTCTCTAATCTGAATAATGTGCATCGATGTTAAGTGAATAGAAACTTATTAACATTTAATTATTCAAGTAGAAGATTAAACTATAAGATGAAACGATGCAAGACTTTTTAAGTGAACTTTGTGATGAACTGTTATTTAGTGTTGAACTAAATAGACATTTGTGAACATGAATAGTTGTTTAATATAGAAACTTTTACAAAGCTTCAAGTATTTGAATTGAAGAATTTATAAAGAAATAAAAGTTATTTCTTTATTGCAGTAATTTGTTTCATTGAATATTATATCACATTAAAAAATATAATACATATCTTATTTTTTTTTAATAATATCTTAATACATATCTTAAGAACTTACCTGCTACAATCTACATTAGTTAAATTGCATATTGACCGACAATCTACAAAACTGGTCTTTTAGTTTCGTCTCTCCGTAACGAAATAATTTTGGAAATGTTCTAAATGTCCATTGTTTAAATAAAGATTCTACTCTACTGTTTCATTGTAATTGTTTGACTACATGAAATAAAACAGCTATATTTCTAACCTGAGGAACTATTTAATGGCTATAAAAACTATAACCATGGTTAAAAAAAATAAAAATAAAAATTAAATTTAGATCCTTTCAGATATAACTATGTATAAAATGGTGATTTTTTTTTTTCCTATTCAAACTATTGGAAGCAAAATTAACAAAAATATTATAGTCATAATGTGGACATCCTTTCCAATACTATATGAATAACAACCTGAAAATATTGACTTAAATTGTTGTTACAGTGGGACTGTGGACTGGTGCTTTTAAGTGTATCTCACTATATTTGCAAAGAAAAACAGAGATAAGTTCTACCATACTTACGTTTACAATAAAGTAATCTTTAGAAACTACACTTTGAATAATTATTTAAAGATCTATTCTTGCAGATAAGATCTGATAAATGATGTCTAAATTCTTATTTGAAAGAGCTTTTAAAATTGTAATTTTGTAATTCATGATGACAGTTTAGTGAAATAAAAACCATTAAGGGATTTTTAACATAGAGAGGATCCAAATAGGAAAAAGGGATAAGACCAAGGAGAATCCACTAGTCTGGTGCAAAGTATATAATCCACTCTCTTTCAGGCAGAAGTTATTGTTTTTAATTTGTCTATGAAAATAGTTGTAAAGCAAGTTTAAAGTGGATCCATTGAGCTGTTCAGGTAGCACATGAATTTTGCTTTTGGTGAGTTTTTTAGGCTTCTGAAAAACGCCTTATATCTCCGGTTTGTCTGTCTGTGGACACATATCCCACAATGCTTCGCAACGGCTTGTTAGCTCAGTTGGTTAGAGCGTCGTGCTAATAACGCGAAGGTCATGGGTTCAATCCCCTCATAGGCAATTTTTTTTAAGTTTTTTTTTTTTAAATCATTATTATGAATTCAGTGTATTAACAAGGTTTGAGTTAAGAATGACAATTATTCCATATAAATAGGGGTGGGTAAGATAGCATGAGAAACACTCGCGCGAATATTTTCTAGACCACCCCTGCGCAATGTATTCTAAAGTAAAGGTGACTCAGAAGCCGTTGCGAAGCACTGTGATTGGTTTACTAATGACTATCCCTACCTTGTTATTGTTCATTTTAGCTTTTCAGGCTCCACATTGATTCAGATAATATATATTACTTTTATGTACATTCAGGGAAATACATACACATACACTGACTGACTCGATGAACGTTTACGTTCTAGGAAAGTAAACTAAAAAAAAAAAAAAACTCTCCCGATTTTCCAAAATAAAACTAGACTTAGTTAAACATCAAATTGTGATGAAGTATCGGATGTAGGGAAATCTTTTTTATAAAATATGTTTTCCTATGTTCTGATGTCGATAGCTACCAAATAGATACTAAGCTTAAAAGAAATGAACAGAATAATAAGCATTTCTGTATTTTTTTTAAACAAAAAAGATGTAAGGAATCAGAATATTAGGAAATTATCAGAGAAATAATTGGAAAAAAAATCACATTTTGTAATTCAGATAAATATAAGAAACTTTCCAATATAAAGGACCCAGTGATTGACTGATTTGATTTAATCCAAGGAAAGTTAGAATGTATATTGTTGATAAGAAAAAAAAAAGCTTAAATATACATAGAAGTAAAATGAAAATGGCAAATAAAGAACGTACATAGGAATTAAATCAAACCTAATAATAAATTTATAGTGAATTTATGAATTTTATTTTTTTTTGTAATCAATAGACGACAAGATTTAACAGAAACCACCATGAATCACAAAGAAATGTTTACCATTACTTTTCTTTATGTTAACTATCGAGGTCAGTAACTCTTCAATGATACAGTACAGTGAACAATCGAATATTAGTTCACTAGGATTCTATAAATCGTAGTTTCCATCTTCACAGAAAACGCTGAACTTGAGTTTACATAGTCGTTGATAAACGAAACAGTGTTATCTTGCTTACAAAAGCTTGAAGACAGGTTTAGGATAAGGACCTTTTCCAAAATTATTGTTTACTTACTGAAAAGAAAGAAATGCAGAAGAATTAGTGAATGAACAGATAACCTGTAGATGATGTTATTCATCTGAATTGAAATAAAAATAGTACAATAATATAATGCAAAAGAAGAAACTGTAATGAATTGAAAAAAAAAAAAGGAATGTAACAAACGAAAAGGAAGAGCAACGTTCTACAGGAAGAATTTTAAAAGAAGATTCTCAAAAGAAACCAGCAAACAGAGGTAAGTCAACAATTCAATTAAAATGAAAATGTGTAAATTTCAAAAAAAATAAAAAATAAAAATAAAAATAACAACTATTCCATATCCAAGTATGAAATAACATAGATTCAGACCATTGCTCTCAAATGCATCTTACAAGGGAAGGATTTCATTGCTGGAATACGAATTCTAATTAGGATTGGCAGGGAGATATATTTCGTATTTTCCAAGTCGAAAACTACGTCCCAAGTGCTGAGTGGACATTGGCTAATTAAAAATTTTAATTGAAGTCAAATACAAAAATAGTAACAATATTTAGAACTGAACGCAAATGGTCGAGTGGTCAAAGGCAAATGACTCAGGTTCGATTATCGACATAGGCATTTTTTAAATTACAATTCAATTTGGTTTTAATTAATTTTGAATAGTTTTAATTAATTTTTAAGTGCTTTTAATACGTTTTTAATCATTGCTAATTATTACAATTTATTTGTAGTAATTTTTGGACAATTATTTGCAGTTTTACAGAAGAAACGGTGCTGCTCAAATGGTATAGTTCACTATAGCGAGGTAATATAGTTTTTTAAAAGTATTTATAATTCAAAAGTAATGATTCACAATAGCGAATGTTTTTCATGACAATATAATGAATTTTAAACATTCTCTCTTAAATCATCATCGTCACAGTAATCCTCTTCGATGTTTAAAATAATCAAAACTTTCAAAAATCAAATAACATTTCACCTTTTCTTCTTTCAATTTCACTGATTCCATTATATTCATTATAGAATTCGTTATAGACTGTTTTTCAGCAAGTTTTGAAAGAAAGGCACGCAACTATTTTCGATGGATTCATGATGATAAATGAGGACTAATTATATTGTAGCTGCTTGTATAGCAATGTACAATGTAAAAGTAGTTCATATAAAGCAGTTGAAAGCAGTAGCGTAGCGTAGCGGGGGTGGTGGGGCGGTCCGCCGCAGGCGGCACTTTTCGGCAAAATTTTACAATAAATAATAATAATATCTTAAAAATTTGAACCATTTGTTTTCCTATTTTTGTCTACAATCCGGACCGATGAAAATGATCACGGAACATTTTTATTATTTAATCTGTGACGGAACCGGGGAATCCCCTTTATTTAAGTGAGTGTAGTTATATCGCTCGCTCTAGCGACTGGCAACACCGTCTGTACTAAACCAATTGCCTTGCGGTAATTCCCCGTGTTTTATTTTGTACCCGGATTGTTCACATTGACTCAATTAACCTGCTACAGTTCATGATTTTCTTTCCGGGAGGCATTTTTTTGGGGCGGCAAAATTTAAATACCTAAATAAGGGGGCGGCGAATTTGGCCTACGCCCCGGGCGGCTGAAACCCACGCTACGCCACTGGTTGAAAGCAAATTAAAGAATTAAAATATAATTAATTTTTCAATAACACTCTAATTAAGTTTAAAAATCAATGAAATTATCATGAAAAACACTCGCTGTAGTGAATCATTACATTTGAATTAAAGATATTTTAAAAAACTATATTACCTTGCTATAGTGAACTATTGCATTTGGATAGCACCGTTTCTTCTGTAAAATTGCACATAATTGTCCAAAAATTATTACAAATAAATTGTAATAATTAGCAATGATTAAAAATGCATTAAAAACACTCAAAAATTAATTAAAACCAAATTAACTTATAATTAAAAAATGCCTGTGTAGGGAATCTAACCTGACTCCACCATTTATGTTCGGTTCTAAATATTGATGCTATTTTTGTATTTGAATTCAGTTAAAATTTTTAATTGCCCCTGAGACCTTGACCAGTGTCCATTCAGCACTTGGGACGTGTGTTGTTGTGTTTTCCAAGCCGAAAACTACGTCCCTGCCAATTTTTATTAAAATCCGTGTTCCAACGATGAAATCCTTTCGTGTTAGTCTAAGGACTAAAGTGACATTTTGCAAAACAGTTTTCGCAGTTTGATGTTCAAATTTATCGCTAGCGGCAGATAGACAAAGCAGAAGTATTGAACCTTTGAAATATTTACTCTTTCTTTAAAATATTTTTTTTCCTTATTATATTGTTTTAATTTCTGATCAAATTTCAGAACTGAGCTTTAAAATGGAAAAGAATACAAATTTCTGAACTAAAACAAAGGACCGGCTGAAAAATAAAAAAGCTACAAAAATAAGACGGATGGCAAGTTGGGAGCACTGATTTACAGTTCTACATCTCTTCATAGACTATTAATGATACAGTGTGTTTCAAATTTATATAAATCATTGTCAGAAGACATTAACTCACACTTCTGTGGATTAGATCATCATACTAGTAAATTTTACTTCGCAGTATTCAATGCTAACAGAAGGAAAATCTACGTCAGTGTCATTATTAGTCACCGAACAACTGTGTATATAAATTTGAAATGAACTATATCAGTGCTTCATCTGTTTTCTTCATGACACACCTCAATATATTTGCTAAAATATGCAAACGTTGATACTAATATAATGTAATGTAATGTAATGTAATGTGGTGAGCGTGGGTGGCTTGACAGCTGAGCACCACGACCTGAAAGATCTGTTGTGCTACCCCACGGAAAGAAGAACAGACGGAGAGAAAGACTGAGAAAGGATGGTGTGAGAAATGCAGGGGAAACGGGAGAACCCCGGGAAAACCTGCCCAGCGCGGATCGCCACCATCAACGAAATCCACATGAGAACCGAACCTCGTGTTGGCTACGATTCTTCTACTAAATAGCTCACAGTTCTCGCTCCTTGTCGTGGCCAAAGATAGAAGTGCCAAGAGCCCTGGCGTACGAAATAATATTAACATAATTACTGAACATTTACAGAGAAACGCATTACAAATTAGGAAACTTTTAGCCATAGTTGTTAAAAATGTATATGTAAATAAAATTAAAGTAAAAAAGAAAACAGATGGTCTCTTCCTAATATTATTCCTCTTTGCAAATTGTGACCAATACTGAAGGGAGAGGAGAAATAAATAAACAAAATAAAACTAAATATATATTTTTTAGTGTTCATTTAAATATCACTTTACAAATTTTTAAGTTTATTAAGCTTTGTTATAACAAAATTTATCTGCCAAGAATGATTCAATATAGAACAATTATGCTAATACATCTATGGTATTTAATGATGAATATTAAAAATAAGATATGTAATTGGTGTACTAACTTTCGAGAGGGCAGAAAACATTATTAAGAAAAAAACAAAAACAGTTGTTCATTCACGAGTTTTTAGTTCCATACTAACTGGTCCGGTTTCCACCAAAGCATTTGGAATCAAAAACCTACCTCTGAAATTTCAGCTTAGAATTTAGGAGGTTGAGTTTTTTATAGCGATAGTTATTCCGTTTCAACGAACTTTGCCAATTTGTTTTTTTTTTTTTTTGTTCATAGATTCTTTAGGGATCTTTCATGTTGAAATTTACATCTATTAAAAACTTCAGCTTGCTGTTATATATTTGAACCAAGATTGAAGAAAGAAAAAAAGAAAGAAAGAAAGAAAATAAAAGAAAAGTTAAAAAAAAATGTCTGTTTCTAATATCATAATATTATTTAATAATAATAATAATACAGAAAATAATATTCTGTTTCAACTTAAAATGAGGGAAAAACGAGTAAATGAATAAAGTATATTTAAATATTCCTTTAAGTATACACTTAAATAGTGATTTATAAGTTTTTAAATCGTGGATTATATTAATTCTCCACTCTCAAAATATTCTTGGTGACGAAATTACAAAATTGTCAGTTTTTCGCAAAAACCAAAATTACTTTTTAAGAAATCTCAGCTTTCAAGATTCGAATTATTCAAATGAATTTCAAAAGATTTTATTCACTTGAAAGTGATATTTTGACATTTATTGACATTTATTTTATTTGATATATGCTTAAGACAAACATATTTGTCAAAAATAAGCATAACTACACTGAGATATCATTTTTTTAGAGAAACCAGAAAAAAGACAAGAATTTATCAAGCTGACCACGGTTTTCGGTATAAATAATTCAGGGCAGTCCTTCTAGTATCAAGTAGGCTTAGAAAAATCGTCAAAAAATGGGAACTGCAACTGACCTGAATGACTTTCAGTTTGGCATGATATTTGGCTAGGAGTATTAGATTGAACATCTCTAAAGTGGTTGTCGTCCTGGGCTTTTCACGCATCACAGTTTCAAGGGTTTACCGAGAATGGTCCAAAAAAACAAAAGAATTTCCAGTGATGGGTGATTCTGTGGAAGAAAAACGCTGTGGATCAGAGGGCTCAGAGGAGGAGGTGAGCTAATAGACAGGTTACAACCAAGCAAAACTGAGAATTCAGAACATCATCCCGGAACCAAACATCGTACGTTGTCTAAAATGGGCTATCACAGCCGAAGAACACGACGGATACCAATGTTGTTTGATGAAGCACAAAAAAGAGTGAGCATCAACATCTGACCGTTGATGATGGAAAAAAAGTTGCCTAATCTAAAGAATCAAAGTTCCTTTTGAATCATATTGATTGAAGGCTTAGAATTTTGCGGAAAAAAATGAGTCCTTGGAGCCGTCATGTTTGGTATCAAAATTATAAGTTGGTGCTAGGGATGTAATGGTGTGGGGAATATTTTCTTGGCATACACTGGATCTCCTGATACCAAGAATCGTGTCTAAACTTTGACCAAGTTCATCCTGTCATGGTTATAGTTTATTCTCACTCGGCTGGATACTTTCAACAGGATAATAAGCCTTCTCACAAGGTCCGAATCACTCGTCAGGAACAGGACGAGTTTTTATTGCTTCAGTGGCCTATATAAAGCTGGGATCTCAACTTATTGAACATATTTGGAAATAGATAGAAAGGGATGTTCGCTCAAGACTGCGCCACCTTCCAATTTACAGCAACTGCGCGACACAGAGGTATCTACATTGTACAATGTTCCTATACATTGCTAGAAGCCAAGACAAATTCAAGCTGTTTTAAAGGCTTAGGGAGCGCCTACATCAGCAACATCTAGAGTGCCTACATCTAGCGGCTACATCTAGAGTATACCGAATAAAGTGACATCTCAGTGTGTTTCATATAATTATTTCATTTATATTAAATATTTTTTATAACATTGTCAGTAGTTGTTATGTGGCATATATTGATTCGCTACACAATAAATGTGTTTTCGTAATATTGTTATGTTTGAGTTAATACCTCTGTCAATTGCCGGCGACTCTGGTGCATTTGTGTAAGGCGCGCATCAATACGAATGTGATAGATCCAAGTTCAAATCCCAGCCGGGTAATCCTTTATTTTTTTGTCAGTTGTATTTACATTACGGAACACCCCGGAAATACGTCATTTATAACCATAGTAACAGTCCTTCTAGAATGTTCTTAGAATGTTCTTACTATAATATAAATAGAGCTCAAGCAGAGCTTGGAGTTGGTTCCAGTGAGTAGCAGATACCTGTAACATCTCTTGCAGTGCAATATACCAGTGTAGTATACAGCTGTATCAAGTGTGCCCATTCTTGTAACAATATTATTAATAATTTATATATTGTTGTCAAAAATTAGCTTTGAAAAATTGTAATTGAACTCATTATTACAAGTTGTACACAATCTACAGTGTTTGCCAACGTGTGTCGCTGTTATCTAGTCCGGATAGGAAACAAATGGGTTATTTCCTGTCAAATCAACCAATCCGGGACTTCTTTGCTCGTCATTTTTTTTTTTTTTTTGAAAGTTTTATACCTATAGAGATACGAAACAAGTTTCAAATTTCTAAGCTTGATTTTTGAAGAAAAACTGGCGAAGTTTAGAATCTTGGGAAATAAAGAAAACACGTAATACATGTTTTTGGCTTAAATCCAGGCTTGGGCTGGTGCACCGGCCCATCGGCCCTCACATAATCACCGGAGCTGGAAACCGTATCGTAAACCTGTCCTCAAATTTAATTTCTCTCTTTCTTCGTTTTTATTATACGATTATTATTTAAAATTAAACATTCTTTTTTTCTTATTGCAAAGAGGTAGTGAAACCCGGGTCGAGCGACACAAGTTCGTCTGCAAAAGGGCGCACCGGCCCGAGGGCCAATGGACCAATGGGCCGGCGCGCCAGTCCAAGCCTGCTTAAATCCCATTGAAACTAAAATACAGCAACGAAGTTTTTAATACCCTGCAAAAATATGTATAAGAACATTCTCAGAACGTATTAAATATTTTTCTAAAAACCCTGAATACTATAAAAAAAAAAGAATAGTTTTCAAACATTTAACATTTTTGAACCTTTATGTTTTTATGCAAAATACCACAATGGAGTATCAAATTAGAAAATATAGTTCTCGATTATAAATTATTTTCTTTTCGAAATGAAAAAAAAAAAAAAAATCAAAAAATTCATACGGTTATGTAGTTTTTATTTACGTAGTTATTTATGTAGTTTTTTTATTTTTATTTTATGTACTGTGAAAGAGTGGTAATAAGTAATTTACAAAATAAACTAGTGTCTTGATTAATGGTTTTAAAAGTAATTCGCAGACAATTAAGCATCATTTTGGTTGATTTTACATAGAATGATCCAAATAAATGCGGGCATTTACTTTAAAAATCAAAAATTGCCAACAAATACTCTAAAAAAAATATCTGCGCTTTTATTTACGGCCAAATGTTTCCTGGTTGTGGACTAGGGATAACATTACTTACAATACTGATCAATGGAAAGACAAGTAGCGTAGATAGGACAAAGAGCAACGGCAGTGGGAAAATACAACGGAGAAATAAAGAAGGGACAGCAACGTGGGATGCCGCTGTTCATCAATTTTTATTTTTTGTTGGAAGATAAGATTCTAGGGGACTTCAAATTGCATTTTTCAACCCCAGGTGCCGAAAACCCTACATACTTCACTGGTACGGTTTACTTTCAGATTGACTAATCAGTAAGCTCAGGATTTGAATGGATATCAATGGTAACGAAATAATAAGATTTATTCTGAGAATCAAATTAAGCTAAATTGAACTAAGACTAAATTTCAGATAAAATTAATATACTGTAAAACAAAACAAAAAGAAAAGGAAAGAAAACTTTTTAAAATATTAACAATTTAATAACATATAATACAAACGCTTTAAAATGCTTACAGAAATATTACTAAAATTCATAATGAAATGGTTTAGATATTTAAAAGTTACCTAAATTCCGGTAACAGAAACTGGATACTCATTATTAAACAATTTTAGTTATAAACAGCACAATTATTATAAACTAAATTAAATAAAACGTAATGTTATTACACTTTTAGATGAAAATAAATAACTACATGTGAATAGTCTCAATATAAGAGACGTCTTCTAATGCAATGGTTTATCAAACGATGGAAAGAAGATCAAATTCCACCCGATCAACTTAGTCGTTGGTCACGGAACACCGGAGCGTTACCTCCCGCCACCCCAAGGGCCACACTGGCCTGTAGTGGGACACTTTAACTTTGATTTAATCCATTAGGCTTTATTTATTTATAGATTTACTTACATTTAAAAAAAAAAGATAAGAATTTATGTCATTAGCTTAACACTCAAAAAGACTTTCCTCTTCTTCACACTGTGAAGTTGAATACGTAGAAGCCTATAAAAGACAAAGGTGAGAATTGAAATCTAAAATAGGATTATTTTTTTATTTATTAGTAAAAAGCAAAATAATAATAATAATAATAAAATCTTTGAGATGTTAGAATGAACTGAAACTAGATTGGGCAAAAATAAAAAATAATAAAAAAAAAAGTTATTTGGAGACGGGATGGGGAAGGGGGGGAATGACATTATCATCAAAAGATATGACTTCAACTTCCCCCCCCCCCCCAAGTCATTTCGGGAAAATAACAATTGAATTAAGAGATTAGAAACCAATTAATAAACATAAATTACTTTTTTAATATTAAGGATACTGTAATTTTAATGACAACATAAATTTATACAAGGACTTTAGATTTAATAGAAAAAAAATATAAACGTAAAATGAATAATATTTTCTTAGTGGCTGCTTTACTTATAATAATAACTGGAGCGTAATAAAAGAATAATAAGAACAGAATTTCAAAACATGTAGTAAGGATTTTATCTTCTTTTAATTTCTTTAATTTTACGTGATCTCTATTTATTGCCTTTTAGAAATTAAATTTACACATATGAATCACTAAAATATTGATTTATTTATTTTTTTGTTTTCTTTGTTTTGTTTATTTTTATGTAATATCCCATTAAGCGGAAGAAAAACAATTGAATGCGTGGGAAGAAGAAATTGAACTCAACAAACAGCAAAAATGAAATCAGGCGGCAAAAGCTTGGACTGAAAACAGATTATTTTTATTAAGAAAGCCTGTGATAAGTAGGCGCAACAAACAGAGCTTATGGATTTGTAAAAAGGTGTAAACTTGTATTCATTTCTAGATTAAGTTATTGTGAATGGGAAAGATTAAAGATAGCAAGAATGGTATTAGATTCTTAAACACTAGAAGAAAAAAAAGCGAAATGAAAGAAAGAGAAAGAAGAATAGTAAGAAATGGAAAAGATTCAAAAATAAATAACACTGGAGGAAGCAATGGCATTAAATAGAGTGAGTTCCAATAAAAGCATCATAATTACTTAAAGAGGCTTGTATAAAAGAAGGAACAAGCAAACAAAAAGAAAAAAAAATAATGAAACGCAATATAATAAGGAAAGAAGAGAAAGGAGGAATTGAATTGAAAAATATATAGTTAGAATCAAACACAGGAATGAAGTGAAGAAACTATTAAGAGGTTAATAAACGCTGAAAATAGAAAGAAGTCTATTTAGAAAAGAGATAATTAAGAAAAAAAAATACTTGAATTAAGAAAGATACGTTTAAAACCAGTAGCATAGCCAGTGAAGAGGATGCTGTTCTCGTATTTAGCGGCCCCTAGGTTACAGCTTCTCTTTAACACTGTTAGGGGACCGCTCTTGCTTTTATCCTGTCTGGATGTCACACTCTGTGGCAGCCAAACGGTTAGAGATATTAGAATGAAACTTCACCATTGTGTTCAGCATCAAAAAGTATGTGACCACGTCCAAAAAAATCAGACGTCTAGGACCACTCCCTGACCGGAAGTTGGAGGTCAAAAGAGGTCTCTTCCGATAAAGTTTTGTTTATAAAAGTTTGTTTATCAAATTGTGCAAATTATGGGGCCACTTTGCTTTTGACACTATCTAAAAGCATTAATTATCTTGGTTTTTTTTTGTTTGGTTGAAAGCTATGTCCCTTGGGCCTTTTGACATTTCAACAGGGCATCAAATACCTAGGTACGTCACTGCTTTAACTAACGTAAGGCTTCAACAAGTTTAAGACCTTTAGTGGATAGAGGGAAGATGCTTAAGTTTTATTTCCAATTAAATCTCAACTTTAAGTCGAAACTTTCTGTAATAAATTAAGTTTTTAATATTTATATTATTAGTTTGAATGAACTGTAGAACAATCATTTGTGGAAGCAGACTAACAATCACTTTTCAATAGAAAGTGATTATTATTTTTTTATGTATTTGCATTGTACACAATGTCATGGTGTGTTTGACTTGAATGTAAGGACATAGAAAAATAACAAAATCATTCTTAAAAAAGTACTCAATGTCTCAGTTGGATTTAATTAACTTACGTAAAGATACTCTGTAGACAAAAAACATAAAAACTAAACTTCATGTTGTTTTTCTAGATTAATATAATATCTTCTCAGCCAAGAATAGCGTTTAATTCTAAACAAAGTTCTATTCATGTTCATGTTTGTTTGTTTTTAAATAATCCTTAGTGCCAACTTTTGTAAAAGCCCAAATTATCTTTTCAGTTGGATCTTTAACTTCATCTTCGATCAGGAAAACCATTGTATTTTTCAGCAATAGATAAAATCTTTTAACAGATCTATAAAGTACATAAATAAAGCAATGCTAATTTTGAATTAAAATAATCGATAACAAATTTGATGGAAGAATACATTGCACATAGAACAAGTTACGAATGATGGAATAATAATGCTATACGTTTCTGAAAAGGATAAAAAAAAAAAGCAGGTTTTGATTCTCTATTTAAGCAGTGTGTGAAAATAAGGAAGGAAACCTCACCAAAGAAATGATTTGAGGGCTTTTTTTTTTTTTTTTTTTTTTGATCTTTTGAATAGTTTATTAAAAATGATTACAATAATAAAATGCAACATATTAATAAAATAAAACAGATTCGATAAGAGGTTTTATTTCATGAGTAAATCTGAATCTATTTTTTTATAACTGTTTTAGGATGTAAACAAAATAACATGAAATAATTTATAGATATTATCCGATAATAAAACAAGAATAACTATTTTAATCACTGAATTTTCTTCATGAACATGTGTTTCGTAGTTCAACTGTGCATCGGTTGAGGGCGTACAAGGAGCAGAAAGTCTCTCTCTCTCTCTGTCTCAGGAATTGATGGATGGAGCGATCAGCCTTGGATATAGGCGAAATAATTAAAAGATTCTATATACATTCAATACATAAAATAGCAATTAAGATTTATCCCTAAAGTAATTGCAGAAATGTGATAACTTTATTTATAATTTATCTTTATTTCATCTTTCTTTCGAAAAAGAAAATATCCCACTCAATAAAGAACAAAAATTAAAGCAATGATAAAATATTACTTTGATTATAAAATGAAAAATAATGAACACTGATTTAAAAATCAAAGGAATCTGGAGTTTGACAATATGAACAGATAACAATAGCTGTTTAAAACCATTCTATTAGATAATTAATTCACCATTGCCTCATTTGTGTCTGAGTTTTCGTTTTCAACAGTGTTATTACAATCACGATGAAATTACATGAGGATCACCAAATGGTATTTGGGATCACCTGTTTGGGGTTACTGGTTAATGAAGTTATGATCACACTCCAAGAAGAATCACACTCTGGATCAGTGATTCCCAACTCCTTTTTTACTCGCGAGCTCATCAATAAACGAACCAAAAAAAAAAAAAACACTACAGCACAACCAAGAAACAACTACATGGTTTTGGTTTAATTCAGCAAATTAAATGGTATCGCCTTATAGAATTTTGTAATAATCAGATGGGAAACGTTTCTCCATATCGTAACAACTATTATATTATACCTTATTAAAGCATTTTTTCACTTCTCTTTAATGATATGAAAGTTATTTTTTGAAATAAAACTTTTAAATGTGTGTAAACAGATTATTCTTCAGTGACTTAAATAGAACTGGAAAACAAAATCATAAAATCCATAGCCAATCACTACAATTAAAATTGCTAAAATAAAATCATTAAAAAATGAAATATAAAATGTTGTTTTTAAAATCTTACTTTTGATTAATATGGGCTTTTTGTAAATTTACTGATTTAATCGAGTCTCTTCTTTCGTAACTCTTTTTTTTCTTGATATTACTTTTGCAGCTATTTTTTTTTTTTGAAGGGTGGGGGGAGGAGTAAGTCAATCACTTCCTTAGCATGAATGTAGAGCAAATGGATGATTCTTGGTGGGTTCCAATGCTTCTGCATAGGGTCCTAAACAATTGGAAAAGAAGAGGTCAAACAGAGACTCCAGGCGATTCCCTTCTTTTGGGGATGAGGGGAGAGAAAGAGCATTCTTATCATTTCCGGGATAATTATTTACGACTTGTAAAATAGAAGGGTTGGGAAAAGAAACAAAAGACAAACAACATTCTTTTAAGAAGTACAGTTGGGAAAAGCAACGGAATACAAACATCATACTTTAATAAACCTACACTTGAAGCGAATGTTTTGGAGGAAAAATATTTGAAACAATCCAATTTCAGAATATTATTTGGAAGCCCCAGAGTTTTTGAAAGAATTCAATATCTTTCCCTGATTTCAAATTTTAAATAACTTTCAGTTATTTTGGTCACAAAAGTTTTAACCTCTAAGCACAATAAGCTTGAATTTCACGTAAATGTTCCAAAATCAAATCGTATCTACACAATGAAATTAAGCTTTTATGTAAGAAATCAGCGTCTTATTGCCTGAATTGTAAAAAGGCACTTAACACGATCCTTAAGAAAATGATTCTTAAATAAGTGGGTTGATTTGATTTTTGAAACTTAATTCTAATTTAATTAATGTTTCTGGTCAACTGCCCAAGGCAAGTACAAGTTGTGGGGCTTTTATGAGATAGAAATGAAATTTACTATTACTAAAGGTTAAAGCATTCATGCCATTATCCTCAGCAGAGGAGGAAAGGCTTCTGCAAATGATTAGCCAAATCCGATGAAGTTGAGATCGGACTTTGCTGAGGTATATTTAGTTATTTTTTACAGTGGTGATAGACAGAAGCAGGGCTGGATCTAGGTCATTTTTAGGGGGGGGGGGAGACAAAGTCAGTTTTGCCACCAAAAACGTGACCCACCTTACCCCTCCCCCATAGATTCAGGCCTGGACAGAAGGAAGGCGAGAAAGTGAAGAAGGAGACAAACATAGCAAAAAAGGAAACATCCATGTCAAATCAGGGATTTGAAACCAGATTCATGAATATCACCTAAGTTAGCAAACCGCCCATCTAATTTATTCGATTCTGCCTGAAGGGACTAACAAAAGGTTGAAAAAAACCTTTACCAGGGCTTAAAGTGATCAGGAAGTTTCAAATATAATTTATAATAACTTTATCTTTTTCTTCAATTTACATTACTAAAACCAGGAAGAAGAAAAAAAGCATTCAATTAAAGATTATAAGAAAACAGAAATTCGAATTAATATTTTATGTTATGTGTACCAAGATCGCTTAATATCGAGAGATCTCCCGTTACTTGATTTTAAGTAGTTCTCTTATGAAATTATAAATTTAGTATCTAAAATAGCATTCAGTGCCTAAATTTAATTTTATGTATTTGTTTAAGAGTAACTAATAAGCGTAGTAAAAAGAAAAATATTTTTTTTAAGTTATTAAATCTTAACTTTAAACAATTAGATCAGTGTTATGTTATGTAGTGTAATGTAGTGAATGTGGGTGGCAGAGAAGCCAAGCACTGTGACCGGAGGTCTATTGTACTATCCCACGGAAATGAGGACAGATGGAGGGAAAGACTGAGAAAGTATGGTGGGAGAAGTGCAGGGGAAACGGGAGAACCCCGAGAAAACCTGCTCAGCGCGGATCGTCCACCATCACGAAACCCACATGAGAACCGAACCCGGTACTCAGAGGTGAGAGGCCGATGTCTTAGTGACAAGCCAACCGCCCGGCCTTAATCAGTGTTTCCCAACCTTTTTTGTGCTATGCCCCACCTAAAGTATCTAAAGTATGCTATGCCCCACCACATTAGATATAACTTTCACAACCAAATAAAAAAAAAAAAAAGACTTTTTTAATCTTTACAACCAAAAAGAAAAAAAAAAAAAAAAAGCATTTTCCCATTTTCCAATTGCCCCACGTTGGGAAACAGGGAATTAGATGAAGGAATGAAAAATATAACTAACTTGTAATTTCTCTGTTATACAAAGCTTTTATTGTTATCTTATTTGGAACGTAAGAATTTATTATTATTATTTTTTTAAATGGTGTAAATTTTATACATTCTAGAAATGTTGTTGTTTACTTAAATAAATTCTAAAATTCCTCCCGTGAGATAAATTCAAAACTACGAGTTTGTTTTTATCTTATGAGTTGCATTAGAGGAAGATCAAGGTATCATTTAAAACTCGGTTTATTCCAAAAGATCTTTCAGGAACCGAACTAGAATAAATAAAATATATGCATCAATCGAGAAAGTTTTGCTTCTTTTTGCGAAATAGTTTTTGGTTTTTCATTTCTGTCTACCTATTATGTTTTGTCTCTCAATGGTTATAATTCTGCAATTTAAATTTCAAATCCAATAAAATCCTACAAATCTTCGTATTTTGTAAAGACCGTTAAATTTGGAATATTATCTTCTTTAAACAGCTGTAACTCTGCCATTTAACATTCAAACCAAATTTTGATCAACTTACAATAATAATGAAATGAGTAGACGTGGTTACGAATTTTTAACCGCGCTCTCCTTGTACTCTTTCTGGAAATTGGTTAAGTTAACAGATTAAAAATAAACTTAGGCATTCAATAAATATGCAAAACTACATACATTACAAAAACTAAAAAATGAAAGAAATGAAAGAAGAACTTTCATAAAACTAATTAGAACTTATAGATGAAAGAAATTAAATAAATAAGAGACAACTAAAGGATCTGAATCATTTAAAAGGAGCGAAAATAGAAGATATAGCTTTGTTTTAAAGAAAGTAGGAATGTAGTTACGCTTGATTGCGGGTTGGAGGTGACGGGTTCGATCCCCGGCCTCGGCGGAGGGCGGGGATTTTTCCACGCTCCACTCTCCTCCAAACGGGTCCTAGGGTCTACCCAGCCTTCTGTCAAATGGGAACCGGGTTTCTTTCCCGGGAGTTAAAGGCGGGCGGGCGTCGGGCTGACCACTCGACCTCAACATAGTCCCGTTGGTCATGAAGCGCCGGGAGCCTTTTACCTCCCGCGACCCCAAGGGCCTGCATATGCCTGTAGTGGGACACTTTAACTTTTAAGGAATATAGTTGTTGATAAAAAATTGATAAAAAAACATTCAACGAAAATAAGATAAATAAGTAAAGCAATATTGCAGATACAGATGAAGGTTGTTCATTGAGTATTAGATAATTGTGGATACACCTGGTGGACGTATGAGAGAGTATTAAAATCTATATATATAAAAATGAATGTATCTTTCTTTCTTTCTTTGTCCTTTATGCACTCCTAAGCTCTTTGTCCTATCTGGACCAAACTTTGCAGAATTACTCTTTAGGACCCTGCGGAAAAGATAGGCTACCTTAGAACCTGGACCCCCCCCCCCCAAAGGGGTTGAAAAGGGGTAAAATCCCTGAAATACCCAATATCCACCTGGTGGTGAAAATGAGAACTACACAAATATTGTGTAAAGTGAAAAATTCACTCTCCTATTAAGGACAGGGACACCATACTTGGGTGGGGGGATGGCGACACAAGGGCCTAAGTGTCCCACCACCGATCGACACCGGGACCTTATATTTAAGGCCCCTTCTCGGGCCCCCAAGTCAATTGCAAAAAGGGAAAAATTCGCTCTCCTATGGGAGGCAGGTCCACCACACTTGGGTGGGGGGAAGGCGACACAAGGACCTAAGTGTCACACACCCGACCGACATCGGGACCTTACATTTAGAGCCCTTCTCGGGCCCCCGAAGTCAATTGCAAAAAGGGAAAAATTCGCTCTCCTATGGGAGGCAGGTCCACCACACTTGGGTGGGGCGAAGGCGACACAAGGACCTAAGTGTCACACACCCGACCGACATCGGGACCTTATATTTAGGGCCCTTCTCGGGCCCCGAAGTCAATTGCAAAAAGGGAAAAATTCGCTCTCCTATGGGAGGCAGGGACACCACACTTTGGTGGGGGGAAGGCGACACAAGGACCTAAGTGTCACACACCCGACCGACATCGGGACCTTATATTTAGGGCCCTTCTCGGGCCCCCGAAGTCAATTGCAAAAAGGGAAAAATTCGCTCTCCTATGGGAGGCAGGTCCACCACACTTGGGTGTGGGGAAGGCGACACAAGGACCTAAGTGTCACACACCCGACCGACATC
>JAFIDM010009631.1:122973622-122992430 GCA_023159025.1 Thereuonema tuberculata
AAAGACCCCGCTCTTCCGATCCACTCGCCAGGCCGTACCCCTTTATTTTGGACCTTTTGCCCCCCCCCCCCCCCCAAGTCAATTGCAAAAAGGGACAAATTCGCTCTCCTATGGGAGGCAGGTCCACCACACTTGGTTGGGGGGATTGCGACACAAGGGCCTAAGTGTTCCATCCCCGATCGACACCGGGTCCTTATATTTACGGCCCCTTCTCACCGAGCCCTTTCTTTCTTTGAGTGGCATTGCAACGCATGCCGGGTACAGCTAGTTACATATAAACTCGACGAATATAGGATAGTTTGATTTTCGCGGAAGTGGGAAATGGACTACGAGAAATTCATCTACCGAAAGTCGAGATCTTGTAATGATCGGAACGTAAGAGTAAAGAAGCTAAAAAGGCTACGGAGGAAATAGATAGCCTTGGCATCAGCAAGAAAGGCTACCATTGCAGTTGATACTTTGACCTAAATGAATTCATATAAGAGAAGTTTCGGCAGATGTTCTTGACTTCGGTCAAGATGGCCTTTTAAGATGTCATCTGTCTTACAGCAGATGGTCTTACAAGCTGCGGAACAACTCCGTCAACTAACAGCTGAAGCATTAGGAATGATAAGGAATGCTACATATCAGAATTTAAATAACCGACCTTAATTGAAATAGGCAAGGTATGAAATAAATGAATTGGTAAAAGTCAAAAGAAGAATAAACGTGCTGGTTACATCTCCTAGCTCTCCTGACAATATTTATAATGTATCAGTTTTCGAAGCTTGCTAAAATTCTGAAAATTATTATTATTATTACAGTGATTTTTAGTTTACATTTTTTAAATTATGGTTTATTTGCGTCACGATAGATATGTAGCCGAAATCGTAGTCTCCTAACAAGTGAGAGAATCGTTGTAGCTCATCAAGACCCTGATTTTGTTGATGACATCTGGATAAATTACAACTCAATTTGATGTCAATTTCGAAATTAACAAGAATTTCATGAAAGAACATAATTCATTAAAATTTCTTTACTACTTTTCGTTCTTTTTCTTTTTTTTAAAGTGACGAAAAACGAAAAAAACAAAACAAATACAAGTTTATGATCTTGACATAACCAAATTATTTTACTAATCTTCATACACAAAATCTCCAAAAACATAATGTCCAATTACATTTTTTTTTTCTTTTTTTAATGTTCATCAGACCTATATAGGTGTACTTATAATACTGTACACCTGTGATATAGGTTCTGAGAGTTTAATCTAAAGAAACAATATCCTACTCAAATTAAGAAATAATTAATTAAGTTATTAATTTAATATTTTTATCAACAATATCAATGATTAATTTTTTTTTTAATGTCACCGTTTTTTGGACTATTATACTTATCCAACTTAATTTGGTTAAAAAGTTTATATTTAATATTACCGTTTAAACGGTATCCAAAATTGTTTTTTATTTTTTTTTATCATTTATTGAAATAAGCCAGTTTTTTAGAGTTATATTGTTTTTATTATTATTTTTTTCATTTTTTATTATAAAAAAATTATTTAAAATTGTTTTATAAGTATACTTCTCATCAATAGTTAATATTTTAATTTTTTTCCTTATATCATTCTTTTCTTCAATTCTTTTTGTATTGAAATTATAAAAGATATTTCTTAGTATTTTAAAACATGTTTTATTAATATTTTCCATTTGTTTTTTATTAATAAAAATCCAACTGTCCAGTCCATAATCTGGAACAGAGTCCACAAGGGACTTAAAAATTATAATTTTTTGTTTTAACGGAATAATATGTTTAATGTTGTAGAACAGATATGTTAAGGAGTTTAATTTATTTATTACATAATGATAATGAGTAGTCCAAGTAAATTTCTCATCTATGTATACACCCAGGTATTGTTACTGAGTGACGAAGTCTATTTTACCACAATCACATAAGACATTGTTTATTTGTTTAGTATCAACCAAATTTATACAATCTTTTTTTTGTACAAGAACAATATAAATTTTTATTTATCATTTTATTCTTATTTTTTATAGTCATTACTTTTGTCTTTTTAATATTTATTGTCACTTTATTATTTATGGGCCAGTTATTTATCCCATTTATATCCATTTGTAAACCATTATATGCTTTCAAATGATCTCTGTCACTAGTAAAGATTAGGACATCATCAGCGTATAAGTAGACATTTGAAAAGGATATAGGGTTATTTATAGAGTTAATATATAAATTAAACAATAAAAGTCTTAAATTGGAGCCCTGCGGGACCCCAGATCTAATATTGTACATTTTGCTTACATGGTTTTGAATTTTTATTTAATTTTTCTGTTTTGTAGATAATTCTTTATTAGATTATGAATTTTACCTCGAATGCCTATGATTTTCAATTTTTCCAATAACAATTCATGATTTATACTATCAAACGCTTTACTAAAATCTATGAAGGCAATATATATAGGGGAGACCGGGGCTAGTTGGCATAGATTTTGGTTTTTGATTTTTCTATTTTTTTGTGCAGTACTTAGGGGGATTTTGGTGAATGCGGCGGATAGCTTATCTTTTTGACTACAAAATTATGTAGGACCCATTAATTAAATCCGTGTTTAGGTCACCCGAAAAACTCTTTTCCTAACAGCTTGCAACTATGCCAACTAACCCCGGGTGCGGGGCTAGGTGGCATACCCCTAGGGACGAGTTGGCAAAACGTGCTATGGATAGAGGTACTTGAGCAGAACACAGCAATTTTCGAGAAAAACATTTTATTTTATCAAAAATTTTATTGTAATAATACTTGAATAAAAAAAAAAGAACTGTTTAAATTAAATATATGAACAAACAATGAATTCTTAGCTACCTATAGTTATTGTTTGATATCAAACACAAATGTAGGAGTTATTTGAACAGATGGGTTCAATTTTTGCAGAACTTTAGTTTGGTCGTACCAAATTTAGTCTTCCTCGTCTGGCCATCTCCAGTTTTTCCCCTTTTTTACCATTTGTCATAGCTATGCCAACTGACCCCTACCTAACTATGCCAACTAGCCCCACAGGGATTTCAAAATTTTGTGTGGTATCCAAAATGGATACCACACAATCCCAAACATCAGAAACAAAAGATTATGATACTTGCAAGCAACCACAGTTATACACTCTTTCGAGAACCGCCATCAGCAGTACCTTAATTCGATCTACATGTTCACCAGAACAAAAAAATTCACGATGAAAAAATTTACTCACCAGTCAGAAAAACGATGAAACAGGGGTCACTTCCTTCGTGACGCTTCCAAGCAAACTAAAGTCACAGTGGATGGTGCACCTTTACATCCACTTCCCACTACCAAGATGTTAGCGCTCTAGCTACACGGTGGCAGGAAATAGAAGCTGTATGCCAACTAGCCCCTTATGCCAACTGACCCCGGTCTCCCCTAATTTTTCCGTTATTAAGTTCATTATTTATACTTTCACAAAGGTTTTTTAGTAGAATTCCACTGCTTTTTTTTTGGTTGGTATGCGTATTGATTACAATTTAATAGTTTATTTGCGTTAATGTAATTATAGATCATTTTATGTAAATAACTCTCGAATATTTTTTAAATATTCGAGAGTAAAGATATAGGTCTGTAGTTTTCAAAATTATAATAGTTTTTTTATGTTGCCACCTTTGTAAATCGGAATAATATAAGCAATCTTCCAAAAGTTTGGATAGATTTCTGTACTAATTATATTTTCAAATAGTAATTTCAAAAATTGTGCTAAAATATTCTCATGTTTTTTTAATTTCCTTTATTTTGATTAGATCACATCCATTGGAATTATGATTTTTTTAAAATTAGATATAATATTTTTAATATCTAGCAAATTTGGAGTAAAAGCTAGCATATCCTTTCTGAAATTTTTTTCATAATTTAATTTATGTAAATTAGAACTTGTTATATCATTACTATTTTTTTACAATTCATTTTTAAACTCTTTGAAGATGATATTTACATCATAAATTTTTAGTAATTTTTCTATTTCAGTATTTTCCAAATTTTTTTGTTTATTTAGAAAGTTCCATATATTAGTATTTATTTTTGGGTTATTTTCTACCAAGTTTTTAAAGTATTTATTTTTCTTTTTATTAATAAGATTTTTAAGCAAATTCCTTTTTTTTATTTAAATATTTTGTAACTTTATATTTTTAAAATTTTTTTTTAACATTTTTGAATAAGTTATTTTTTTCATTTATTTGTTTCATTAGTTCATCGTCCATCCATAGTTGTTTATAATTATTTATTTGTTTATTGTTAACAATATTTTGTTTCTTATATATATTACTATATTTTTTTTTCCAGTTTATAATTTTAGCTTTTTTTATTATTTTATGTAATTATTTTATTTGAATCAGAAATTGAATTGTTTTGCATTTGGAGAATAAGTTCTTTCAACTTGCTTTCGAAAAAGTCATCGTTAATCAAACCATTAAATTTATCTTTCCTGTCAATTTTTTTTTCTTGATTATTATTAATATTACTTTTGATTTCAATAAGTATCCCAAAATGATCTGATATGTCCCATTTTATAATAGTAGCTTCTGTATGATTTATGTTTTTGAGATTGGAAAAGCAATGATCAATGCAATTAATTGAATTTGTAAATTTTGTATTTGCTATTCTAGTAGGTTTGTAAACAACCCTCGAAAATCCCACTCGCAAACTCGCAATTTGCGAGTAGAAATTAGGCGCTTGCGAGTGGAAAAAATTAACTCGCAAATCGGTTTTTTCCTAAATTCAGTAAAACCCCGCTAATCCGGCACGTTCGGGACTTCGGCAGTGCCGGATTACCGAAAATGCCGGATTACTGAGCGCCGTCTAAAAATAGCCGTTATTGCGAGGATAGCGGAAATACCGCTAAAATAGAGAGTCAAAAGGGCTATTAATAGGTATCAGGCCATTTTTCCATGTTCTATTGTGATTTCTCTGATTTCGGTAGTGATGGAAAATGTTAAAAACAAAACAACAAAATATATTTTTATGTAGTATTATATTTTAATAAAGTACATACAGTACAGTATAGTTACTTTATTTCGTACATTAAGTAATATAGTACAGTACTAAGACATTATATATTAAGTTAAACTCTGCCGAACGCACCCGGAAGGCTTATTCAGTGTAAAAAAAACTCTTAGACCGATGCCGGATTATTGAATGTGCCGGCTTATCGGATGCCGGATTAGCGGGGTTTTACTGTTCAAAACCTTGGCTGCTGTGCTAATTCAAATTCACAGGGATGTTAATCTCCGCGAGGGGTATTTCATGATGGAAGTTTTCTTTACCCTTCACCAATCACCATTCGTCAATCGGCAACCGCCAATCACAACCCCAGTTCTATTTTTAGTTCGGCCAAATTTTATACACCTACCAATCGGGCGGGTTCCGCTGCTAGTATAGGTATATCGTATATATGTATGAAATTTTGCCTCCCCTCCCGTTAATTAGCTTGCGAGTGTAAATTTCCATTTGCGAGTTGGTTTAGGCACAAATTTTCGAGGGTTGTTTGCAAACATGATTGGTAAAACCATATTTATAAAAGTTTTGTAAAAATATTTAATTGTATTTGTGTTCAAATTATTTTTAAAGATGTCAATATTTGCATCGCCTATGTAAATAATATTATTATTTATTTTATTTTTTATTTCTGAGATATTTGCCTGTAATTTCTTTGCAGAACTGTGTAATATTAGTATGAGGAGGCCTGTATATTGCATGTAGTACCATTTCATATTTCAGAGAGGAAGTCTTATTTATTAAACAAGTTATGTTTTCATATGGATTCGATGATAAGTCTAACATTGAAATGTCTAAATTATTTTTATAAAAAATCATAATTCCGCCGCCTTTTGCAGATTCTCTAAGTTTATAAATTTTTGAAAAACCTGATATATTAAACATAAACAATTCATTTTCTTTAATATTAACTTCCACGAGAATTATCATATCTAACTCATTTGTTTTATCATATAGGTTGGCTATTAAATAAGTGAAATTAGTTTTTAAGCTACGAATATTTAAATAAAGGCAATTAAAATTATTTTGTTCGAAATTCCAATCTAAGAAGTTATCGGTGATTTTCAAATTACCTAATTCTATTTGCTTAATACACGTCATTTTTTTTTTAATTATAATTTGCTCAATTCTTCTTCAGATTTAATATTCACTATTCTAGAATTTTCATTTTTTCTTACCAATATTTTGGAATTTTTAATCCAAACAAATTTGTATTGTTTGTTTTTTGCCTCGATTTTTGTGAGCCAGAAAAGATTTTTTTTGTTTTGAAGTTAGATTTTCGTTTATAAATATTCATGATTATGATTTTTAAAAACATTGCTGTTTTTAGGTTTTTCAATTGTTTGTATTTCGTAAGCCATATATCTCTATTCCTTCTGTTGCTGAATTTGACGATAATCGGTCTACCTTTATGTCTATTTATTTTACCATATCTATGACATTGTTCTATGTTTTCCTGAGAGAATTGTAAGTTCATTGCTTCGGCTAGTTTTCTTATTACTTCAACCACATTTTCATTTTCACTTTCTTCCACCCCAGTAAGTTCAATATTGTTTTTTTCTCTGCTGTGATTCTAGTCTGTCGAGAGTTATTTCCAGTTGTTTAATATTCTCCTTTTGGATATAGTTTTGATTTTCCATTTCCTTTATTTTTCGAGTGATAACCTTTGGATCTGTTTGAAATTTATCCAATTTGGTTCATATTTCTTCATACTGTTTATTTATGAAGTTGATTGACTCTCTAATTCCCGTTAGTTCTTCCATAATGGTTAATCCCAAATCTGTACTTACAGCCCGTTTATGAATGGCAGAGCTACTACTTCGGGACGATTTTACTCCGCAGAGGGGCGATACGCTGAGACGGGTACTTTCCCAAGAAATTCTTTTGGACATTTTCGCTTTTTAGAAAAAAATAACGAGGAGCATTTTTGCAATAGTATTTATTCTTTCCATAATTCTTTCCCGAAAAGCGCAAATAGAACCCAGCTACTAGTAAACTAACACTGATAAAAAGTAAACATCCGCTCTTTATCACCCCTATTTTGAAGAAATCGAAGGAGACCTGACACATGCGCAAAGGCGTTGAAGGCTCTCGTAAACAAAAACGGACAGTATCTCGTTATAGGCAAGGTCCATTTCTTTGTCATGGGAGATTGTGAGCTTTGCCGAGCCTGTTTGGTTTATTTCTTCATGTGTTTCATCTTCCTCTTCATTACCTGTTACCTTCCTTCTTGTAGTTATATTGTTACATTTTTCACATTTCCATTGTCTTTTTCTGGAAGGGATAGTGTTTATTGTAATATCCTTATCCTTGACACAGGCAATGTGTTGTTCTGTGCCGCACGCCATACATCTAAGTTCTTCATTTTTAATTAATTTATGGCATTTACTGCATTTAATTTTTAGTTTAGCATATTCATTCATTTTAGACATTGATATAGTGATAGTTAAGTGAAGATTTGAGTGGAATTTAGAAGTTTAGTAGTAGTTGTTATATAATAATTTAAATTGTTTGAGGAGCGAAGAATCTGCACGTCTTACCTTCTCGGACGCATGCGCTCTCGGACACATAACACGCAATATTTCGTCCCTCTCATCAAAGGACTTTATCCAGCGAAATACAACAAAAAATGAAAAGGAAAAGACTTCTTCCCACAAAATCTAAACGAAAATAAAATTTAATAACAAAAATGAAATCAAAGAACGTACTATGTCTCGTGACATGCGAGACATGAAGACGCTTCAACGTAATAATTAAAGTCCTATTTTAATTTTGAAACTTGAATTCATCTTCCTTTTGAAACCGTCTTCCTTAAGATTTAAATCCATCTTACATATCAAATTTGAATTAATCTTCCTTAAAAATCCAAACCATCTTGTATTACAATTTCCATGGCACATGGCACTTCATCCAGCTCTCAATCTCCTGAGCATAAAATGTCTTAAGTGGCCACATAAACGAAACGTCCAATGGTTTATGGGTGCTATGAGGCGGCAAAGACAAAATTGAGACATGGTTATCCCTGGTCAAATTAATCACGTCAGTATTTCGGACATGGGTGAAGTGTCCAATCCACAACGAGAACCGCAGGATCATCTTTCGTTGGTTTCACATGGAGCAAGAAGTGGCGAAACCATTGTGTAAAAATGTCTGTTTGAATCCATCCTGACGGATGGCATGCATAAATGGAACCTAGAGGAGCACCATCCATTAATTCCATCTTCATATTCTTCCGTGGGAAAATCATCAGAGGCGGTATGAAGTGTCCCGAAGGGCTCACGCATGTCACTACAGTAATGAGTGCACCCCTTTCCACAGCCTGTAGAGAGGCGATTTGCTTTTTCCCCTTCATTGCAACAATTTTAATGTGCTTATGCTGAACAACTGGGATACCAGTTTCGTCACAGTTAAACAATCTGGCTGGGTTGCTCTTGATTGAAGCTAAGACCGGCTCATAAATGTCAAAAAACTTGCTAACAGCTTTGGCTGTGAAACCCTTAGCTCTGCCGAATGAAAGTCCTTGGGGAGACCTAACAGAGAGTTCGGGATTCCTTTTTAGGAAGATGCGTAACCATTTTTTACCAGCTTGCAGTTTGTCTTTCGAAAATGGGTTTTCAACGTTATTTTTTATAGCAAGCTGATAGGCAAATCTTCGGACATCTTTTCTAGAGAGACCATAGAATCGCTGTTCCATTTGGATGCAATAATTCTTCAAGTCCTCTTCCAGTTCTCGAGGAAAAATAGGTTTCCTTCCTATTTTGGTGTCCATAGATTCATCTGGGCATTTGTTGTCTTTAACATAGCGTTCCAATGTTGTTGAGGAACACCGAAGATGTGAGATAGCTCCCCATTTCTTTACTGCGCATAGCTAAAATGGCAGCCTTCATTTGTTTGGGGTCCCAACGTTTTCTAGGTGCCATCTGCAAAAGAAACGTAGACTATTGTTAGGAACTCTTTCTCTGTTTCTATTAAAATACTTTCTTTGGTATGCCATTCAGCATGCAAAATGAAAACATGTTTACAGATATATAAGTAGTATTTATAGAAAATTAATTTTAGGGATCGTCCATTAATCAAGTGAGGCTCGAAAGGTGGGGGGGGGGGGGCGGAAAAATCACGAACTATCACAAGGGGGAGGGGGGATGTAGTGAGATATCACGTGTATTTATTTTTTCGTTGAACGCGCGATTTCTAAACCGAAAAACGGCACGTGACCTTGACTTGCCGTTGCCAGGCAACGATTTCCTTAATTTTCCAGAATACCTGTATTTAAAGATAATATTCTGAAAATTTTTTAAGATACTTTGTACCAAAAAAATACACGTGATTTTGGGTAGGGGGGGGGGTTAAAAAAACCTCACCACATATCACCAGGGGTGAGGGAGGGTTAAAAAGTTGCTAAAAAACATCACGTGATTAATGGACGACCCCTTATAGAAAGCAAATGTGATTAAACATACATATAGACGAACTTAATGTTACAACGAATAATTTGGGATCCCAATTTGGGGAGCCCCATATTAGGATTCCCAGACTTCCCCAAATTGAGGCATTTGCACGTGCTAACAACGTGTTCCATTAGTGCACTGCGAAATTCGTGAACAACGAAACTATTTATGTCATTGCAATCCTAAAACGGTGTAGATTTAATATATGTATAATTATTTAATCAGATACTCACCCCCAATATATTTCCAGCTTTCTAACAACGAACAAAATCTTCAGGAACGTGAACAATGCTTTCCTGCTTGTAGCAACACAATACAATAGCGTTCTATTGAAAACGTAGGCTTCCAAGGTCAGTCACATGCCTCTCCTCTAGTTCCAATGTTCATCGCATGATGGCACCATCTACTTCACAGAATACATGATCTCCCCAAATTGAGGAACCTCCCCAAATTAGACGACTTTACCGTATATGACTATATGTGATACACTGACGCAATGGCTGGAAGAAACCATACCTAAGTTAAACAAAAATCAATTGGTCCCTCATCGAAAGATGTCTAAATAGGTGCGTTAAGCAAAGCATGCGGTCGATTGTAAGGATGTGGTTTTAATTGAAAAAAAGTCGGTTAAGCCAAGCATCAATTAGCTGGGTATGCTTGTGTAGGAAAATGTTTTCTAATTCATTTCAAGCTTCCTTTTGCATTTTAAGATCTTTTTGGTATTGCAACTAACAGGTTTAGAAATACAAGTTCATGAAACCAGCCTACATAATTTCCTCATTTTATATCAGTTTTATTTGTATTTGCCAGATATGATGGACAATAAATCGGTTCATGTCAAATGAACTCAATAGGTCACTACATCTCTGGTAAATAGTTCTCTACCATTTTTAGCTCGACGATCCCTGTCAGTGTCATTCTGAAAAGATAAACAAAGGTTTATAACTCGAGATGGTCCTTTATCGTGTTCAAAATTTCCTTTTTTATGATATCAAAATGCATCCGTCCATTTATTGAGTCTGTTTTAATTTAAATCCTACCAAAGCCTTTTAAACAAAATATTCTCACAACAATTCTGCCACAAAACTGCAACAATTCAAAGTTTCAAATCACCATCAATCGATGCAAATTAAACTTCGTTTTATCACGAAAAATTATTCTCTCTTAGTCTTCTTCCTACAATTCAACAACATAATTTTTTGCTAGAGATGATTTGTTTTACAGCAATGGTTTCTTTTTGAGCTTAGTCTTCAAAATGTTCATCTATTAATGTTTGATTAGAAATTTACTCCTATTTATCCTTTAAACTTTACTTACAAGCTGCTTTGAAGTAAGTTTTCTTTCAATCTTTACCAGAAATTTTATTTTTGCATAAACGTGGACTTACAACTTTTCTTAGACGATAATCCAGCTTTTCTTTTCTGTGGCAATGAAGTTCCCTACGATCTAATCATCATTGTTTGAAATCCATTTTCATTTCAGTATTAAAATTTTAACGAGTTCCTTGGAATGTCTCTTTTTCTTCCCATTAATATATGAGTTTAAATGTAAGGTTAAAAGATATGATTTTATTTTGTTACTTAATTGTTCATAAACCATATCTTCCTACTCCAGTAGAACCCATTACAAAAAAATAAAAATTGTCTGAATTATTTTACTCTTTTTTTCAACAAGAATTTTTATTTTAACGCTTATCATTTTTTTTTTCTGTAGTAAATCAATGCTATCGTAATTATCTTGTAAAATATAGATGTACTCGGTTTTGTTTTTTTTCCAATTATGTTAAGAGTTTTAAAAATGAAGTATCCCCCATTTATTTCTTATATTAAGAGGGATGAGGAAGATGGAAAAAGTTAAGAGAGAGAAAAACTTATTTCAGGAGGGGAAATCCCCCCCCCCCAGTTGATTTGCTTAAATATCTAATATGTTTAATTTCTCTCTCATAAATTAAATAACATTAATTTTATTATAAGATTATAACTATATAATTTTGTTACATTAATTTTAAAGTAATTAAGAATCCTTCGCTTCTGTTTTGGAATGTTTATTTTAAATGGTTTTTTTTTTCCTTATACTGAGTCTAAATTTGTTCGGGTCAATAAACACGAGAAGGTATTATAGTTTCAAGTTAAGTTTCGTAATCCTCTGAGGACTTAGGATTTATCCAGGAACGAAAACGAAAAACACCCAATCTGCAAACTCCTCTCCGCTTACACATGAAATGTTGAAAAATATGTTTTGAATTGACCAGCCTTTCGGAATGCATGAGATTATCTCCGGCAAAAACTGAAACATCAAAGAGCGCTTTGCTTTAGTCCCATTAAGAAGATCTGCTTCAATGAAAGTTTCAACACAGATCATGTCGCATTCACGTGCTTTGCAGTCATTCAAGCAAATATTCACACGAAGTTTTCACACATGCAAAAGTTAAGAAAACATCTAAATTAGGAAAAGTAAAAAACATGTAAACAAATAATAGTTATATAAATTAAATAAATTAATAAAAATAATTAAAATAGTAACAACAGTGTATTATAACTGAACAATATTACAACATGTATTTATACGGAACATTCAATGAGGCTACAAAAATGTAAGATCTCTTTTACAGTAAGTATTAGGAACTACAGCGATGCGCAATCTACAATTATTAAAGTTTAATTTCTTGCTATTGTCATTAACATTATTAGTTTTATTATTACTAAATCTTTAAACATATCTACTTTAGTCGTACGTCAAGACAAGGAGACCAATACCTACAGAGCGCGTTTCTGGCCTCCGCACGAAACAACACAACACATAAGACAAAAGACAAACAAGAAAAAAAAATATTAAAAATAAAGCAAATTTCACATTTTTCAAGATTCAGCAGATGCGCAAGGTAGAATTGCACCCTTCCCACATTGGTCGTCAAAAACATATATACTGTATGAAAACATGGCACTAAAAGAGCACATAGACATTTTGTTTTTCGTTAACAAACAAAAACAATTTAACACAAGTTCTGACAGTTTCCATTATGCATGAAGCCCTAATCAAGGGCATTTAGGGATGTTGGAAGGGCTAGTGCTCTGAACCGTTTTGTAGATTTTCAGATATTTTTTAGAAATTTTAAGTGTTTTTTTTTTATTTATTTGTTTTATCCTGAAGTAAGTAATTGTATTTTTTTTTTGTTGTAATGTATTGTCATTTATTTGATTTAGTGTTTATGATTGGTAAAGTAATCTCAAAACGGACTCCACTGCCATTGGTTTCGCTCTCAGATTTACGAACCACGGCCATCGTCGACAGGATAATCATCTTAGGCATTTATATGTAGTGATATTTTGAATATTCGGCAAACGTGCCATATTTTCTTTATTCGAACATTAACAGAATTAAGCAATTTAAGTCTGTGATGAGCAGAAAAATAAAATAAATAAATGTAGCTTCAAGAAACATTTAGAGAAACGATGTTTTAATTATTTTATTCTATAATAACAATGGGCGAGACCAAATTACTTACAAGTGACATCAATGTGTATTTTTTTTCTTTGAGGCACCACTGCGCTGCTGGTGTATTTTATTCTATGTTTGGCTTTCCCTCCTATCATCACGATCTCAACCGAAATCTTGAGCAGTAAAAACAACAACAGAATGCTCTATGTCTGTTTTGATGATAGGACATTAAAAGGACTAAATCAATTCAAAATATCTTCAAAATAACGTCAGATGACAACAACATAAAAACTGAAGTCAAAATTCCAATGGAAAAAAAAAGAACTGACCATTTTCTGCACTTCAATGTACAATCCCATCTAAAATTCTAATACACAGATCCAAGCTAAACTTCCTCAGAACTATCGCACAATTAAACCTTCTTCCTTTTTCGATCATCTTAAAAGCTGATGTTGCCCAACTCCATTGATCTGTTAATAGAATCTAAAGTAAATGTTTGGTTTATAAGAGACTGAAGACTGAAAAGAAGAACGGATACAAAATTGAAACAATAGTAGAAAAAACTATTAATAATTAAATAAAACGAAAACAAGCTACTTTACATGCTTAGGCCATTTAGAAAAACCATTGGTAAAAAAGACGTTTCCAAGAAACTCTCTAGGGAAAAACTAAAAAATAGAGAATGAAGCTGGAGGATTTGAAGGTGAAAGCAGTGGTAAAAAATGAAGAATTTGTAGCTAAGAACTTTCTTAATCTAAGCTTGTTCGCAATTTTTTCATCGTATCATCAGACAAAACACAATGGCTTTTACTTCAATGCTCAGAGACTTGCCAGACCCCTTTCATGTAAATTTATAATAGGTATCCAAGGTTTTAAAAGAACAGAGTAGGCTATCCAAGAAATAAAAAAAAGGGGGAATGAGGCCCCTAACACTTAGTCATCATCCAGCCATAATCTATATTACTAAAATCTTTTATTACTCTGTCCGGCGCAATTTTCTGTGAGAATGGAAAATAGAAATAGTTTTTACAATGAAGCCTCCGTGACAGGAATCGTACCTGCAACCTTCTGATCCGAAGTCAGATGTCTTATCCATTAAGCCATTGGGACTACAACTCTCTTTATATTGTTTTTTGACTTATATCTCCTTTCCTTTCCCCCATCTATAAGGAATGTATTCAATCTTTTTTTTTTTTAATCTCAAGATTGTTTATTTATTTCCCATCCGTCAGTTTATTTGTAATTCGAAACTGACAATTAAGAAAGAAGTCAAGAAAGAAAGAAGCACTCTTTTTCTGAGGTGGAATACCGAAAAAAATCACTATTTGCAGCACAAAAACCATCAATATTTGTCACTCAAACGTCACTGAAAAGTGACAATTACAATAAAAATGACAGTCAAAAATGAAAGAAGCAGTTCTTCTATTAGCTAGAATACTGAAAAAAACACTATTGTAACTCAGAAACCACTGAAAAGTATCAATCTATATTACTAAAATCTTTTATTTCTCTGTCTGTCTGTAGCAATTTTCTGTGAGAATGGAAGATAGAAATAATGTTTACAATGAAACATCCGTGATAGGAATCGAACCTGCAACCTTCTGATCCGAAGTCTTATCCATTAGGCCATGGGGACTACAACTCTCTTCATATTGCTTTTTGACTTATCTCTCCTTCCCCTTCCCCCATCAATAAGGAATATTCAACCTTTTTTTTGAATCTCAAGATTATTTATTTATTTCCCATCCGTCCGTTTATTTGTAATTCGAAACTGACAATTAGAACTATAATTGCCGAAATGTTGCAATATTTTAAGTATTCTTCCTTTAACCAAATTCTATGTGATATTGAAAAATAAGCGCATGTACACGGCAGATGTTCGAGTAAAGAAAACAAGAGTCAAGAAAGAAAGAAGCACCCTTTTTATGAGATAGATTACTGAAAAACACTATTTGTAACTCAAATACCTGGAATCACGTCAAAGTTAAGAACTTACCAAAGAACGACATTGTGCAATCGAGTGATAAGTCAAAGAATACAAGGTGAGACTAGAGAGTATTTAAGTGAGAATAAAATTGATACTTCTGATAATCCACAACACGAACATCTCTATCTGCCTGAATATCTGAACTCATTGAATCTCAGCGGTATTCCTCAACATCGTTTGTCATTGAAGATTGGATCTCCAATAATGTTTTTGCAAAAAATCAATTCCAAGTTTGGACACTGCAACGGAACTCAACTTAAATGCCGTTCATTCGATAATGATCTCATAGAAGCCGAAATTTTAACAGGAACTCACAAAGGAGATTTTGCTTTCATCCATAGGATGTCTATGAAACCAAACGCTAATCTACTTCTATTCACTTTCACAAGAAAGCAATTTCCGATGAGGCCTACTTACACGATGTTTATCAATAAAGCTCAAGGACAGACTCTAAATAAAATTGCAATCTGTTTGGAGAACGTTGTCTTCACTCACGCACAACTTTATGTCTTTGAGTCACAAGTCACCAGAATTTGGTTATCTTCACTCGAAAGAATAGTTACAATCAATTCGTTGCCAAGAATTTCGTATACAAGCTACGATCTTCATTCATCATCTACATTAACAAACATCCATCTCAACATATCTGTTCTCCAAATATCTATATCAATCAATTTGCACACGGGTAATGGTTGTAATTAAGAAAAGAGATTCAAGAAAGAAAGAAGCACTATTTCTATAAGATAGAATACTGAAAAATCACTATTTGTAACTTAAAAACCAATGGTCTTTGTAACTCAAAAACCACTGAAAAGTATATCTATATTACTAAAAGTTTTTATTTTTCTGTCTGTCTGGTGCAATTGTTGTAATTTGTGAAAATAGAAATAATTTCTACAAATTCACTACGGTAATCGAACATGCAACCATCTGCTCCGAAGTTAGACGTCTTAGCCATTAGACCACGAGGACTACATTCTAATCTCCATTAAAAAAGAAAAATATCTCATAGATATTTGATTCACACGCTGGTTCTAAAAGCAGTCGTGGATTGACAAAATATAAACATCAGAAGTTAAACTAAAAAAAACTTTTAAAAAATTTTAGTTTTAGTTTACTTGATGTAATTTGTGTGTGTGTGTTTTTTTAAAAAATAAAAAGTTGTTTTCCGTTACATATGCGGAGGCTTCTGGAGCAAAGCGACGGGAAGCCGACTAGTAATAATAATAATAATAATAATAATAATAATAAGCACCTAAAAGCCTTGTTTGCCTATGCCTAAAACCGCTTTTGTAAATGCTGAACTCTTTTTCTGGATTCTATTGGGGTTTTTTTTTTTTTTCCTATTCATAAAAAATACAAAAAAACGCACACACCTTAAAATATTTAAAACGGAGATGGACGTAAAATATATTTTGTTTTTCGAAAACAAAGTTTGTGTTTTTATTAAGATCAACTTTTTTCAACAAAATGATTGAGATGAAAAATGCAAAAGCTGAATAATGGCCAAATTAATTTACCACATGACAGATATTAGAAAATACCAAATTGTATCTTCCTCAATAAAAAGATACATTTAAGGAAAGAATCGTAGAAAATATTTTCAACTCATCTAGTTTCATTAGTAATGTTTTCATTACGATTGTCACTTGTCCTTGGTGCTTTTATAAACATCTTTTCCTTCCTATTCCCGACGGAATGAAATTAGATAACGAATTAAAAAATTATGGTCCAATGACCGCTTCAGCAATCATTCCACCAAATCTCATATATGGACGACTCCTGTGGTAGCAATGATGCGTTGTTCGTGGACTTCCTGTTGCCCGTATTCTAATTTAGTTTATTTCAGGAAATCACTGAGGTGAAAGAGAGCTTCATGACTCATAATTAATATCAACCATCTGAGGGCGATACACTAACCAATCTGTCGATGATAAACTCGCCATTTCAGCTCGATTCTCAGCTGAAAAAAAAATGGGTAAAATTTGACTATTTTTCTTAAGTTCAGTAAACTTCAAAGGAAACAGTGATTTGCTATAAGAATTGCAAAGTGCAAATTCGACAAAACAAACAAACAAAAAAAGTTACTTCTCCAAGTTGTTATCAGATATTAACAAAGAGATTGAATATTGCAGGTAGAGTTATTTTCAAAGTTTTTTTTTTTCCCTTAATATTGCTAACCTCTTTCCCTATTTCTTCACACGAACTTCACGAATTCAACAGTTTAAATTCTAAAGAATGATTATTATCACTCGTAGAATTCATATAAAAAAAGGAAGAAAAATATAAAATTATTAGGATATTTCTTCTTAGGAACAAGCAATGCCACGTTCTACCAGAATGGATAGTTCTGAAGACTGATAATTTGTAATTCTTTCACCAATCATTTTCTTCCTGCATTACTACAATAACATATTCCAGTATATATGTCGAGGATTTCAGCGATTTTACTAAGATCTTAAAAAATAAAATAAAATAATTGGCCAAAAATAATACGCCTCACAGTTTGATTTAATGACTTAGCATTTAAAAATATCTAATAAAAAACTATCTGCTTAATATCATAGTCTGCTTGAGTCAAAAAAATATAGCCAATAAGAATAGAAGTGCTGATTGGTTACTCTATTATGGATGTATTACAGCTCACCAAAAAGAAAGACTAATTAAAAATACCCAGAAGCACTCCAGCAAAATAAGTTGAATCATTTGTTACATTCTCAGCTTTCCATCTATTGTGGGACTGAGCAACATCTATTGTGGGACTTTGAGAACCGTCGAGAATCATTGGAACAATAATGCTTTCGAATTGAGTCGGAATAAGCCCGAAGTGATTAAAACTGAAAAACCAAGATTCGAAGATTGACACTGTTCACTCTTGTATGTTAAACTTCTTTGCATTTTTTTAATTTTTTTATTTGTGACTATCTACTGTATTATTTTGAATTTCCTTTTTTATGTGAGGAGTATAATATTGAGAGTGCATAAAATGTAATACAATAACCTCTCAGAATATTTAATAGTTCAGATTGCGAATTATTGATTTCAAAAACCTTATTCCTTTTCATTCCTTTCTTTCTGGTTCAGTGCAACCAGGAGTAGGAGAATTGATCATTTGGCTTTTTAATGCCCATGATTTTAAAGTAACTCATTGTTGTTTATTTTATTATTACCAAGTTCATTTTATAACTTGTCAAAATGTACAACTTCTTAAGATAACTGATTTTTCACTTAGCTTTTAAATCAATCCACAGAGTAGCAGGGAAATCTCCTAAGTTGAGGATTTAAAAATGACAATAAAAGCATGTTTTTTATTAAGTTCTGTTTTGTTTTGTTTTGTTTTGTTTTTTTCTATTTCAAAAAGAAAAAGGGTTAAATTTTAGAGAGCAAAAAAAAGAAAAAGCAAGTAAGTAAAAACTTGGCTCCGAACTACAATATAGCTTTGTACGTCCTGCGCCGTCTTGTTATTTAAATTTAAAGATGCATTTACGGTTTTTAATAGAACCTCTTATTTGTACATTGAAGCCTGAGCTGCCCTAATTCCATCAATTCTTTATCTATCTTCAATCCCTTCTTTTAGCTCCAGTAGAATTTATTTTGTTAGATAACTCTATCTTACTTATCGTACGAAGACTGATTCTTCCATATGCTTTTGCTTCGAATGAGTGGTTACACAAATGACAGCTACGCTACGAAACGTTGTTTTCAAATATTTCTGCAACAACATTCATTCGAAAATATTGAGATAAATAAACAGCAGAAAATTAGGAACAGATTACTAATGAAGTGTGTGCCCAATAGTAATAAACAAACAAAGCAAACCAGAAAAGAAATTAAGAAATTTTTTTTTTTTTTTTTTTTTTTTTTTATACAGCTCGTCAGGTTTTAAGTGCTATT
>JAFIDM010009631.1:122992440-123063108 GCA_023159025.1 Thereuonema tuberculata
ATTTATTGCAGTACTTAATGTTACTACTAGTGCTAGAGCTAGTACTAGTTTTGATGCCATAATACTAGTATGAAGTAATGTAAAATTTGAAAAACTTTTTAAAATAATTCTCACTTTTTTTTCAAGTGTATTTAAATTTGGAAAACAAAATTAAAATCTCTCCCTACACTGTCTTGTGACTTGTTCTTTCATGAATTTCCAAAGCTACAAACTTCCATTTCTTCTATTTTTGATGCCATAAACTTTCTTCCTTGTCACTCGCTAAGCGTCTAGAATTGTAAAAATACTTTTAGTAATTCCATTGCTTCGTCTGGGGGAGGCTTGGGATTGAGTTTAACAACCATTTGAACTACTCATAAGAACCTGAGTAAAAAAATAATAAATTAACTTGTACTCACGTATGTTATTGGACATTATATTGTATTGTTTCTTCGAATTAGACATTTTGCAAAGAACAGAATTCTGAAATTGCAATTTTTACCCTTTAATTACATGTACAATTTTACCTCCATATTCAGTAAATTGCTGATACCGAAGTAAACTATGAAAAAAGATTTCGATCGCTTCTACTGAATAACGAGAACACTCTAAGTTCTTCTCTTTTTAATTCTGTTCCCATGGTATAATATTGTCTGATCAAAGAATTTGTTGTCACTGGTGTTCTTGAATCTAAGCTTTCCTGAATAACAGCGATTATATTACTAACTTATATATTATAATTTTAGTTCTTTGAACTATTCCTCTTTTGATTATTAATTTAAGCACTCATTATTTCATTAAATATTACCATTCATGGTACTGATATTTATCATCATCTCTCTTAATGATTTTATGTCATCAATAGCTTCTAGAAAGATTAGACCAAAACATAATAATATTATTGATAAAATAGTAAAACGAATTTCACAAAAAAAAAAAAAAGCGAAGAACACTTCTGTTCTTGAGAAGAAGCAATAACTAATTATTGTTTATCCAACCCCTCTACAAGAATTTTTGCTCATTATTTCATGACGTCATCATATTAACATAAGCAATGTAGCTAAGAAAGTATCTACAAAGCAGAAATTAATTATAGGAATAAACTTAAAAAAACAATTCGATTTCAATTTATCCATAATAATTCTCAATCTGAAAATTTGTGAAGTTAAAAATATGAAAATACTCCGAAAAATGCAGAAGAAAACAAATAATATATATATATATATATATATATATATGTGTGTGTGTGTGTGTATTTCAACAATAGCCAAGAAAAATCTTGAGGCGAGAATGAAATATTTAATCAATAAACTAGGCCATCTCCCGTGTACACGCACTTGTATTTGGTTAAGAATATTATATTTAAAATATTGCAACGTTTCGGCAATTATAGTTTTAATTGTCATTTTCGAATTACAAATAAATAGACGGATCGGAAATAAATAAACAATCTTGAGATTCAAAAAACAGGTTGAATACATTCATTATTTAATGGGGCGAATGGGAAGGACACATAAGTCAAAAAAACAAAATAAAGTGAGTTGTAGTCAAGGTGGCCTAATGTTTAAGATGTCTGACTTCGGATCAGAAGGTTGCAGGTTCGATTCCCGTCGTTTCATTGTGAAAATTACTTATATTTTCCATTCTCACAGGAAATTGCGCCGGACAGAGAAATAAAATCTATATTACTAAAATCTTTTAAAAATATTAAGGTTTTTTTGTTTGTTTTTTTGGTTAAAAAAAAAATAGTTAAATACTGTATATAAAAACTCAATCGAAAAAAAAAAGAAAGAAACCTTCTTAAAAGTTTTAAAACCGATAGATTTTAACCATTAATACAGCCTGTTAAAAAACAAGATTCCTAATCATAAATATTGAAAGCAAATATTTATTTGAAAGTATGAAAAAAACTGAGGGTTTTGCTTTTACTTTTTACCCTAAAAGAAAGTGGGATTTATTTTTAAAATTGAACACTAAATAAAATACTTATTTAAATTAAAACACAGATTATTAAAAAAAAATTGAGAAATATTTTCAAACAAATCCTTCTGATGACTCTGATGTATCACAAAAAGATAGAATTTCAAAACAGACTCCCTTACCCGACATTTTACAATAAACGTACCCCAGTGGAGAGACTAAAATATCTAGTTTATTGTACAGTTATTCAGTTGTTATTGAACTATGAAGGCGTATTGTCATTAATCTGAAAATAATCATATGTAGCTAATAATGGAAAAAGTGCACATTTCAGTAAGTAGGATTTTCCAATTCTACTGATAAGGAAATAAGGGATATTTTAGCGCCACCTTTAAAATACTGAACTTTTTTTTTTCTTTAGACATCTTCAACCTGTCGTTTAACATTCTGTAAAGTAAATCCAATCAGCTGACTCGTCTTAAGCAGGAATCTCTAAAAAATTTTTAGTAATTAGATTTGCAATGTTGAAATATTTGTTCGAGAATAAAAATGAAAATAACAAAATTATTTATATCAAAAATTATGAATACTTAAAATATTAAGTTTCATTTTCTTAATTTAAATATATTAACTTAAATTATGAAAATAAAATGTAATATTTAAATATTTATAATTTTTGACGTTTTTTCTCCTTCTTTCTAAATTTCAGATTATGCAGGACAATTGACTTATGAAATGGGAAATACAATTTTGGTAGTAAATATGGGATATCTCGTATAACTAGGGGCAGGTGAAAACCCTAGCCACTGTTATGTGAGCCTTATTGACAGCTCTTGGCACGGTCCCTCCCATGGACCTATCCATCCTGACTTATAGGGGTGACTTGACTCTTTGTTTGTCGAAGTAATGAAGTTTCCCAAAGATGTCAAAGCTCCATAACAAGACACGAATTAACTTTAATACCTACATAATACTATTTCAAAATTCTAGAAAACCGTGAGATAATCTGTATGCTTCTCACTTAGAAAAACGGAATTAAAGAGAACGACTTTTATCGTCTATTTCGAATTTGCATATCAAAAAATGGGAAGAAAGGATGTGAGAAGCGAATATTTGGTTCTGATCAATCAAGCAAAAACTACACTAGAACAAAATGAAACAGGCTCTGAAGTGGTAGGAACAGGCTTTGCTAAAGACTCTTCAGTTCCTATTGGAAGTCCTAAACGAACAAAGACCAGAGAATAAAGAAAGAGGAGATCGAGTTAAATGCGAAACAGGCTTTAAAGAAAAGAAGGATTAAGATAGAAAGGATTGAAGAAGGAAAAGGAAAAAAAAAAGAATAGTTTGTTAAAAGAGCAGAAATGAAAAGAGGATTTACCTTAAGAATTATTAGCTGCTTATAATGTAGTTTAAAGCATTTTAAATTGAATTGCAGTATAAGAAATTAAGCCTTGTGTTAACTGTTAATTTGAGTAATCATCTGTAATATTGTGATCAAAACATTGGCAAAATTGGAGTAGCAGTGAAGAAATTTAGAGGGGAATAAATTTCGGACGATTTGATGTCGTTTTCAATATCCTTAACGTATATCCCTTTTCCAATAAATGCTCTGTCTTTTGTCTCTGCTCCTTGTTGTACAAAGTAATTCAGAACTACTCGTTAAGTTTGCTTTACTATTAATAAAGAATACAGTCGGACCTCTATTTAACGAACCTCTATTTTGCGAATTTCTCTATTTTGCGAACTTTTCTTTGGAACCAAGAACATTTTGCTAATTTCTTCGTAAAATAACCTCCCAATAGCGAAGTGCATTTTCTATTGAACGAACTTTTTCGTGGTATCTATTTTTTTCTCTACTTGAAATGATTTTATGATCAATATTCCCTTAGAGGAAATGAAAGAAATTTGGATACAACTGAGGGAAAAAGAAGAAATTAACCATGATGCGCTGATTGATGATTATCTTTCACTTGATTTTGAAGATGAGACCTCGGAAACACTAACTGAATCGGATATTTTGGACAGCATGAAAAATAAAAACAATACAACTATGAATTGCGATGAAGATGAAGATGATGAAAATAGAAATGATCATGATGCAGAAATCAAAAAACCTTATATTCAACAAAATATAAACTTTTTAAAAAATTAATAAATACAAAATAATAAATCAAATCATGTAAAGGAGATAATATACGAAAATAAATGTAATTTAGAAAAAGGCAATCTAAAAATTCAAGCAGTAAATACATAAAGATAAGTGATATTTCTGAGTCTTAAAATTAGCTTCGTCAAATCAAACCAAAAAATTAATGAAGACATTGAAGCTACAAAATAGATACAAACAATAATAAACAAATAAATGAAAAAAAAAAAGAAGAGAAACAGTGAACTTAAGTTATTCAAAGGAGTTTAATCTTGAAATTTGAGGTCTTAAACTTTTCGAAGGCGAAAACTTGAATAACAAGAAGAAAAAAACATTATAAGCATAGATTGAAGATTGAATCACATTGGTTAAGGATATAGATATCAGATTTATCAAAAAGACAAAAAGGAAAGAAAAAAATGTTTTCATCATTACAAATTTAAAATTTTTGATCAAAACAGCTTCCTGAAAACAAGTCATAAATTTCCAACAATTTCAATCTCAAAAGCCAATGCCATTTAAAAGATAAAAACTTCAAAGCAAGTGGGGGAAGGAAAAAAAAAAGAAAACAAACTTTTATGGAAATCAAGATTCAGGGCAGAAAGAAGAATTACAAATTGGTTCAGGTCAAGGAACACAAAGAAGACTCCAATAAAAAAATAAAATCTCCGTTATTTTTAGACGTAGGCCTGCACAATTTAATTAAACAAAAAAGCATATTTTAACTGTAACGCAAAGAACAAATAACGCTTCATGTCTATTCAGAACAGAGCCCAAATGTTGTATATTTTAAATTATATTTGTATATGACTTTTTAATTAAATGGTGTGTTTGCCTAAAATTATTAAAATTTCTATTTTGAGACTCACGTTAAACTACTTCAAAAACACTAGATTTTAAATAACTGAGTTAGTAAACAAAAATTCAAAGATTAATCCAATGTGGATTAATTTAATTCTATTACTTTCTTGTCAATTCAAAACTTTTTTATAAAATTATTTATTTGTTTAATTGTTTTGTTTTTTAGAAATAAATAGATCCATAACTGTTTAAGATAAAATTATATTATACAAACGGAAAGGAAAACCGGAATACCAAGAAAAGAGAAACGTTTTGACTAAAATTGGAAGCGATGTAATACAAGATAATTGGAAGAAATCATCTTCAGAAGGGGATTAAATGCTACAATGTTACTTGTGACAAAAACAAAAGTGGAGAAACTATTTATGAAAATGACAGTTAGGCATTTTATAAATAGAATTATTAAATCTTCTTATTCCTTTAGACCTCGGAGTCAACAACCAATGGCTTCTAACAGTAACAGCTCTTGAAGGATGATTTGCAGCACTCAAAACTCTCACATCCTAGCCATTTAAGGTCTCGTTTCTGTACGTGTAATTGGTTGTGGGAGTTTGTCGCTCTTGCTACTTTACATTTTATTGAAATCTTGAAAAAAAAAATAAAAAGATTACCAACCCTTGACTTAGGCTAATGTCCAAAAAACAACAATCTACTCACAAACTTAAGACCAATAGTTCGTCAATCTACGTTAGGCTGAAATGAAGACTGAATAGATGAACGAGGGGTGTCTGTAGTTGAGTACAGTGGGAAACGAAGGTTTGTAAACTATATGGCCAAAAGTATCCGGGCATCGGCTGTTATTCAAAGAGAAAGTCATGCGACACATATTAATAGGATGTTGGGCTACCTTTAGCATCAATCACAGCCTGCACTCGTCTGGGAAGATTTTCCACCAGATTTTGAAATATGTGATCAGGAATTTTCTTTCATTTGTCCAGGAGAGCTGCAGTAAGTCCGGCCACTGAAGAAGGATGGTTGGACCTGATGCGTAATCTGTGTTCCTATTCTTCCCAAAGGTGTTCTGTGGGATTTAGATCGGGGCTTTGTGAAGGTCAGTCCACTAGTTCAACACCCATCTATTCAAACCACTGCCTTCGCTGTGTGCACAGAACAGTTATCCTGTTGATACAGAAATGGTCCTTCCCCGAACTGTTGCCAGAAGGTGAGAAGTGCAGAGTTATCAAGAATGTCGACATACATCTTAGAGTCCATGTTTCCAGTCAAAGGAACTAAGGAACCCAGTCTGAACCAAGAGAAACAGCCCTAAACCATGATGCTGCCGCCACCAAACTTGAATGTTGGCACAATACAATCAAGTAGGAAGCTTTCTCCTGGCATCCGACAAATCCAGATGCATTCATCGGACTGCCAGATTGAGTAGCAGGATTCATCACTCCCAAGTACTTGTTTCCACTGCTCCACAGTCCATTGGCAGTGCGCTTTGCACCACTGCAACCGCCTATTAGTTTTCACCTTGCTTATGTTGCACTTGTGAGCCGCCGCTTGACCATGGAAACCTATATGTTTCAGCTCCCGATAACTAGTCCTGGTGCTAGCAACGACCCCTGAAGCTGTTTGGAATTCACTAGTGATTGCTGCCAACGGGAACTTGTGATTCTTCTGTGCTACCCTCTTCAGAGTTCAAAGGCTACGATGTGCGAGTTTCTTTGGCCTACCACTGCGATTTCCTGCCGTGGTCATCCCCAGACGTCTCCATTTTATGACATCACTTAAGTTGATCACGGCACTTGTAACAAGGCCGATATTCCACGCAGAGCCGCGGCGCTAGGAGGGTGCGGGGCCTCGGGCGAGATGAATTTTGCGGGGCCCTTGCCAATCCTATTTTAACAACCACAACAAAACGGAAATCTTACTTTAACAACCAAAAAAAAAAAAGCGATGATCCTCTTTTTTTTCCCCCTTTCTTCTAACCCGGCGCGGGCCCCCCCCCCCCCAAGCACGGGACCTGGGGCGGTCGCCCCATTAGCCACCCCCTAACGCCGGCCCTTATTGCACGAATCGATTTGTTGCACCGATATGATCCAATGATCATGTTACTTCCGAAATCACACAGCTCTGCTGACTTACTCATTGTTTGTCTAACATCCGTTTATGACCGCACGATGCTGCGGTGACCACTTTTATCTTGTTCTATGGCGTCATAGCAAAGGATAACAGCTACATCCACTTCTCCAGAAGGATGTCCGGATATTTTTGGTCATATAGTGTATGTTCGAATATTCGAAACTCGAACTTCTGGAAGCACTGATCAAAAGGAAGGCCCTGCTATCAGATATCTTTGGGGAATAGACAAGCTGCTTAAGGGTGCAACATTTCGCAGAAGACCAGGAATTACTATAAAGTCATTGTTTATGATTCAAAACATCTCTTGTATTTGTGGAAGACAGTATAACTGTCTGTTTTTTTTTTTTTTTTTTTATAAATGCCATATTCATATGTCAACAGCACAGTGGCAGTCCACACATCGCCAACATTACCAGATCCAGTTTTCAAGATATGAGTATCTTCTCATGTTGCTAAATATTACCAATCTTCCTTTCAATGAATACGTCAAGGAAATGTAAGGAAGGCACCCAGACTTCAGCTTCACACCTGAATTTTCGATCTTCGTGAAGATCAAATTCTTTCAATTTTTGAAGTGGTGTAGTGTGATTATACTGCAAGATGACTTTACGTATCTCTTCTCCCGAATCCGCCTGAGATTATGTCAAGCATGTGATATCACATCTGATATAACATTTATTGAAATCACTTGGATTATAAATTTTACTTATTACTTTTACATCACTATAAAAAAAATAACTACTTTATTCAAGTCAGCTTCTTTGTTCTGATTTCATTTCCGATTTTTATAAGCATTTTAATTGTTTTAAAAATTACTTCCCACGTAACCCAAAGCGTTGGCCCAATATTGGGCCAACGCTTTGCGTTACGTGAGTTATTATCCCATTGCCATATATGGGGAGGGGAGGCAAAGGGACACTCTCCCTCCCTCACTAAATCTCAAAGTGTAGAGATTAGACTTTCTTTCCTTTCTTTTTATTGGTTCACTAGCAAGTTGATGGGATCTCGTTAATCGACATTCTCAGCAAATTGAGCTAGGATTACAATGCCATATCATCACAGCTATAGTCTTGTAATCCAAAACAGAACTAGGCAATCCGAGACTTGCTAGTTCTAACTTTCCAGTCACTGAAGTCAAGCCATAATGGAACCTCCAAAACCTTGCTATTCGAATCCCAATTCAAAACAATTTTAAGTGTAATTAAAAGTAAATTCCATTTCTTTGTACTTTTATTTTCGTAGACTTCTATGTTCTATAATGAAAATTTTACACTAATCAAAACAAAAGCAAGCAGCTCTGAGCAATCTAAAATAAAGAATAAAAAAAAAATCATATATATAAACACACAACAGGAACTTTGCGATCCAAAAGTCAGGAGATTATCGAGAGAAACAAGGCGCAGTCTCCAATATGCATTCTATAAATATGTATAATCTGTAATTACATTAATTACGTATAATTGATAAATATCAATAGTAGTCAAAATTATTAGAATAAAAAGAAAATTAAATAAGAAAAGTCTGAAATGCAATAAAAAAAACACGACGGCATAAACTTAATAGTGAAATGAATTAAAATAAAATAGGACAATGTACAAGATTCATCATGTTACATGATCCTTCCGAACTTACTGGATTCTTTGTCAAGATTAATTATTTCATTTAAAGTAAAAGTTATCTAACTATAGCAAAAATAATAATAATCAATTAATTAATTTAAGGGAATTATGTAGATAAAGTTTTTCTACAGAGTTGCACATCAGGTCCTTCGTCCAATGTACTTTATTTAAGGAGGACAGTCCACCCCTACTCTCAGCAACTTAAGACTGAAGAGATAGCTGTATTACAGTACTCAAAAAGTATTTAACTAAAATTGAATAGAATACTTAACAATCTTTGAAAAACAAGATATAGTTGCTGTCAAATTTCTTACTTGCATTAAGAGAGCCACCAAAAAAAAAAAAAAAAAACTATACTATACATTGTTTATTAACTTACGTTAATGGCTTTTCAGGCATAGCTTCTTATCTACTGGTCCAGTTTTTTACCAAAATCAATAATGATCTTCCGTTTAATCAGTCCACATCTTGAGACATATTTTTTAAGTTATCGTGATTACAAACTGAAGAACGGATTGATATGTTTGTTTTAACTTCAAATTGTAACATCTTTTGTTCTAATCTTTTTTTTTTCTCATCCAATGCATATTAAAGGGCGACAATATTACATCAATCCTACATTCGGTTGTAGCTTCTGATGTCAAAATTGAAGAATTGAATGAGTTAATAGTAAACAGCAATGTCTAAACTAATCTTCATTATTATTATTTATATATTTACTTAATCTCTTACATCTTATTTTTTATTTACCAAAGCCGTTGACATTAATTCTATCAATCACTCTATTTCTGATGATGGTCCAGCTGTCACCTACTAAAAGGCATCCATTTTGCTTGGTCCAGCTAAGCAAAGCAAAATGGATTGATTGATTGATTTATAAGAAATTATATATTTTCTTTTATAAATTCATGAAATTCATATTATATACAGTACATAAATTATGTATGAAATTTAATATCACAAATTTATAAATGTAAATTTTATATATTTCTATAAATTATTTATAAAGCCTATTTTTATTATTAAAAAAGTCAGAATTAATAATTATGTAAATTAAATTAAAGGGGTTCGATCCCTCTACAAAATTCATAAAATAAAAAGAAAACAGTTTAGATTAATCTTAGGAATTTGAATGAGAAGGATTATAAATATTGATGTTTTGAGATCTATCCAACAGTTTCAGAAAAGTGGATTTCACCCTTTTTTTTTTTCAGATGCAAAGAATGGTTAACAGCCCCCTTGACACACATCAATGCCCGATCATAAATGCACCAGTTATATTAAGAGTGAAGAAACTCTTACTTCGGTGGTTTTAAACCATATGTGATTTAAGATCTTTTTATTCTGGCAAGAATCACTTGAACTACAAATATATGAAATGAGATCACAAGAATTCAAACTGTCTCTTCCTTTATCAAATAGTGGAAAATAACGGAGAAGCTACTCTATCATTCATATCCCCCTTCATTTCTGTCAACTCCAATTAATTGAATACACCCATGAATCTAAAAAGATTAGTCCAATTAATGGTTTTGTTTCAAAAGTTTTGCATGTAGCAAAATATTATAGGTGGAGACTCCTCCAGTAACTTGCATTTCCCGCAAGATATCTAAAAAATAAAAACAAAACATAGCAAGATTTCTTATAACCATGAGCATTTTGGTAAATGTATTAAATATTAAAAATAATTATTTTTTTTTTATATATTTTCAGAGTCTATCAAATTAGTGAAATGGCATTGGGTTAAGGGAGCATTTTCAAATTGCTTTTATATATATATATATATATATATATATATATATATATCATCATTCTTATGAGGTACATTACAATAAATTGCTCTAACTGGTTTACATTTCCAAAATCTCTTTGGGTGAACTTTTGTGGTTTCTATCTTTTGAGAAATTATCTGATCACCATATGTAAGTCAAAGTGCTTTGAAAAGATAAAGACTTCTTATTTAAAGAAAAGTGAAGTTATTTAATCATCAAAAAACTTCTATACATCTTAACATTACCAACAACCCCTTTCCCCAATCGATCTTCTTCGTCATACTTTAATTATGTTAACATTGCAAAACACTTTTAAAAGTACTACAATGGGACCTTTTATCATGAGTTCTTATAAATGTCATTAATATATTGCAAGACACATTGTCTTGTTCATTACAAGATCATAACAATGAAATACCAACGTCTCTGTAAAGGTAAACAACTTTGTTTTATTTCACATTACTTATTGGACTGAAAAGTGAACGTGAATGAAATCACGTTTTTATTGTTAGATTATTAAGATTTTGTATTCTTGTTTTTATATAGTTATTTAAAATGGAGTTTTTAAGTTTTAGGAAAGTGAGGGGAATTTCTCTCTTCCATAAGAGTTCTGTTAGTTATCTTGATAAAGTCTTGAAATAAAGACGAAATATTGATGTCAGTAGCAGTTGGAGTTTATTTTCATAATAATGGATCAGTTTAATTCTTTCTCATTTTTATTTGTCCTAAATTTCCTATTATGCATTTGCCCCTTTTTGCTGTTTCAAAACAGTTTTTGTCATGAAATCATTTGTGATCTAACAGCTTTTCAATATAAATTATATAAATAAATGAAATATCTCTCGTCATATGCTATATAGTGGTCTTTGAACTATCAGAAAGTATTCGACTGGTTACTGTAGTCCTTTTAAAGTGAAATGAAATAGTCATTGCTTTACTGTTTAGGAAGGTTTAATTCAAATTGCACATTTCCTTGCTGACATGTTACAGAATTCTACTCAAAAATACTTACTTTTCTGTAATCATGAATGACTGCTTGTCAACAGATTTATAAACCTTTTTCAAGGCTTATAATGCTTCCTTACACTTTTACCTAGCTTAATATGACAACTGTGTATTATTGCCCCATCTTCAAATTTCAAATGTATAAAAAGAATGTTAAATCAAAACAGTCAAACGTGATCTTTGAAAACTTGGAATGTAACTGCTTAGAAGATTGCTCTCTAAATTGTAATTTTAAATTACTAAGTTGTTGTTGTTTTTTCTTTTTTGCATGGTGCTATTAAATTTTAATTAAAAATTAAGTAAATTTCGAAGATTAACTGAGAAAGCTTGTAAATTACTTGTTGTATAGTAGAGATATGATTATATGAAATGTAACCTTTAAATAAGACAAAATTTCTAAAAATGATAGTTACAATACCAAGGACTATGCATAATTATGAATGTTCAAACTAATCTCCACTAGATTGTAGAGAATGCTTGTAATGATGAAATATCCAGGAATTACTGGGAGAAACTGTACGAAATGATATTCTTCAGGAGCTGAAGCACTATGCTGAATGTCTCTTAATGTCATCCAATCATTGTCCATTTAATTTCCTACAACAGTGATTGCTGTCTTTCCGGTCTGGAATTGTCTGCAATTGATTCGATGCTATTACGAAACTGTATAAATCAGTTAGGCATGCACATGTGATGGACACTAAGCTTTAAGAATAGCTTTTTTTTTTTCCCCCAGTTTCTGAATGCTTCCCTTCCATTTTTACCCATCTTAACTTGATGACTTGAACATTGTTCAATCTTCAAACTTAGGTCAGTTTTGCAATAACTAGACCTACTGAGGCAATACATTCTGGAGATGACATTAATCTTTCATATAGATTTATTTATTAGTGGCGAGATTGTAGACTAATTGCAGAACTGTACATGAATCAAACAGCAATAATTGAGACAAAAGGAGGAAGCAAAAAGGAATGCATAATTGGAAGAGGAGTGCGACAGGGTTGCTGCTTATCCCCGGTGCTATTCAATCTCTTTTTGGAAGAAATGATAAAGGAAGCTTTTGATTGCGATGATGATACGGGAATCAGTATTGGAGGAAGAAGAATAAAAAGTGTCAGATTCGCGGATGATTGGCAATATTAGTCGAGGGTGAGGAAGATTTGGAACACTTGTTGAAAAGATTTGAGGAAGCTTGTCTTAAATATTGAATGGAGATTAACACCAAGAAAACAAAAGTGCTACGAGTTGCTACAGATGCTGAAAGAGTATATATTAAATTGAATGGAGAAAGGGTGGAACAAGTTAAACAATACAAATATTTGGGAAGTATTGTTCAGGATGACTGTAAACGCAACATAGATATTAGAGATAGAATTCGTAAGGGAAAATTTGCATTTTATAATAGGAAGAACCTATGAACAAATAATATGGATATAAATTTAAGGAAATGACTTATAAAATGCTACATTTGGAGTATATCCTTGTATGGTTCGGAAACTTGGACTCTGAGGAAGAGATATGCCGAGATGCTGGAGGCATTTGAAATGTGGCTATGGAGGAGGATGGAGAAAATTAAATGGACAGACAAGATGATTAATGATGAAGTTCTGGAAAAAATAGGGGAAGGGAGAAGCTTATTAATGAATATAAGAAGAAGAAAAAAGAACTGGATTGCTCACATGCTGAGAGGTGAAAATCTCATGAGGAAAGTATTGGAGGGGAAGATTGAAGGAAAGGACCAAGAGGAAGAAAGAGATCCTAGACGACCTAATGACTACAAGTGGATATCAAGACCTGAAGGAGGAGGCAAGGAGATAGAAGGACTTGGAGAAAGAGACATTGTTGACCTTATTTGCTGCTTGCCATTGGACCTGTCTGCGACAGAACACTGATGATGATGATAGATTTATATGATACCACAGAATTAAATATATGTTCTTGTCCATTTGAAGTAAAACATGTTGCAATTAAAGACAAGGCATTCATTTTTAATCAAAGAACAGAACAACAACTTTTTAGTTTTTCTTTTAATTAGTGGCAGAGTTATATTTGGTTTTAAAAAATTGCAAATACTTAGATGTTTGAAATAAATCAGTATAAGCTTTAGACATTTTCAATTACTTTTATATCTTTGTGATAACTAAAGCTTATCAACAATTGGCTAACAGGCAGCTTGCATATCTCTAATCTATACTAATATTATAAAGCTGAAGAGTTTGTATGTTTGAACGTGCTAATCTAAGAAACTACCAGTCCGATTTGAAAAATTCTTTTTGTGTTAGATATCCCATTTATTGAGGAAGGTTATAGGTTATATAACATCATGCTGCCTCAATAGGAGTGGAGCAGTAAACATAAACGTCAACCACTCTGGCAAACTGTCAGGTGCGGCGGTGGCGCACTGGGTCGGGTTGGCTGCACGACGAGAACCGAACATTACCGAGAAGGGCCGAACTGTGAATGCCCAGATCAGCAAGGTTCCATGCTGTACGGCTCAGTCACATATCATATTCATAAAAAAACCATACATAATCTATTTTATTATTTCTTAGTATATAGCCATCAAACTAAAGATGCTTTCTGTCAAGTCGGTTTATTTTTTAGTGATTGGTCCTTTTATGTTACAACTTAATTTCCAGATGGTATTTATAGTTAAAGAGATGCACTTAGTTATGTACTCATAATGTGTATGAAATAGATATGTATAATCACAATTTAACGCAGGTGAAACCACAAGGCACAGCTAGTAGCCTTAATAATTTTGTAATTTCCTGTAGTTGTCTATATTCATATCACACATTTCTGTGTTAAAGATATGGATAATCTCATGAGACATATTCTGGAAGTACCGTTCAGCTATTAAAAAAAGTGAGAATGTATTTTCAAACAATTTTATTTTTATCTGATTCACAAAATCTTAAACTACTTTTCTATGTGGTTTTCACCATTGTTGAGACATTTATTGTAACAGGGCACTAGTTTTTGTATCCTCTCCTCTTCTGTGAAGAGAGCCAAAGGCTTGCAGCTTGAAATTGTATGCTTGAATTTCTTCTTTTTCAACAATTTGGTGTGCCTCCACTCCATAGTGCTGCTGCTTTGATTCCATAGTCACACAGGGTACCCATGTCCTGTCACCTGTTAGGATATGGCTTAAAAATTTATCATCTTGCGATGGTGATGAAACTCCATGGAAAATTACTTTTAAGGTTTTGCAAATCAGATAAAAATCAAATTGTTTGGAAATACATTCTCTCTTTTTTTTTTTTTTTTTAATAGCTGAACAGTACTTGCATTCTGAATATGCCTAGTACATATTTATAAAATTCCAAATAAAGTTATTCATTTTTTTCAATGCAAATTACTCAAAAGGTATCAAATAACATCAATTTTACTCATTATTTTTCAATTTTTTTTTGCTAATACTCTAATTTTCAATGGAAGGAAACAAATGAGATCTAATTTAAAGATAATGACTGTCAGACTAGCTTTCTCAAGCTTATATTTTTTGGTATTTTTTTTTGCTTTTTTTTAGAAATTATTATAATTGTTTGATAAATAGTCAGAATTTCAGCTTCATTTTTTTTTTTTTTTTTTGAATTTTTCGATTTAATAAGTCCATTACTTTTCAAGGTCATTGGTCTTGCAAAAATTCTGAACTAGACTCATTACAGGCCCTTAATTTTCTTTTTCTTTTAACATTCTCTAGTTTCCTATATCACATTTAGCCTTTTAAACAAGCTTTGTTTTTCTTTCTTCGATTTAAAGCTTTTAGGTTTAACATTTATCAATTCTAAATTTATAACAACTTCAGAACTGTTGAGTCAGTCAGAATCATTCTTAAAAGTAATGGAGTTGCAAAATGAAGTAGTGAGTCAGTTGTTTTTCAGCAGGGTCAGTGTAAAAATATTGGAGTAAAAAAAAATTGTTTCTGGACTTCACAGACCTGCATAAGCCATTAATCACCTGAACTTAAAGAGTCAAACTCAATTCATTACTAGAAATGAGATATTTTTAAAAAAAGGGAGCAAAAATTACATAATTTTCATTTTATTTTTAGAGAATGTTATTGTGTTTTTCTTGGCAGTGGACAAGCATTAGCTAAGCTCACCTGTCATTAAAAAAACTTCTTCAATACTAAAAATGCCTTCAATTTGAAATATAATAATGTACTGAAAGTATATATAATTGCTAATATTTCAGTCTTACAAAATCATAAAAAATAAAAAAAAAATAAAAATCACTGATCATAATCTATCCCAACTATAATTTAGAAGTAAAAATATAATGTTTTATTATGAGAAACTGGTTTATTTTCTTAAACTGCTTTGAAAATTCAATGGATATAATCAATGAGATTCTTCTAAGATATGGTTATCTGATAATTTGTTTTCTTTTTTTTTCTGGTTCATTATTAAATATTGTGATCTAACAGTTTATACAAAAAAAAGTATATAAATAAATACTTCCAACTAGTGAAACATGTAAATAAATTTTACAAAATACTGTCCTCTCACACAATACTAAATCTGTTACATTATTAAAATAACATATAAAAAAGAAAAGAAAAAGAAAAATAAGAATTTTTCATAATTTCACACTTCACATACATATTTTTTCTTTTTTTTTTATCTTTACAATATGTAAATAGCACCAAATTAGGTGCAAATATTGTTTGCTGCATTGCAAAGCTATGATTACATTCCAAGGGTTAATAACATCCAATGCACATGAGAGAAATACAAACCACTTGGATATGAAAGACATTTTATAAATTCGTACAAAAAAATAGAAGATACAGCAGTCAATATAAATTTTCAATTTACCAGGAATGCTATGGGATCAAATTAAGAGACACCTCTTCCTAGGAATGCCATACTCAATTTCCAAAATATTTATTTGAAGCTGCCATTTGTTGGCCTGAAAATTAGGTCATCTTCATTTTAATGTTGTAATGTGTTTAATATAATATTGTAATTTTTTTTAAGATTGGTAGATAATGTATTACACCTTTAAGTAACTTGTCAGTCTTAAAGCATTAAAATTGATTTGACATCAATTTGTTTTTAAGTCTTGTTGCTGCTCCTGTGGCACTGACAATATTGCACATTGAACAGATTCTCTTGCACAATTTCAACACCAGAATAGAATTATCCTAATAGTTTCAACACTTTAGCTCTGCTGAAAGCAACAGAGTGCTTAGAGGATTGGCTGTAGTTTTCAGTAAGTTTTAATGAAAACAAATACACATTAACATGTTGGCAATTCTTTCAAGGTCTGCTTCACACTGAATGTTTGTTTTCCAGTCGACTCTATTATGAGACAGGACTATCTCTTCTTTTCAATAGAAAAATGTTTCCCATATCTCCGATACAGATCTTCAACAAATTCATTCTTTAGGATCTTCAAACACCTATTTGAAAGCATAGAAATAATTAAAAGTTAATGGAATCAACCATAAAGACAACTTTGTCAACTGTATTAGGAGAACTAATATTAAATAAGCAAACATAACACCTTCCTTCTCCAACCACAACCTGATAGTAAATATGAATTATTTATATGAAATATAAATATGAAATTCGTTTAATTTTTTAAATTGATGCATGTTTCTTAATTATTATTTTTCTAAAAGTAAGAATTAATCCCACAATAACTGAAAAAAAAATAATAAATCTAAGTTTGATAACTTATTTATATATTTAACTGATGAATTTTTAATATAAATACAGGTAAAGTATAAAAATTAAAAAAAAAAAAAAATTATAAACAGTTCATCATTTGCATTCCTCACAAATGCTTCATTTCATAGAATAAAAAATTGAATAATGCTAAAATATTAAATGCCGATATTTTTTAGTTAACTAAATATAGCAAATTTATTATTTATAAAACAATGGCATAAATTATCAAAGTATAAAACATTAATAGGAAAAAAAAAGTAAATTATTTTTAATCTCTATAAAGAAGGATTTCTTTATCAATATTGCAGGCAACATCTTGATATTTCTATCAATAAAAATTACTTGGCTTCCATTTATAATAAGAATAATTCATCACATTTTGGAGAAGGAAGTCTTGAGCCATTCTTATGTCAAGGAAATGGACAGGGTTTAAAAAAAAAACAAACAAAAAAAAAAACACCAATATTATGTAATTCATAGATACAGCTTGAACTTTAAGCATGCTGGGATATCATCTTCAGCCATATTAATGATTCAACTCATTTATTTTTACTTGCAACATTCTTGGAAATAAATTTTTATATAAGATCACAGAGAAAGTTGGTTGATTAGATGCAGAAAAGCTTTAACATTTCTTATACACAGATATTCTTTGTATGTGCTGAATTGGAGGTGGTTGTAAAGTTTTTGTAAAATAACAGTAGCATAATGAAGACAGCAAGACAGTAAAACTTGAAGCTCCAGTACCAAGACATGAGATGGAAATGGCTGCTCACATTAACTATATCAGTTGCAGGATTCAGAGACTACAGTATCATACTGTCTTCTTTATATGCCTTGTGTATGTAGATACGCCAATATTACCTATCTGTATCTATTCTCACTCACAATTTCCAAGAACCCAACTGGTTCCATAAGCATCTCATGTTCTGTGATTATTTCTCTTTTATTTCTGCACAATTATATTTGCTCCACACAGCTTTATGTTATTCTTTTTTCTTTGGAAGGTAAAATTTGACAAAAACTGAAAACCCTTCCATATAGAAAATTCCATACATAACAGCCATAAATTTCTATATACATAACAGAATTGTTTGCAATTCCCTGAAAGTGATCAATAATTCAGAGTCTCTTCAAAATGTTGAAAGGAATTTCTTTATCAAAAACAGTGAGAATGATTTCACTAACATCTTATTAATAACAGCCTGACATGAATGCAACTTAGATAAAATCACTAGACAACAAAGAAACAACAAGGAAACACTTGGTGCACACAAATTCTAAATAAGAGAACATTTATAATAGGTTATGTACAATTCAAGATCTATTACAATGTCTCCAAATCCTAACCAATTTACTTAGGATAAACTGTAGTGAACACACTGATGTAGCAGTCTAACACTAAGTCTTCACAATTGTTCCAAAATATTAGAACAGTTTGAACTACTATTGAGGTAACACTGAATAAACAGTTTGATTATCTCAATGTTAAGATTCTATTATCTCACATGTAGTAATTTGATGACCACTGAATCAATATTCCAAGAGATTAGTTTTTGCAAAAATATTTTAAAGGCTTTTAAAAATAGTCATTACCCTAAAATAAAATTCAATAAAATTCTGATGATGATGGTCATCATATTCCTGTATGCCATTTTCCAGCTGGAAAGATTTTAACTTTATAAGAAGGAAAAAAGAGCAAATGGAATAAAAAAAAAAGACGATTTTTTGCTCAAAACACAATACTGGTGGAAAATTTCCAAGATTTGGAGAAAGTGAGAAAATGAATTTGTGAAAAATTAAGGTATTTAATATGCATAGGTGATACATGGGGGGGAATAGATAAATCTTAATAGTCTGGTAGGAGTGAGTGTGATTAGTTGCAGTTCTTAATTTTTATTTGGTGCTTAAACTCATCCAAATATTTCCAAGAATGACAAACATTTTTCACTTAGAAACTCAAAACATTGAAACATTTTTAATATTCAAAGCATTGGTGAATTAGTTTCATTAAAATTCTAATTTAAAAAAGTAACTTACTTCCTATATTGTGGACTAGATCTGAATTTGGCAATATCAAAGCTCGGAGCATGAGGCATATGAATAATGAAAGCATTAGGAAGAACAACGTATTCAAAGCTGTGAAAGACAAGGTAAAATAAATAAATAAATAAATAAATAAACACAAGATTAAAAAATTCTAAATGATTTATAAATGTTTTTTTTATAAAAATGAAGTTGATTAAGTTTTGTTCACTGTTTTACTGGTAATTTTCTGTTTATGTAAAAGAAAAAAACACTAAAAAGTCATTTTAAATTAAAAAGAAATACTTTCTTACTCAAAAATAATTTTCCTTTTGTTGGATATTTTCATTTTTAAATAATATATTTTTAGTTTTATTCAATTCTAAACATTACTATATATGGAGTTACAGACTTCAATTAATATGGCATCCAAAAATACCAATTTCAATCTTCTTACATTTGATCCTGAACAAGGAAAATAACGGATTTTTGGATTGATTCAGCCTTCAAGTCAGTCCATAAGTTTATCTAATGAAACTGAAAAGCACTTCCTGTGATTTAAGAAGTCTCAGCAAGAGGATGTCCCTCATCCTCTTCAACAGTTCTAATGCCTTCCTCCTCCTGAACAGGCTGCAAAAGCCTACAAAAGCTGATCAAATTTCTTGTTCCAACTTTCATGGTCTGTCTCTATCTCTATTTAGATATTGAAAATGAAGTTTTAATAAAACCCACTAAAATTAGTTAAAAAGACTACCATGTATTTATTTTTTCCTTTTCTAATAATGAAAGGTAGTTTTTCAGAATATTTTGGATTTTTCTTTTTTTAATCTCCTTAGTTTGCAAACAGTAATTTATTTACATTTACATTTTAACAATGCCTATTCAACTTGTTGAAGGTTGAACTATTGACAAAGATCATATCCCATGTTTAAAATGATTTTACATTTGTTTCCCTCTAAATTTGAAAGAACTGTAATAATTTCCTTTTCACCTTTGTATTAAATATTTTCGTTCACCCAATTCCTTGTTTCAACAATTATCATAAAACAATTGCACTAATTTCTGATAATTTAATGTATACAATTCCTATATGAAATGTACAGGTGATTCAAAATTCCCTGTACAAACTTTAAAGGTAGGTCAGGAATCAGTGGCGAATATAGCAACAAAAATTTTTTTTTTTTTTTTTTTTTTTTTTGGGGGGCGGGGGACAAGATTAATGTAAGGTTAGGTTAAGTAATTTTAAGTCGAAACCCCATGATACTTTATATTTGCTGCTCATATTCAGAGGGTAATTTGCACTGAATGCCCTGAATGCTGAATTCATTATTGCATAAATGCATGATTCATTAAAATAATTCAGATTATGGTACTTTTTTTTTCTTTATATTCATTATTTCGGGGGGGGGGGGGGGCCCGGGCGCCCCCCCCCCCCCCATATTCCCCCTTAAAAGAAATACAAAATCAACAATATTCACAGGTGAAAGTATGTCTGCAAATGCTAACTCAATGTGCTAGAAGATGCACTAAGGTTCAGAGATAAAAAAAAAGACAACAAGTACAATAGACAACATGTTTATTAGCCCTATGTCTAAAATATGACAGTAAGGTGTGTACTTACAGGTATACTCATAGAAGGTGCTCAAAATTCCTTCACACAATCTCTGGTGCAAATGCTCAAACGTTTGACGATTGGGCACATGCCCATTCAGGAACAGTTCATAATACAATCGTACAGCGACTCATCCATTTCTGTTTGCTGCCCCATAAGCTAGGTGCATATCTGACCTCTCAGCATTAGTGAAGTGAAACATCCTACTCATACAAAGTCACCGTCTCAAATGACGATAGCTCACACTGCCCAACTAATGTGCTGCCAAACAGCGCCCTCTATCACATTTGGGTGGTATTGCAACATACGTTCCACTATGAATATGGTTTGTTTTGTATTCGTGACTTACCTTTAAAGTATGTACAGGGAATTTTGAATCACCCTGTATATTGAATTAAGATAAACATTAATATAAATAAATATAAAATTTGTGTTTTCCCAATTTTCAAAATAAATACAATCTAATGAATCATGTAAATAAAGCTTAAATCATTAAGATTTCAAAATAAATCCTGAATAATTATAATAATAATAATAATTTAAACCCTAAAAATAATTGAGTCATTAATGATATAATTTAAACTAACATTAAAAAAATATATATTTAAAATATCTTAAAAGCCCAGGAAGTGTATTATGATTTTGCTATCCACACACTCAATTTCAGTGACAAAAAGCATAATTCAATTATTGCATAGTTTATATTTTAATCAAGATATTTAACACTTTGATTTGTCTTAATCCAAATAGTTAACAATACTTGAGTCTTATAACTTCACAAAAGTTTCAGTTTGAAAAATTTTTTAAAAGTTCCAAAATTATTTCCTGAGATTTGTAAGCTTCACCAATTTACAGAATAAAATAAAAATATTAAATAATAATATAAAAAAAATACAGGCCACTTTTCATCAAATTCAGAATACTGATCCTTAAACATCTACAATAAAAATTTAAGTTTAATAACCTCACTCTTCAGTGTTAATTAGAATATTTCAAGAAACAATTTTAATAAATGTTTAAACACTTACCCCTGAGCATCCAATTCCATTATATGAGATACTTTATTCCATCCAAAACCTACAAATCGCCGATCATATTCAGGCACATCTCTCCGTACAACAATATAAGGTTCAAAATCTGTATCCCACGTAACCTTAAAATGTTTAAAGGCACAAATGAACAGGAATCCAGTAAAACTAAAATTGATCAAAGAAATTCATTAAATAATTGCACTACAGAGAACCAATCTCTTTAATACTGTTACCTTATAAGGAGTTGTTGCTGTCCTCCATTTAGCATAATTTGTGGGAGCATGACCTTTAGTCCAGACATGATATCTGCAATAAAGTAATTTTCATAATTTAGCTGTAAACTTTGGTTTTCTTTTTATATTTGTATGTAAAAACAGGGTAATTTTAATAGATAGTATGAAGATTAAATGTAAACAAACAAAAAAACAAAAAAATCTAAGAATTCTGTATTTCAAACCAACTGATTAGCCTTTATTATATTTTTTATAACAATGATAGTCTTTTAAAATTATCTTTATTTGTAATGCAAACAGTACAAATGTTCCATTTTCTGAAAAACATGAATTAAATCAATAGTACTTACTTCAGTTATCTAAATCAGATTAATTTGAATTTGGCAAATCAATGGATTAGCTATAACGATTAATACCCACTGTTTAGGACATCTACTGAAATCCATTGTTTAGTTTCTAATGTTTTCTATGAGAATTTTGGTTGTCTTCTTGCACTCATTCTTCTTGGAAATATTTCAAATATAAAAGTTAGATAATCTGTAGTCCTTAAATAGGCATATCAAGTTTCAAGAAGATCAATCTAGCAGTTCAAAATTTATTATAAGAGGACATATACTGTCCAATTAGATACGCATCACTTTTCTAGTAAAGAAAACTAAACAACTGGATTGGCCACAGCTTAAATGTAGAAAAAATTAATAAAACTAATTTATCCAGATAAAGCATTATCTCATTCTCAATAAATAATATAGTAACAGCTAAAACAGAGTCAGAGGTAAATTTTAAACTTTCAGTGAACATAATAGTTATATAAATTTTTAATTTTATACAAACTAACTTGTGTGGGACTGTTCATTCTATAAGATAATGTATTTATTATTTTGATCTTATCTTTCCAGATTGTCTGGCCTTCTTAACCCTAGCTGCTTTATATTAATATACTTTATAATTTGTTTATAAAAATGGAATTAGCAGTAAAATTGCAGATAAATCATTTATTCTCTTTTTTTTGTTCATCTGAAGTCTTCACTGTCATTTTTTATTCTGTAATTTGTAATTAAGTACAATTGCTGATGTAATACCTTAAACATACATTTATTTATTTTTTCCTTTAGTTTTATGAGAATCTAATTGCATGGCAAAAACAAAAAGGAAACTGGTCTATTGTAAATGATGAGGACTAAGCTGAATGTTCAAATCTGATCAATCTTTTTAGCTTGAATACACAGATTTGCAATAGTTTCACGATGAGAGCCTTATCTGTATGGGAAATTCAAAGACACATTTCAACAACTCCTGCATTAATTTGCAGTAATTGTTAGTTTTGATTTTGTAAGCTCCCTAGAAAAAATATAAAATAAATTTACACAGGCCTAATTACTATATGGTGGGCCACAAGTCACGATCAAATATTTTATGTGATTTACTATAAAATAATGAAATACAAAACCAATTTAAAAACTTTATGAAATTCGAGAAGATACATTCAATAACAACAATATGACAATAATAACATCAATACTGGTGTCACTGCAGCCCTTGTCACTTAATTTCTAGCTATGTAGACCATCACTTTCCGCTCACAGTTGGATTCACCGTCATGTGAGTCTGCTCACCCGCCAAAGTATTTTGTAAGTGATTCTGCATTATAATTCTGCAACAGAGTTCATCTGAATCCCACCAAGCTTTTCCTTGATGTAGGACTACAACCAATTATCACACTTTATCAGGTCTGGAGTTCACATAGGCCACCTGAGAGGTGCACCTTGTCCAATCAATACTGGAAACTAGGTGCTCAACCATTCTTGAACAGTAATGCCCTGGATCCTCAGTCTGTTGAAGATGACAGTATTAAGATGACCAATTCTATCAAGTTCCAGAAGCAGCCAGTGCAACAACATATTGAGTTATGATGCACCAGTCACAGACATCTTGAAAACAAATGGCTCAATTATAATTCACTGGCAACTCCAGCCCAAATGAGGGGGATGTTGTTGAATTTCTTCAGGATAATGAGGATTGTTCTTGCCCCCCCTCCCCCACCCCAAAAAAAAAAAACATTCCAAGAATGGGATATAAGATATAGTGCACATTCATCAGTCATCATAACCTTACTATGAGCCGATATGGTGAGAAAAACAGTCAGTAAGATTCACATGCCTCATTCATGGCACCAAATCCAACTGTGCTTGAAAAATGATGGTCACCAATAAGTTACCTGACTAAGGGCTAATATGACATCAGTATGGATGTATTTACTGTCATATTGTTGTCACTTAATGTATCTTCTTAAGTTTCATAAAGTTTTCGTACTGGTTTACATGTTTCATTATTTCGTAGCACACCATAAGAAATACTCAATTGTGACTTACAGCCCGCCCTGTACAATATAAACTTGGTGATGTGAACTACTCAGTCTCAAGAAAGATTACAAATCTTTTGGGCTTGTAATTCTAATTATTCACAATTGCTTAACTCACTCTGTTAATACTTTTTCTCCAGAGAAGGCAATAATTTCAATTCTGTTAGTATCTACATAAAACTTCTTTTTTTCCAATAGCATGAAGAAAGAAGAGTCAATAAAGCGAGGTCTAATTATGTAGACTTCTGAGCAAAGGCTCAGAAAAGAAGTTCAGTTATAAGTACTATATGTGAAATAGATGCTTTAATACTGTAAACATGATGGAAAATCAATTTTCATTTTAAAAAAAATGAAATCATAGCTAACAATTTTATATCACAAAATAACACACAAATTTAATCAAATTTTTAGATTAAATGATTAAGATTTTTCGTTGGTCAGGGATTTTTGATAAAAAAAAAAAAAAAAAGTGTCCTGAATCTACTGGCATTCAAGCTGAAATCTCTTGGATCAGTTATTCACAAGAGTGGCAACTTTAAAGGCAAATCGATAAAAACATAAGTTTGGTGCATTTCTCTAGAAAAAGAACTGGAAAAACTTTAAGATCTTTATATTGCGATGGATGGAAATTTATTGAGAATGAACATGAAAGTTACTCTCATAGTAACTTTTGCTAAGCATTCATAGATTTAAAAAAATTAGTTTTTGATGTTAGTTTTTTCAAATAAGCATATTTATTATTCATAATTCCTGCAGAAATATACATTTACATCTCATAAAACTTTAACACTAAAATATCATATTTTTAATTATCAACAATTTGACTGGCATATCTACCCTTTTTTATTCTTTTAGATCACTATACATTTCATTCTGTTGCATTCTCAGATAAATTACTGAACAGTTAACATAAGAATTGGGAAGAGAGAAAACACCCTTTATACTTTCTTTGGCTTCAGCTGGATTAGGAAAAATATTCAGTATTTAATCAGCAATTTGAATCTATATCCTTTGATCATGACAAAAATACTACATAGGCAAATTGGCAATTAGATTTAAATAATCAAAATGTTACATTAATTTCATATTTTCTTAACATTAATCATTATGTCAAGAAAAATATAAAACAGTAATTACCTGAAAGTAAAAAGTGTACCCATATCAAGCATAGACAAAAGTTCAGCTTTTGACTTAGGAAAAGTCAAACGATAGCGTTGGGTTTCAAATGCTGGAACAATTAAAGCCTAAATGAGAAAAACAATAAAATTATTTTAATTTTAATTTTAAATTGATAAAATTTCATTTAAATAATATATGTCACACATTATCTTTCATTAAAAGTGATTACATTATTCTTAGGCAGCATCCAAACTGAAAAATTTTCTCCGAAAGAACAGAACAAAGAACAAACAAACCCTAATACAACAAACAGAATGAGCAGAATATTCAACTTCATCTTTTGTTCCCAAAAATTCTCCTTATGGATTTGACAGTGTATTCTTTGTAATTTACACCCCCCACCCCACCCAAAGAAAAACAAAGAATAAAAATAAATATCAAGTAAATGTAATTCATAAAATGTTAACAAATACAAATGTATAATATAATAATAATAATTAAAAAGGAAAATTATAAAAAACAACAACATATAAGTAATAAGGAATTTAATGTGCTTAAATAATTCAACATATGATAACCAAGGAAGGCACAAGACTAAGTAAAAGGATTTCACACCCCAAGCTGTCACCGGGGAGAGACTGGGACGGCTCTTTTGTCCTCTTTAGGATTTGTCAGTCAGCCAAACTCCACCAGTGATCATAAATAAAGCTTAAAATTACCCAACAGAAAAAAAAAAAAAAAATGAAAATAAAAAATAACAATAAGAAAAAAGAAAAAAAAACATTAAAAGGTTAATGAAAAAAATAAAAAGGTGCCAGATACAGCTTACCAAATTATATATATAATAAATGGACTTAAATCACTCAACTGAAAAGAAGAAAAAGTAAAAGAGAACTTACAAAATTTTTGAAGAGAATTCTCTGACTAACAAGAAATGAGGAAATTTTAAACAGTCTATCTAACTTTTTTTGCATTTTTTTTTCCTTATTACTCTTTCCTCATTTAATTAACATTGTAAAATTCATTCATTTTAAAATAATGATAATGTATTTTTTAGAATTAATTAGAGGAACAATTCGATTCTGATACATTGATTTTTACTTATAAATCATTACGTAATACTGTATGAATTTAAATATTTACAGTAACATAAAGCAATAATAATAACTTATTATTTATTATTATTTTAATTTATAAAGTGAGAATATTCAGAACTGGTAAGACCTAAAAGGGCTCTGATTTTAAATAAATAAGGAGATTTACTTGTTTTTGCCATTTATTTGATGAAAATACATTTAATTGTTTTATTATCATAACACAAACTTCATCTATTTTTTATTATTACGAGGGTCGTTCAATAAGTAAAGCAACACATTTTTTTTTCTCGGCTAATATTTGATGAAAACAATGTGAAATTTTCTGTACAGTATCTTCAAACATTCCTGCACTTTCTCAAATTGTTTCCTCATTCTCTGCTCTGTGGCAGCACTATAGGTAGCGTTCAAGATGGCACCTGTGAATAAAAACGTCCAAACAAATAGCAGTTATTGAATTTCTTTTGGCGGAACAGGAGACCGTGACAAATATTCACAAGTGCTTACAGAATGTCTACGGAGACCAGGCAGTTTATAAAAGCACTGTGGGTGGATCATCTGTCTTCATTGGAAGAAGGAAAAGGGAAGCTGTCTAATCTCCCACACTCTGGATGGCCACACGGAGCTGTGACTCCTGCAATGTGCAACAATCAACTCAGAAGCCTATGTGAAGACTCTTAAGAAATTGAGGAAACGATTCCAGCATATTTGATGCCACAAAGACACAAACAGTTAACTTCTCATGCTCCATGACAACGCCAGACCACACTCTCAAGTCTGTATACCCAAGAGGAGATCACAAAACTTCACTGGACTGTTCTCCCTCATCCACTCCACAGCCCTGATCTCGCACCTTTGGACTTCTACCTCTTCGGACATGTAAAGGATGCAATCCACAGGAAGCGATATGGCAACGATCAGGAAGTTCTTGATGCAGTAAGAAGTTGGCTGAGGCCCAGACAAGTAGAGTGATACTGTCAAGGCATACAAGCTCTGACATCTCGGTGGCGTAAGGCCGTAGACTTGAATGGAAATGTTCAAAAATATTTTTTTAATAGCTAAAGAATTGAGGAACAAGGTGATGTATTTAAAACCGTAATAAAACAAATCTACTTTGAGAAATAAAATGTATTGCATTACTTATTGAATGACCCTCATATAATATTTAAATTATTTATTTATTTATTTATTTAAAAGTATATTTTTTATTTATACTTAGTTATTTTAACCTTTTAACAGTAAGGTCATGGAAAAATGCTCAGATCATGTGGCTCATATGTAAATATGTCTACACCTATCAAATTGTGCTCATCTCTCTCTGTGCATTCTGTTTGTTCAGAGAAAATTTTTCAGCTGTGAAAGCAGCGTAACAATTTTGCAAAATTTTGTTTCCCTGATATTACTTTCCTGGCTTTTCCTGTGTTTATCATTTTTTTTTTTAATTCATACAATCAACTCGTATTTACATTTTTACTAATTCACATTTAAATCTTTCACTTCAATTTGGTTTAGCCCAATTTTTTGAGAATCAAAGGCATTTTCATGAACCATCAAAATAAAATAGAACAATACAATAAACAGTCATTTGAGTTTTTTAATCATGACATAAATATTAATTTTTTCAATTCTAGATCATTTTCACCAATAGTTCCAGTGATGAGAAAATGATCTTGAATAAAAAAAAAATACTAATAATAAAATTCATAAAAGTATAATTATTTCTGCTGCTTTTAAATACAATATCTAAAAGTACAAATCCAATCTGGCAATTTTGATGAAATGAATTTCCCTAATTCCCTAAATTCTGCTGGAGTTTGTAAGTTGCTAAATTTTCTTAATTATGCATCAGTCCCAAATAACTTGTTTCTCAGCAAAGTAAAGCAAACAGGGCAAAGATACAGCAAAAAAGAATAACATCATCACTATTAAATATCCTAAATTCACTGCTAAAAATTGAGAAAATTATCAAAAAAAAAAAAAAAAAAAAAGCCTAAAAACATTTTAATAGTCCTTTAGTTCTATGTGAACTAAGGCTATTAAAATAAAAAAAAAAAATTAACTTTTGATGCAATTAAAAATATTTTCCATATTTCAGAGGTAGAGATGGCAGGACATATTTCCTGACAATATTATTTAAAATAAATAAAAAATAATTAAAAATCAAATTATTGCATTTTTATCTTTAACAGAACACCCCTCATACTTTGTATAGTGAGGTAATTAATGGGTTTTAATTTGGCACTTTTTTTTTTATTCTCTTGTACTGTTTTTTTTTAACTTTTTCAACTTATTTTTTTTTCCTTGTTCAGGTTAACTTGGAAGCATCTGTTTTCAAAAGCAGCACAAGACTCGTATTTAAAAACTAAAAGAGTTTAAAATTGCACATGAATTTATTTAAAAAAACAAAAAAAAAAACAAACACACAATAAAGAAAAATTAAAAAAAGGGAAGATGAGACGAATTTTTGGTATGTTGTGTGTTTGTATTTCCTTGATAATTAGTCAATGTTTGTAACTGAAAAGTTGGATTTTATTCCTAATTCTTAATTTTTATTTTTAAATAACTCATGCAATTTTAACTCTTTTAGTTTTCAAGTTGCTTTCACATTAAATTGTAGCAACTCTTATATTTAACTTTTCTTTTTTTTTCAATAATTAAACAGTATCAACTTCAAATACCCTGCATCATTATGCATAGGCTTACTTCAGCTCTTAACTACAACATATATAATAAGGATCTGGGTAAAACTTTTAAGTTGTTAAAAATGAAATTAGAATGTCATTAGCATGACGATTAAAATTCAATAGAGTTTTATATTATAGGATATTATAGGATTTTTTTTTTTTTATTATTATTATTTCTTTCTATCTCTCCCTCTCTAAGAAAAATGATAATGTATATTCTTATATAGAATAAATTAGAATATTCTACAATAAAAAAAATATAAATGAAGATTTACTGAAATACATTTAAAAACTGTAATTAATACCTTTTTGGAGGATTCCATATTGAGCAGGGAGATTGACTTTTTAAGATATTCATAAAGTCCATACATTGGAAGAAAATCAATATCTGTTAGAAAAACATACGGAGTGTTCACCTGCTGTAATGCAACATTTCTTAAAAAGTTGACAGGATAGAATTGCTGAAAGAAAATGTTTACATATTAAATTACTTATTGTAACAGAAGTGACAATTTTTAAGCAGATATTAATACATAATCTCCTATTATAAAAGAACTTAAATATTTTACATTTCTAAGAAATAAATGAATAGAATGCAACCATTGCAAGAATTCTCTATATCCAAGCAGTCTCAAAACAAACTGTTTCTAGTCATTTAAGAAAATTTTGATCCTAAACAAAGAAATCCTTAAAATAATACACATATTTCAAAATCTAATCATATCCCTAAAAGTTCTAAACATGTTGGTTCATGACATGTTGGTACATCATAGCATTATTGATTGAGTTACAACTTCCGAGCTGTTAAATAAAGTAACCCTTAAATAAGTGAAAAGTTTCAAAATCAGTCAGATCTATATGTTATAACTAAACACTAAATATGTTTTATGTTGATCAGTGTATTAATCCTGAATTTACTCTAGATTCAAACAATCAGATCTAGAAAATGGAACTTGACACTGTAGATAAAAGATCAGAAAATTGCCTGGCAGATAGATAAACCAGGACTCTTATCCACATCATCCATTACGAAGTTTACCACCAACTGCCTATTATCAGCTGATTACACAAGCAGACAGGACTAATTATAACATGGTATTCAACCATCTATAGGGATAAGTCCAGCATTTATCTTGCAGGAGTTGGCATCACGATTTCGATGTGGAGACAAAGCAAGCATCAGAATACTGCAAGCAAATAATTTTGCATTGCATATCACTACAACTGGCAGTGTCATAGTACAAAATATGATGCCACCACACAAAATATTTCAGGAAGTTTGTCAGCATTTCAGTATAACGATAAGATTATCATACTCAAGATTCTACTGTCAAAAGTGACATATGTCTTTCTGGTGATAATTTTTTAACATGACAATGTCACTCAATTACAACTGCAACCTTCCAGATATATCCATGTAATATCAGCAACTTTATTTAGCCAACCACATCCCCAGATCAGTTCTAATCAAAAATGTCAGATCACACGGGACTTTCAGAAAAAAACAGCAAAATGTTTGGTCAGCTGCCACAGGATACCATTTGACAATTCCATGATTCTATGCCATGAGTAAATCCATCCAAAAATAAAAAGAACATTTACACCATATTACATAAGTTTTATGTATTATGTTACTTTAAATACTAAGGGTTTAGAATTATATTTACATTTACTAATACATTGTTCCATTCTCCTAATTTCATTAGATGACTGCTAATAGGCATAACATTGTTTTTGTTTCACTTTTATACTTTTTAGATATTTCATTAAATTTCAACATGATATCCTTTTCTATCCATGCAGCTTTTTCAGTTAACTTTATTTAAGTTTTATTAAATTAACAAGATTTTTGTTAAAAAGCAGATGTAACTATTTCCTTATATCTAAATGAACACTCACAAGGCTTAAAACTGTAAAAGTTGAAATAACTTAGATGGCAGTTTTTGCATTGCTTGTATTCTACAAACTTATTAGAAGTGATTATGAGAATAAAAGACTAAAAATTTTTTTTAGCTAACTTATCACTTGAATTTTTATGTTTCCTTCTACCAGGATAGGATGAAGAAAGAAATACAAACTTTACCAAATAAAATATTAAAGCTACTTACACCATCCTTGTAAACCACATGATATCCAACATTTTTGCGATTTTTTAAGATATCAGAACTCAAAGCATAACTCAAAAACTGCTGAGCTTCAGCATCAGACATATATAAAGCAAAACTAATAGGCCCTAAATTATTAATAAGAAAAAAAAATATTATCAAACTTTTATACATTATTAAATTCTGTTATAATTTATATACAATAAAGTTGCTTATTATTAGTATTTTTTTTTTTTTAATTTACTTCAATAATAGGAATATAATCCAAATTTCATACTGTTTAATAAAAACATTTTAGATTGCCGTGATCAAGATGAATGTCTTAATCAAATTGAAAGCTATAAGTACTATATTAAAACATAACATATAAATACAAAATACAAATTTGTTACTAAGATTATTTCAAAATGCTATTTAAAATGTAAACATACAATGATCAAAAAGACAAATGATAATTTAGGTATTATTAAAAGCAGGTGTTAGATAGATTGATAGTGATAGATCAGGTGTTGGCAACTTAAATACCCAGAAATTATCTGGCATTTTTCTGTTGGTTGGAAGATTCTCACTTACTGGCGGTTTTTTTTTGTTTTGTTTTTTTAATAAATGATTGTCTGTATTGATACACATATTTCAATTTCAAATCACTGCAATATCCAACCAGATGATTGGCCACCTTTACTTCCTAGATACCCAGAAGATTTTAGGATCTGATACATTACTAAATAAAATTTGAAATGGCTTAGTAAGAAAATGATGGAGACCACTGTTAACTTAAAAAAAAAAAAAAAAAATCTTCAACTAAATGTTCATTATGTATGATGAATAAATCAAAAGACAATTCATGACAAACTTCACCATATTCTTCATGGAGTGATGTAGAGGTAATAATAAATTACCAGCAGCTAAGATGTTTATATTATTACCGTTGTCAATGATATTATTGATGGTGTTAGATAGATCAATGCCTTCAAGATTGCATCTACTAGTGAAGTTGATCTAAACAGCAGATTCAAATTTCCATCAAGGAGGATGAGAAGGAATAGCATTAGAATGAAGGAGTTCTTTCAGAATGACTGGGAAATGGCCATTGCCTCCAGGATTGTCACTAACCTTCCATAATAATAAGGGAAGAACAAAGCAGAACCAATTGCTAAATCAATTGTGGAGGATGTGAAGTGCATAAATGCTCCTCTATTGAATATATATAAAGACTGAGTCAAAGTAAAAGATCTTCAATAATAGTTCCTCTGGCATGTGTTGACAAAGAATACAAGATTGGAGAATGATCACTGAAGCCTCCAACTAATAAAAAAGAGGAGACAATTGGTCAATTTAGATCATCAATGTCTGTAAGTCAAACAGATGTCATGGGGGAAATATACAGGCTACAGATGGTAAGTAATCTGCCTATCGAAAGGAAAGCAGGAACAGCTTCCAAAGGAGTGGTAAGTATAATTGGAGAGGATGAGGAGACAAACTTCCTCCTCTCCTCCATCAGTTCGCTATCAACTCAGCATTAACAACCATGAAGAGCAAAAGTGTTGTTGCCCATCAGAAAAGTTTCCTGAAGACAGGACAGAGGGGATGGAAAGTATAAAGCAGGACCTTAATGTAGTTGATTTTAGAGAGAAGTCCTCTACTGTTCTAGTAGATGAAAGCCATAGTTGAAATTAAAATGTTAAAAAATTGATGTTAGCTTGGATGTGGTAGTGTTGGCTCAAATGTAGAAGGAATTATCAAGATGTCCTCTGCATCTCCTCATAAAACTGTCTCTGAGAGAAATGTCTCCAATGGCCAGAAAAAGGTGAAATTGAACCTGAACCTGAACATGAATAAATAAAAGGCTGGCGTTGAAGCATGGATGGTATCAACAACATCTTGATATCCTCCATATCCCTAACAACAAGGGAACATCATGAAAAAAACTTTCAAGGCAATGCAAGAGATTCATAATAAACTATAGTTGAACATAAAGGGAAGATTTGAGAGACCTCACAGTTGACCCTAACCAACTGCCAAAATAGTAGCTTTTTTAACCAAAAATTTGGTTAGCTACTGCCAAAATAGTAGGAGGTGATGAGCCAATTGATCTCAAGAGGGGCCACCCAGGGAACTCCCATTTATCATAAGCAGAGGCCGAAGCAACACTCGTGTCCTTTTCTCAGAACACGAGTCTCCCTGTACAGCAAAAACATGAGCGGGCATTTCAGAACCATGGAGGTTATCCTATGGATAAAGGAACCCTCCATGGATAGTTTCCTCATCATGTATTGATCCCACACCAAGGGTATTGTGAAGCGCTGAACACCAAAATATATTATGAAATATCTAATGAATAGCAATAATAATAATGACTATTATTATGAAGTTTTAATTTCATTGAAAATACCGTATTGGCCTGAATGTAAGACGGCTCGAATATAAGACGAATGGCATTTTTTGAGCTCTGATTTGATAAAAAACTATTGGTCGCGAATATAAGACGTTATACCTATTAACGAGGCGACAAATATTTCTAGTAAATTATTTAAAAAAAAGTTTGTTGACAAATTATCTTCCCACATCCAGTTCATGATGAAATCGTTAATACTTTTGGTTGCAGTAATAGGCTTAATGTCAGTAATATTTAGTTAAATCTGTGACTTCTAAGCTAGGCGAAATGTCATTTATGAAATTAAATTAAACTATTTTTGCAAAAAAGTACAACACCACTAAGCGTAGTAGAATATATATTTTTTTTTATTTTGGAGCATGTTGGTTAGGCCTTTGATCGACTTCAGCCAACGCCACCAGGTGGGTTGCTTCAGCACCAAAGCACGCTTGGTTTCGGTTTCGTGCGTGCTCCAAGTTTGGTTGCGAATATAAGACGAAATAGTACTTTCGTGGATGGGATTTTGGAAAAAAATGCAGTCTTATATTCGGGCCAATACGGTATGAACTGAAATCAGAAACACATGACAGCTCATAAAATCTATAACTTTACAGAACATATGGAAGCAAAGTTCAAGTAGAATGTGACCAATGGCAGACAAATTCCTAACTGATGGTGAGTAATTCAGTCTAACGAAAACAATAAACCTTTTCCTTTTCAGATAACTTTTTCTTTTTCTTTCTTTCTTTCTTTCTTTCTTTTGATACATTGAAAATTTTGTTGCTAATTGAGATATTCTCTTTTATTTTGAAGAGGAATTTAATAAGCAGTAAATTAGAATCTACAGGTAATATACTTAAAGCAAATAATGAAGTAATAATGGAGAACAGTTCAAGAGAAATTAAACTGAAATAGCAAATCCTGTTGGCAACTACTGGAAATAGTGAAGATAGTGTGATTGGATAAATCAAATAAAGTATCACTTTGAAAAATTAAGAAAGAAAAAAATATTAACACTCAATTTACTTTAAAAAAAAAAAAAAAAAGTTAAATTAATAACATACCATCCCAATGCTTGCACAATGCTTCTACCATCTGCATTCTATCCATAGAAAGTTGAGCGACCAGTGTTACATCATTGCCATCTGTCGTCTGTTAAATAAAGCCACAAACATAAATTAAAAATTTACTGGAATCATTGTTTGTATAATTATCTTTTATTTCAATGTCTCAATTTTTTAAATATCTAATTATTTTAATTATTAATCTTAATTTGCTTTAAACATGTTAATTCCAAATATAAATGTCAATTAGTATAAACCTTAACTATTCAAAAAAAATAAATAAAAATAAAATAACAAATGTCTGTTGATGCATAAAAATCCTTTCATTAATTCCAAAAAAATTTAAAATATCACCTACATTTACCAGAATAAATCTTTAAAATTAATGAAATTGCGCATTTATTTTATTTCAAAGGTTTTCAAAAGTATTCTGTAATTCTATTAAGAATTTCGTTTTTAATTTCTTTCAGCATTCAGATATCATATAGCAATCTTTTTTTGCTTTCTTATCAATAATTAATATATGCTTCTTATTACTGACTAATTTACTTAATTGCAGAATAATTTGGTCTTTTAATTTGAGGGAGCAATAACCTTTGATTTTTCACAGTAATTATTCTCTTCCTTTGTCAATTTTCCAGGGCATTAGGGCAAGCTAGGCTACTGAAATAGGAAGGAAAAAAATCTTGAGACACCACATCATAATTTTATATTAAAACAGAATTTATACATGCAGTATTCATAACAATTTTTCCTTCTATTTAAACATTAATATTAATAAAATATTAATGATGACAATTTAAAGAAGTTGAAATAAACTGCTTTCCACCTTACAGATATATTGAAATTGGGCAGTCATAAATTTATTATTTTTAAGGTAAATGCTTGATGATCAAATGTCAGTGGCCTAGTGGTTAATAAATAAAGCCCCTAATCTGCCGGTTCTGAGTTTGATTCTAGTAGTAGCCAGATTTTGTGAGACCAGTTGTCAAGTGTTAGGCACTTAATTGCGAGTTGGAGGAAGGGGGGGGGGGTTCAATCCCAGATCTCGACAGATCTTGGGGATTTTTCCATGCTAAATTATCCTCCAGATAGGTCCACCCAGCCCTCTGTACAATTTGGGGTGAGCATTGGGCTGACCACCCAACCTCATCTTGGTTCCGGGGTCGTTGAAATAAGCCTTACCTCCAGCACCCCCATTGTGAGCACCCATGGGCTACACCTACCTACCAAATGCTGACAACTCACTTAGCCAAATTCCCTTGGATGCATACACTTTTGAAAGTTCAGAATTGAGAGATGCCAAATATCCTCCTTCTAGTCCTGAGCTTCCATTTGGATGGTTCATTTCAATCTCTTACACTTTTATCTCAATTACAGTAACTTTTTGCAAAAAATATTTAAGTAGAATTCATAATGATGCTAGTTTTAATTTTTTTTAAAGAAATATTTTGAAAATGTGAGGTTTTTACTTTGCCAAATCAGCAAGAAGATAATTATTTCTAAACTCTACTTACTGGTTCATAATCGTAATCTATGTAATATAAATGTGTTCGATGCTGAACAATCCTGGCTCTTCTGAATTCATAGCAAGGATCATCTTCATCTATGGCATTTAACTGAAAATATCAAATTCATTATGAGATTCAATAAAACCTAAGACATGTTTTCATTAAAGAGTAATCCTTAATGGTTTTACCATGAATTTACATTGTCAATTTTAAAAATAAAAACAATCAAGAAATGAAAAAATACTAATATATTTCTGTTACAACTATGCAAATTAGTTCTTAATTAGTATGTTTTGAATGACAATTTTTTTTTTTTTTTTAATTTTCTGGGGAACTTTTAAGTCCTATTATTTATGATGTATATGCTTTTATTAAATATATATATTGCTAGCATATTTACTATATTCTTAAATAACAATCTTACCTGTGCTTGAATCAAAGTTATTTTTGTGCTATTACATCCAAACAGTTCTCTTCGAAGCAAATTTCCATCATATTCAAGGAAAGTTAAATAAAGGTTGCGGAAGACTTCTACATGTTTGTTTTTTACTTTTAATTTCTTTGGTGAATTCCAATGAATAATCTAAAATAGAAATGGAATTATTTTTAAACTAAAATTCAACATATTATATACACACATACCTCTATGTTTACAAAACAGTTTATTTGTTTGATTGGTTATTTGCTATGAATTTGGAGCTGATCTGAATTATCAAAAACAAAACTAGCAAGATTATTAACCCTTCAAGCCAGTAAGATGCCCGTACATGTGTACGTTCATGTGTGTCTGTCTCACAGCCAGTTCGACGTACAGGGGTAAGATCTCTGTAGGGATAGATAATTGGTGGCCTCCTGCTGTTAATTTTCTACTTAATTCTCTAATTTTCCACTGACCGAGAGATAGTGAAATAAGCTTATATTTTAGTGGTTGAATTTAAATTCCTGCAATGTAATTTAGCCAGTAAACATTTTTCTTTTAGCTTCTTTCTTCTCTCAAGAAAAAAAAAAATTACCGCGGGAGAGACATATGCAGGGAAGAAACTCGCCAGTCTGAAGAGCTAATTAGAACCTGGAAAAGGTTGTAGCTAAGTTTGATTTTGATTTGATCATATGCTCAAAAAAATCACCTGATTAACCCCAACAATGCATCTAATTTATTTTCAGTTTTGCTATAATTAAAGGTAATGAATATAGTTGATTATTTATTTCTTTGTCTCCTATGGACCAAGTAACACCTGATCCATCAGTTAATATATTACTACATAAATACACTATCAGCCCAAATGCACCCTATGTCTATTTGCTGTTGACTTGGACATTAACAACTCAAAGAGGACAATGAAATTGTAGTTAATATGAATTTTTTATTGTTCATTTCTTATTATTCTATAGCAAAATTCAAGTTTCATTCTGTTTTTTAAGAGAAAACTCTTAAGATATTAGATAAAATAAAATCATCATAAAGTTAAAATTAAATTTGTTACAAATTAAAAATTTTCTAAAATGATAGAACTCAAAACTTAAAAAAAAGAAAAGAAAAAAGATAAAAAATGTCAATAACTTAAATATTGTTCAGAAGTCAACTTCTGAAAAACTGATCTATTATACTTCAGAAATGTAAGTGATAAACAAAAAAAGATCACAAAACTAACACACACATACTTAAGTTTTTTAGAATGATATAAATATGTAAAATGACATTCAAAAACATTTGCATCCATTTATTGCTTACAAAGATTAATAATGTTTTAAATCTAGCAATATACAGTTGCCACCACCAAAGAATATATGATGTATAATGAATGCAGTGATCATAACAATGAATCATGTCTGGAAATCCATGTGACAGCAGTTTTTCAAAATGTGAATAAAACAAATCAATAAGTGAAATTGATACTTAAAAAAATTAGGTTGATATTTAAATTTACAATAATATTCATTATAAGGAATTAAAATAATAAATAATATTGTAGTATTTTTACATTCATTCATGAACAGTTTACGAAAGTTCAGTTTTTCAAGAATAGATATCAGGAATGATTAATCCATTACTAATCGCCATGCTCATTCCACAAACTTTTGTGAGGTTAATTTTAGATTATTGTTCTTTGTTTATTTCTCAGCCATAGTCAACCAGCTGATTGAGACATTTATCCAAATGTGATACCTGTTTGTTTATGCTTTCCACAAAGGTCATACAAATAGGAGGAGAGTGAAACATGCATATCAGAACTAAAATACAGTATATTTAAATGGAATGGGTGATTAATTTCAAAGCTACAGATTATTATGAAGATTGTTAAGCATTTCATGACCATTAAAAATGTTTTTCATACAAACCAAGTAAATCTAAGTTCAGTAAAGTAAGTTTACTAAATTAATGTATTTATTTAAAAAAAAAAAAAAATCTGTTATTCTGTTATTGAATGATTGATATGTGATATTATCAGGGTCAAACAATACTGAGATCTCTGGAATTTGGGAAGGGGATAAAGATCAGTAAAAACCTCTATTCCAGGAAATCCCATGATGTTTAGTGGGACTGAGGACTAGAGAGAAAATAGGTGAAATAATCATTGACTATTTTGTTCTTCAAGATTTTAGATTCCAATTCCTGGTGCTGTATGTATGCATTACCATTTATTATCATAAAACTTTCACCAACAGAACAGAGCTTGATATAGGGATCCAGTCTTTCCATCCTATCGAGCACTGACATTCAAGCACTGACAGACCTTTCATCAAAAGCATGGAGGTTTGTGCATTCAGCCACTAAACACTTGGCTCATATAATCAAACTACCAACAAACCACTACCTAAAAGCATTTCTCTTGACAATGTTATTTTGACATGTGACAGGTTTTCAACTCTCTCCAAAGAAGAATTTATCTGCTGTCAAACTGAAGAGAAAAATCTCATACCTATTTATGGAGAGAAATATTAAATTGTTCAGAGATCAAGTCTACATAATATCCATTTTACATCTATTTCAAGTGAGCTTGTCCATCTCAAGTTAAAAGTTGACAAATATGATTTAGCATTAAGAAGATTTTTGGTAACAGTCAAGACATATATCTATCTTCCTATGGCTACACCAAGTTCTGACTTTAATGATAGAATTGATAGAGTTAGCACTTTCTGAATATCATCTTCAGGATTGTAACCTTAGGATGCCTACAACAAATATCATAAAACTGGTTGTTCCATTTGTCAATTCAGAGTCTTGAGACAACTGAATAATTGATGCCAAAAGGGCAGAGACTACTTTTATACAGGGTGGCCGGGAAGTTCTCAGACCCCTTAATTGGTAGTCATTGGTTTACGTGTTGATTTCACAGGAGATTGTTGAAGCGAAGCAGTGACTGCGGCACATGTTTCTAACCAAGTCTTCTTTTTTCCACTCTGCAGCCTATCTTTAACACTGCCTAAAGTAAAAGCACATTTCTCCCAATTGAGCATTGTCACTTTTCGAGGCGAAGCCTTATTAAAATCTTTCCTGGAATGCTCCCATTATTTGTCTCATTGTCTGTCCTGTGTGTGTTGTCGTTTGTGCATCCACACACTTACCACTATCCGCTCCTCAATAGTGTAACTATTATCGCTTGCATCTGCATGGCTTTGAACCATATTCTGCAATCTGATTGACTGCAATGCTCATATCCTTCCTTGAATGCACTAATAATACCAACAATAATACCGCCTGCATTCCATCACTAACACCTGCATTCTAGTGTCAACAATAGAAAAAACATTCAATACTAAATATTTACATTTATTACTACTTAATAGGGGGTATGGGAACTTCCCGGCAACCCTGTAATTATTCAAATGATCTAGGCTTGCTTTGAATATTCTAAACATGACCTTTGAAACAGAATAGAACAAATGAATATTCCATTCTTACTGCTCTCACTGTAAATAATAATGTTTAGAGTAAACATTTTTTTTTTTTTTTTATTTGGTGATTGGACTTACCATAGTGATTTTTGGAAAACTGCATTGATGAAAATCTTTGTGTGTTGACTTATTTCAAATTCAAATTTTCACATCAATAGATGTGATGGAGTTAAAGTTAGTGAAAATTTGGTAAAATTGGCTAGAGAAATGATTAACAAAAAATTTGTATCCTCTAACAAAAAGGTAATAATTGAAAAATTAAAGTGTTAAATTTGTGATTATTAATAATATGTGATTATTATATTGTAGATTATGATCTTTTATTATTATTGTATTAACGTTTTTTAATTGTTAATATCAATATTTTAAGGTCATTGTAGTAAAAGAATCTCGTCTATTTATTGTTATAATATAAAAAGGCTTGAAGAAGGGGAGACTGAATTTTTTATCTCCTTGAAAATTCGTTTTTAAGTTAATAAATGTAGTTTATGACATTTATTTTCTGGTGGATGATGTTTAATAATATATATAGAGAAGATTTAAGGAAGAAGTATGGTTTGTTTGTATATTTCAAATGATTTATTCTTAATTATTATGGGCATTGTATGTACGCTAATCACTATAATAAATATATTACAGATTTGATTCCCAACAATTAAAACTTTAGATTCACCGTATTCTGAGGAAATATGGAATTTGTAAGCTGAATTTTAAAGATCTAAAGGAATAGTGGGGTACTTAGCATATCTGGTCTGATATTTTAGGACAGAGTATTTCCAGCTATTAATTATTGCTAGTAAACATGTTTATTATGACTTACAACATGAAATTATCCAAACATAGGAAATAATGCAATAAATAATATCCAATAAAAATCAAACAAGAATTTCTGCATACCATAAATTAAAATGTAGACTAATATTGCCCTAAAAAACATTAGTTAAAACAAATCTGTCTTAAAAATATCACCCTGTATAAATAGTGACCCTAAAGTTCCCTTCAGAGATTTTTAAACTATTCTAAGAATTCCAAATCTCTAACCAATGTTTTTATGATCTCTAACCAATGTCTTTATAATGTTTTTGTTCCCCTCCCCAGGTAAGAAAGCAAAATTAATTCCCGAAGTTGGTGTTTTGTAAACAAAAGATGCTTTCACACTGATATTTAATTCTAGAATTCAAATCAACAAAATATTGAAGGCCATTAACTAGTTCCAAACCTATGCGAAAATTTTTACTGGGTTTACATCCTCAGATTCACCCCTTATCATCTACATTCAATTCATTTCATTTGAGAAAGAAAAATAAAAGATAGAAAGAATGCTATGGTTGTTTCTGCCTTTAGATAGCTTAGTTGAAATATCTAACCTTCCCTAAATGCTAACATTATCCAATACTCTTTATTAATTTTACCAAAGAGGTTTTCAACTAGGAAGAAAGTATGAAAAAGCATTACTTTAGGAGGGGAGGGGAGGGGGGGGGGGAAGCATTATTTCAGTAGGGGCCAAGAAGAAAAATTTCAATAATTGAATCTGTCAATAATGACTCAACGAAGTGATTATAGTGTATTAAGTCGCTTTATTGGAAAGAAGACTTATAATAATTGAATATGTCAATAATAACCCAATAACGTGATTATAATGATATAGCCAATTAGTATTAAGTTACTTTGTTGAAAAAGAAACTCAATAATGTTATAGTGTATTAGTATTGAAAAGGAAACTCAATAATGTTGAGATAGACTCAAAGTTATTTTGAAGAAAAAGGCTTGAAAAAGCGAAATGATAAAATTTCGCGAAATATCGCCAGAATATTACAAGAATATTGAAGAAAGAAGATTTTTAATGTTATATTATATAAATAGAATATCATAAGTTATAATTATTTCAGTAATTATTCTGTTTTAATGGGTGCTATTCTAAAGACACTCAGGATTATTAAAAGGATAAGTTAATGTTCTGTCCACAGCCAGCTGAACAACAACAATAGCACAGCCCACAAAGTCAGTACAGCCCACAAAGTCATTAACTGAAATTTACTTAAATACAGACTTGTTAACTGACATTATCCACCTTTTTATACTTATGTTTTTTAAACAACTTAATGTTAAGAATTTTTAATTTCACAAAATAATTCTATTTTATTATCCATTTAAACTAGAATTGGTAGCAAACTGACTTTTCAATAGCCAGTGTCCCATCCATTAAGAAAAACCGGTGAAAACAATATTCAACAAATAGATCATCATAACTTCAGGTTAAACAATGACCCAAACTGTTTTTTAATATAATGCAATGTAAATGAAATTTAAAATTAAATTTCTGAAACACAAAGCTATTTAAATGTTATTTACTTAAAGATTTTTCTTACTTTCAGATCTATAACTTCACTGTAGCAAAGTTCACTACGAGTATTATCACTAAGCTGCACATTCCACTGACAAGGAAGGGTATAAACAAGGGAGGGATGTTGCTTCAAAACAGCATTGAAAATATCCTACAAAAGAAACCAAAGCATTATTGTAAACAATATCTTCCAACAGACACTTTAGCTTTTTTCCTGCAAGTGATAATATTAAATGAGACAAGAAAGGTTTGTAAACACTTAACCTCGCGTTTCAATTAAAAAACAACCAAACAAACTATGATTCAAACTATATAATTTGTGATGTTGGAAAAACTATGATTCACTCAATATTAATCTTCATTTGATGTCTTAGTATGTTTACTAAACAGAGCAATTAAAGATTCTCATAAAAACAAAAACAAAAAAAGCCCCAATTTATATAGAATGAATGGACATCAAAGTATAGACGAAAATGTATATTACTATCAGAGATGTTAATCAATTACTTTTTGTTCTGGTGAACTCTCGGGCTCAGAAAATCCTAAATAAAAAGTTCATTCATTGAATTGTGCTGGGGAAAAAATGTTGAAAAAAAGCATTTGATCAAAAAAACCAGCACAGTGGTTCAAGAGTAAAACATATCAGCTACAACATCTCTACGTAGATGATTTGCAAAATTGTTGTAACAAGACAGATCCAGAGTGGGGTGGATATCTTCAGTTTGCTTGGCAAGGACAAAGAATTAATAAAGGAAATTTTGTGATGATCAAACAATCTACGTCTTCTTTATTTTATTTTTCTAGGCAATTCTTGGAGGATGAAAAGATTGAGAGAAAAATGTCTTCCCTACAGCTGTAAAACAGTAGGGTTATGGTCAATATCCAAAAAGCACCATTAAGTAGTTATTGAATTTTTAAACATATTGTCCATTTTGCAATCGATATTTTGAGATTTCTCAGCAAAGATAATAAAAATTTGGAAGTACTCGATATTAATTAAAATTATAATTATATTTTAAAACTTCAAGTTAATTTTTTTTTGTGAAAATTAGAAGTTTAAGTTTATTATTAACAGATCTTATTTTATGATGAGATTTTGTTGAAAAACTGACCAGCTACATATACTGCAGTGCAAAGAATTTCATTGTAGAGCTCTGGAAAAAGGTATTAACTAGTAAGAAGAATCAACTAACAATACATTCAGGGTCACAGTGTTAGCAATGAATGGAAGAGGATATCAGCAGAACAGATTTGATTTGATTGTAACAATGTAAAATTTAAACAAAGTCCAGATGCCTTTAAATGGTAGATCTTAACAATAGACAGGATGTTTCAATCAAAAAAATGTTCTACTACGTCACTTGAAATTTTAATTCATAATGATTAATAGATGCAGTCTTCATGCAAATAATGAATTGTTGCCCAAAAACACACAAAATAAGGTACAAAAAAATGAAGATTGATACAAAAGTGAATTCTGTAAATAGTAACAGAGTCCTCAAGATGTTAGTTGTACATTTATAATATAACCTCAATAATAAAAGCATCTTGCTGAATTTTTGTTTTGTTTTTGTTTTTTTAATAAAAAAAATTCTTGTTTAAATAAAAACAAATTTGAAATGAGTTAAATTGACAACCTGATCTGCCAGCTGTGTAGATAGCATGCCTAGTAATTCTTTTTCAGCTATTAAACGCCACGTCTGCATCCATGTTATGTCTCTTAATTTTTGTAAGTCCATAAGAATTACACCTGTATTAAAGCCTCTGCCCTAAAGAAAAAGAAAAACAATACAAAACAGTCAAAATAAGCCCACTAAGAGCCAGAAAGAATACCTTAGATTTTAAATAGCCTTAAAAATTAAATGTAAAAATCAAATTCTAGTTACACATAACTAGAACACTTTGAAGTATTTTTCTATTTTAACTGTATTGTTTCAAATTTTTAGCAAGGATATTAAGCTATCAATATCTTCTATAATAGTTTCTTTGTTTTCTTTGTAACAATAGTTCAAAAGTTAAAAATAAGAATAAAAATTAAAAGCATCTACAATGAATACATTACCAATGCAGGCCATGGCCTATGCTTTTTCCAAAGTTTACCAAGATACCAATCACTTTGATTTTCAACTAAACCTAAAGCCTAAACAGAAAGAAAAATATGCAAGTTTTAATTCATTAATTATATTTTAAAATAATTTGTTGCCTCAACAGACTAGTTAAACACTGAATAGCTTAAAAAAAGCTGAATTAATCACTATAGTTTAATTAGTTTTACAAGAAGACAACCTTTCTAATTTAAAAGGTTAAAATTAAAACTTAAATAGCACTTTGTAATGAAAATAAGATATTTGCTATATCTATTTAAAATATCTTCAGTATAAAAAACTCATTATAATATATTTTTACCACTACCTTGCAATTAAAAGGAAAATTATAAAGGGAAAGAATTTTAAGAAGATATCTAAAAATTAATGTAATACTGAAATTATAATGAAAGTTTTCTTATCTTATCCAAACCTGTAATTATGGTGTCAAAAGTGACATTCATTTAGACACAATTACATAAATAATAATTTTATTATAATTTACTTTTTTATTAAATTAATAAATATACACAAAAGCAAATAAAAATCTTCCTACATGCTATCAAAAAAAAAGATAATCATGGTTCGTAACACGGATGTTCTAGAACATTCAGTCTCATTAATGCTAATACAATTTGTTATTAGCCAAGTTATTCAACTTACTAGCATGCTTCCTGTTTTTAATTTTAATTAAAATATCCAAATGAAAGTACAACAATGATAGAACCCCTTAACCAGCAAACAAACATCCATTTTACTATGGAAATCAAAGAACAGTGCTGTCATGACATTTACAGGAAGTAGAATCTGAACATGGCTTAATTATTTTCTGTATAAGGATGGACAGCAGAGATAAAGGCTCCAACAAATTCATACATTACTGAGAGAAACTGGAAACTGAAGGGTCAATTTTAAATCTTCAAGTATAACTTTAGGCAAAGAAATCCAGCTCTCCTTTTACACAATGAAGTGAACCCTGTGGCAATCTGAAGGAGAAACAAGCAACAAAAAATTCTGCCACATCATATCCAGAGACATCCTATGGACAAGCACATCTTCTGCTACTAAATACTCAATTTTCACAAAATGTCTTTTGTTAAAGCAATGAACTATCTTATTCATTAATCATTTCAGCTCTCTCCGTATGTAATTAGAATGTGATGACAAGTTATCAAATCACAGATCAACCAAATTAATGTTTGTCGCTATATTACAATATCCCAGTGATTACCCACAATAAGATTCTTGCTTATTCAAATATTGAAGTCATTATTCTCTTATCAATTGATTTCTACAGGATTACCATTTTCACATACGATAAATCTTCCTCAAGAGATCATCTGTGAATATGTTTTTGTTGATTAGACCTTATATTCTAATATGGAATTTCATTTGAGTTTCACAGATACCCATCATATCATGCACATATACTAGATTTAAGATAATATACAAGAGAAAATTTATTTGCATGAATTTTTACTTGCTTATTACTTATGTGTCAATGGCTTTCATTTGTTTGTCATTACAATTTTGAACAATCAAAATGAAATCCAAAATTGGGTATTTTTGGGGCTCTCTGATAGGAGCTCATCCTTGTTTCAACATCACTTTTAGTACAACAACTTAAAAATATTTATATCTCAGGATGGGCATAATTGCTGTGAGCAAATTATAGATAAACTGAAATTTATTTACGCCAGAATTAAAGAAAACAAAAGAAGGAAAAGAGAGTAGATTCTGTTCCACTTCCTTTAAAATTTAGGGTTTGTTTTTTTTTTGTTTTTTTGTTTTTGGATGCACTACAACTCAATTTTAATTTTACAATATCATGATAGCTTTAACTTTTTTTTTTTCTTTCATTCAATGTCAATACTCTAGGCACTGCTGCATGCTTGAAATTTGATCAGGTTGCTATAAATTACCTGTTTAGTATTAAATTTCCTAAAAATCTTCCAAAGTTCTGCAATATCTGTAGCAAAAGTAACATCAGTATCTAATACAATGACCTAAAACATACAAATAAAGTATTAAATTAATTAAAAATGAAACTGAATAAAAATTTGAAGGGTTCAAAGTGGTAAATTACTCAAGTTATTAAAAATAAATCAATTTGTCAAACTTACCCTTGAAAGAGTATCTGGCAGTGTTTTTGGTAGTGTTAATTTCATTAGCCCATAAACACCAGAATAATGTTTGTTGGGAATCCATGAAACTTCTGACTGTATATTGTCAGCCAAATAAAAACTAACATCAACTAAAACAAAAAACACACAAAAAAAGCTCTTGAATGAATAAATACATAATGAAGTTAAAGTTCACTATTCCCATTAATTACTTTTTCAAACAATGATTAATTCTCCACTACATAATTCTGAAAGCAAATTTATTCCCATCATTAAAACATATGTTTCCTTAACAATGGCATAAAGCAAAAGAGTTTAACTTGCCGCAAAATAATTTAAATTACATGAAACAAGAATTGAATTCGGCACAAATTTAACCAAATTGCCTTTCTGGTTCAATTATCAGGAAGGAAACGGGAACGGCCGTTTCGTCCTACTTGGGACTCATCAGCCCGATCTCCGCCTTCCCCGATAAAAGACCCAGAAAGGCAAGATGCTTAAGTTGTGCAAATGTTGTGCAAATTGGCACAACATTTATTGTTGATGTTTTTTGTTCTGCGGGGGTCACTGCCAGGTGTGACGGTGACCTCCACTTAAGCATCTTGCCTTTCTGGGTCTTTTATCGGGGAAGGCGGAGATCAGGATGATGAGTCCCAAGTAGGACGAAAGGGCCGTTCCCGATTCCTTCCTGATAATCGAACCAGAAAGGCAATTTGGTTAAATTTGTGCCGAATTCATTTCTTGTTTCATTTAATTTAAATGGCATAAAGCACTTCAATATATGTTACTATTATTGCTAATCTATAATCCATGGACAATTTTATTAAAAAGGCCCAGTTTTTACTGAAATATACAAATTAAAAATTCATTCCTACTAGAAAATAATAACACACTTTTACAGGAATAAGTCATAATAAGAGAAAAAAGTGCATAAGCTTAGCAATGATTGTGTCAGAGAATCTTCACGTCTCTGAGTCAATGCCAACACAGGCATCCCAGAAATTTGAATTAGAAGGTGAGGGATATGATGATCTTTGCTGTTTAATCAAAAATATTTCTTGCCATTTCTTCAAAAAATATTGATTTGTTTTAGAAGCTCTGCCGAAAATGGGAAGAAAGAACCACAGTTGTTTCAAAATGAAAGTTGTTGCATATGCCGAGAAAAACAGTGTAAAGACAGTGGGAAGAGAATTTGCAGTGAAACCGAAATTAATTTGCTACTGGAGGAACCAGAAAGAATAATTAGGAAAAGCTAAGACCACTTCTAAATCATTTTGAGGTCCAAAGTGCGGGAAATCCGAACGTGGATAGTGAAGTCTTAGAGTACATTTTGGAACTACAAAATAATGGGACGGTGGTCAGCCATGAAACAATCCACATGAAGGCCCGAGAAATTGCGAAGAGGAATGGCATTTCAACTGAAGATTTTAAAGCTAGCTGAGGTTGGACTGAATGACCTAAGTTTACAAAGGAGGACAACTTGGCTCAGTGACTGCCAAGGGACTACACGGAAATGATAGTTGACTTTCACCGTTTCATAATTTCGACAACATGATTTTGTCCTCTCTGAAATCGGTAATGCAGATCAAATGTTTTTATGTATAAAATTAATTAAATTATGTAAGTTAATAATAACTATTTTATGAATAATGCACTCTAGATACAAAATCGCTATTTACAACTGTTTTTAACCATATTTCTTTATCTTTGATTTTCCTTAATGTTGCTATTCACTGAGTATTTTCCCCCTCCCCATTTTTGTACTAGGAGTTTCAAGAAATTGGAAGGAAGTACACAAATGTAAATATGGCCTGTGTGTGTGTGTATACATATGGTGTAAATATAATTGTTCCCCCCCCCCTCCCAGATGGTGTGGTGAATCTCCACAACGTTCATTACTGGAGTGAGGAAAACCCACAGAGGCTTGGAGAGACAAATCATCAGGGGCAGTGGCACTTCAATGTGTTGGTTGGTTGGTTAGTAGAGTTTAATGGTGCAAAAGCATCTGTGGCTAGGCTGCGCCAACTTCGATGTGTGGTGTGGGATTACTGGAACCCAGATTGTCGGACCTTTGTTCTGTGATGGTATGATGAATGGCCAGAGGTATGTGGGCCTAATCCTAAGGGGTCCAGTATATCAGTGCATATAAGTATCTTTGGCAACATATAGAGAAATCTGGTTCCAATACAATGTAGAACCCACTCATTTTGCCTTATGTTGTGAAGATTTCTAGATGATCACTTTCACAGCTGCTATTCAGCAGACCTATTCAGGTCACCAAGGGCCCACGTATAGATCACCAGATTCTTGGACATTTTTTTGTGGGGATATGCGAATCATGTTTACACTACACCAACTACTGCACCTCAGGATTTGCAACAATGCATAATGCTATGCTGTAATGGACTCAGTGAAACTATGCTGACATCAGTTCATAGATCCATTACCACACGTGTTTTAGCAAAGCAAATAAAGACAAGTGTTTTAAATGATTTATTTTATAAGAGTTCTTTAAATTATAAATCATATATTAATCTTTTGTTGTATTAGAAATAAAAATTTTAAATTTTGGCCATTTTTTTAATTTTTGCCTTTCTGCAATTGCTTTATATCTAAAAACTGTGATGTGATAGAGAGCCACTGACACTGTCTGAACACCATCATCAAAGAGTTCTCTTCTCTTGTTGAATGTAAAATGTAAAGAAAGAAGATAAGAATAAAATTAAAGTTAATTTTATTCTTGTTAGTGCTGGACATCATATTATTAATTTTATTCTTCTCGGTACTGCACACAATATACATCAACAATATACATTTTTATGCATATGTATTTAGCCTAAAAGCGCAATGCCTATATTAGGAAATGACAAAAATCAGTATCTAATGCTGATGTCCAACAGTATTAATAGCCTTTTTAAGTAAGTACACAAAAGTTATTATCTATTTAACTTTTCCTGTCCAGATGTGACTGCATGCTGTATGGGAATTCCAGCTGAGGCCAGGTTAGCTGTGTGTAGAAATATCTGAAGAGAAACAGAATAGAAGTTTAGTAGTGAAACTCTGAAACACCATTGAGACCAATTAACCAGAATAATGAAAGGACTGGCAGCATGAGTGTGTTGCAGGCAATGAAGTCAAGTTTACACTGTTTGGTAGATGGAGAAAATTTCAAAATGCAGCAGCAAATCTCAGAACTACAGGTAGTCAGTTAAAGAGAAAGCAAAATCTGGTGGTTCAAAGCCCAGAGCACATATTAGGTTTATCTTGATGATAGAACAGACAAAAGATCATGGATAAAAAATGTAGATGTATACATCTAGATTTAATCTTAAAATCTCAAAGAGCAAAATAATAAATAAAAACAAGTCAGTGTTATTGTGCACGAACTAAATGAAACAATACAATTGCGTAAATCCCATACAATGCGAGCTGTGAAGAGAGAGTACTGCTGTGCAGAGAAAAAATATACTGAAGGTTTCATGGCAACACAAATCAACAAGGAAGGTTATGCCACGAGAACCTGTAAGTTACAATGTCGAGGAAGTGTGGAAAAGTGACTGAAGTTAGACGATTCAATCAGAATTAAATAAGTAAACGTCCTAGCTTCTAAACCAAAATAGAAACCATAAAAAGGCTGAATGCATAAAATAAAGAAATTGCAAAGACGGTCATGTCAAAATGTCAGTTCGAATCATTACAGATAACTCGAAAATCCAAGTTTTGACGTGCGTTTGAATTAGGACATCCTGGTGAAATAGATAGGTGGAAATAGCCTCTCTGATGAGATTATATTAACCCTTCAATTTGAGTAACAGGTAATATGAATTTAACATATTTAACTTGACTGAAGTGAGATTTAGACTTCTGAAACATTCACAAGAATATAGCGTTATCAGGATTTAGGCCTTCCAAGATGTTGGACATTTTCATGTTTAAGAACTGTAAATACTTAAGTCAAAACATATAATTCAGTTAGTTTTCTTAAAGTGCTTTATGCTAGAAGAGAATATATTTATTGATTGATTGATTTGCATCAACTAAGATCTTGTTTCTGTTATTCAACTTTACTTCGTTGGGTTTATCATTTACTGATCTTTAATAGCTCTACTTCGATTATAGGCATCAAATATTAGCCTATATTAACCAGCTATTGAGTTAGTTTTGGATTTACTCACACAAAAAAAATATATAGAAAATATATTGAACAAAGCAACAAAGTAATTTTTTTTTTCTATCAAATTTTTAGATATCACATTAATCAAATACTGTAATGAAAATGAGACAAAGATACATTTGCTGGATTAAAATTGATCATTTTGTTCAAGATCATAAATGTTAATGTGATGTTGAGGTGCTTCCTGTATGTTGAATAGACACTACTCAAAATTTGAAGGAGCTAGGAATATAAAAGAAATATCTTTTTATGAACTTATAACTGGAAAGGCTGAAATATATAATAAAAATTTTCTACAACTGAGTTAGACTACAGATTTAATATTATATTTCATTTTACGTACCTCCTGGAACTATCCAAGTATTAAATAAAGTTTGCAATATAAGTTGGGCAATGGAATCAGAAACAAAATGAAAATGAAGAGGATTCTTTCGATAAAATAAAATGCTTTTGATAAGAGTGATGACACTTCGACTGGAATTGTAGCCAGCACAAACAATGGCAACATGAATTACTTCACACTTTGGTACTTCAGGTTCCTTATTTGATAAAAATAAATAAATAAATAAATAAATAAATAAATAAATAAATAAATAAATAAATAAATAAATAAATAATCAATGATTTCAGCTGATAACATTGCAATAAAATCTTAATCAAATAATCTGATACAATATTTAATCAAGGTTTAAGTAATTTTCCCGAAACTGATGAAATGGTTGAAATTCAAATTGAATGATTTAAACCTGTTCTTAAAAAAAAAAAAGCTTTTAGTTCAATTTTATAGCAAATGTGATTGCCAGTAGAAAGATTCTTAATCCACCAGTCCAAAATACAAAGTTATTATCAAAAATTAAATCCTCACAAAATGTGCTGTTAATAAAAACCACATACACAAATAAGATAAAAGAATTTTCTTCAAACAGGTTAATCAATTAAAAATTGAATTTATATATATATATAAATGTTTAATTTAAAAATTTTATAAGTCATAAAATATAACTTTTAATAAGATTTTATTCACAACAGAGTAATTACAAGTCAAAGTAATCTGGTGGATACGAGAACTTTTTATTAAATAGGTTAGTTAAAGAAAATTTGTAGAAATGGTTTTTATGCATTTGTTTCTAGAGATCCTTGAAGATGACACCATGGCATAACTAACAACAATTTCAAGTTAGTCAAAATAGTCAAGTTAGTTAGTGTATTATATTAACCAATATCAGACTGAAAGTTTGAATTCAAAAGCCTTGAAAAGGCCAAGTTTGGAGAAAATATTCATTCAATATTAATTTTATTTAATGGAGAGAATGATGAAATAACAAAGAAGATAATAAATTTAACTTAATTATAATAAATTAACTAATAAAAAAAGAATAATTAAAGAATTCAACTTGTAGGTTGTTAATTCGTCTAATTCATCTTGTACCACTTTATCAAGGAAGTACGTTTCATTTCTATTCTTTCTGTTACTTCATCAACAATGTTAAGTCATATCTTTCCTCTTACTTAAATATTTCATTGTAAAAAAGTTTTCAAAGTAATAGTTTTAATTACTAAAGCAAATTTGTCTTATGAATATTCTTCTATTTTTAAGGTTAAAGGAATCAATCTCTCAAATCTCTTAATACTTTTTATACTTAGATCTCAAGAAGTTCCTAACTCAAATTCATCTTGTATTAAGCTCCATTATAACACTTGTTACATGGCAATGTCACTACCCCATTCAATAGGTAGATAGGAAGGATGACGTACATGATAATGTAAAGAAAACATGGTTTATCCATTTAAACTAACACTTCTTATTAATTCTTATTAACTTCTCTTCTTCTATAATGACGCAATCATTCTGTTGCAGGACCTCTAACATACTCTTAGTTTCAGAAGGCAAACTGTTCAATAAGAAAAGAAAATAACAACAATAAGGATGCATAATTAGAATTTAGACATACCTTGTTCATACATCCATTATGTTGATTATCTTCTCCATCACTATAACCATCACCAGTTTCGTTGTTTTGATTATCTGACATCAAATTCATTAACTGACTTTGGGAAATGCTAAAAGAAAGAAAAAAAATACAAATCTTAGTTATTCAAAATCAATAATTAACAATAAAAGCTGAATAGGTTGTTTGAATAATTTTAAAAGCAAGCACAAATGAAGTTCGTTATAAATTCTACATATTTTGCTGTATAGAATTTATAAAGAACTTCATTTACTGATATACTAACTGATATACAATCAACCAATTCATGTGAAATTGGCATCTGCTAATATATTATTCACATTGGTTTTTTACTTAATATTTCTATATTTAAAACAAAAGTACCAGTCTATGGTATGATTCAGCCTTCAACAAAATAAAACCATCCAATTCACTATGCATGAAAGCATAGTGAATTGTGAGTTATTTATGAAATAAAATGAGAAGTCAGATTTTAACTTTCTGAGTTGATAGAAATCCTGCATCTAATGATATGTTGTTGTCCCATGTAATTTTTAAATTTTTCATTCCTAATGTTTAACACAACTAATAACACACTAAGTATAAATAGTCTTTAATTAATTAAAAAATAGCCAAAATAAAATCAACTATAATTGTTAAATTTCCTGTTAATATGCTTAACCAGGCTGTTTAATTCCAATCCACTATGGGCGAATTCCAATCTACTAAGTAAATAAACAGACAAGTCTTAGCAAAGAATTGGGAAAAAAAGACAAAAAAACCTGTCTCTGTATTCAAAAAAGTTATTATACTGCATCATCTACTGTATTACTTTATAGTTCCATTCTATTAAAATATAGTTTAAAATATACATTTTAGATATACCTAAGTTGTCGTCTGAGCAACTGATTTTGTTCTTCAACTTCACGAACTCTTTCTGCTAACTTTGCTTCACGTCTAGTGAATCCCATGACATTATCAGCAAGAATAGCATCTGTTACAGAAAGAAAATTAACAGAAAATTAATAAAAACAAAAGAATTCTTCAGTATTTATACTATTTAATAAAGTTAGAAACTTTTAAGAATTATTTGAAAAAAAATTTTTTTCTCCCAATTTTACAACATGAATCGATCTATAACTGAATTACAAATGAAAAAACAAAAATGCACTAAAAATCTTTAACTCCAAAAAAATTGAACATGACAAAAAAAATAATAATTACTGTGTATATTAATATATCTTTAAAATGATTTTTTACTAGAGATGTAGTAGTTTATAAGTGTTTTTTGTTTTTGTTTTGTTTTTTCAAATGTTCTACACTTTATTCTTCTAAAAATAGATGCAGACTCTGAATTACAATCTGGGCAACTTTGGCTCTATGCTGTCATGCAAGATTAGGAAAACCATCTGATGGAAGGATGTCATTCCACTAACCTGTTGATCTGAAAAGTTCTTAACATAGATAACAGCAGCAGAACTATAGTGTAGATAAAGTTAGTCCCTAGCTTGACAAGAGAATTGGAACATATAGTAGAAATAAGAATAAAAGTGGCACATCATTTGATTAGTAACTAATAATTGCAGGATCTTTATCTTCCTACAATGTTTATGAACTCTCAAACCTGAGAGATAACCTATCCAGATATTTATGCAAAATTTTTTGATAATTCTAAGTCTTAAAAGTGTATGTGTATGTCTGGTTTTATTATCCTTTTGATTGATTTGATAATTAAAAAGAAAGTTAGAAAAGTTTAAAATGTAATGGTAGTAGTTTAAATCATTTAGTTGTGGTTAATGCTCAATTGCTCTGGAATTTTTCAGGAGTCGAAAACATATCCAAGTAGAGTTTCCTAAACCTTTAGTTCTTGGCACCCTTACTGTCTCAGGAATTTTTCACATCATCCTTAGGCCTCACAGAACTGTTTATTGAGCTAATTATTAAAATTTCCAATATCCCATTGTGTCTTGGGTTCTCAAACTGTATTACAAAATCAAAGGAAAGAAAAGTGTATAAAACACACTTATTTGATAATAAACAGAAGCTGCGATGAGGTTGAATACATGATGGTTTCAGGATAGTGAGCACATTTTATCCTTGTGGGACTGCACAAACATATAGGATGCCACAAAATAACACAGGGATATGGGAACAGAAGGTTAAGAGTACTTGTGGAGAGTTTTGCCTTCTAGTGATGGAATTATAAGTTTTGAGCAGGATTATTTAGAAAGTTTCAAAAAGTGTTGGGTTATTCTGTTCTGATGAATGAGGGTTTGGCATCAGTAAAATAGATGTATTTCCTCGAAATGGGCAACTGTATACGAACTTACAGGATCCTTGGCTGGGGAAGCATTTTTATGTTAACTGATTTGTGGTGAGAGGGACCCGCCAATTTGTCCAACGTAGTCTGAGGAGCAATGTGTACTGGAGACCCAGTACACATTGTTGGAGAGAGTATTGTGTTTTGCACAAGGTGAAATGTTTGCCTATGGATCTACATATTGGTTTTGCATGACAAAGCTTCAAGGGGTTGGGAGTAAGAGAAAGGATGGTTTAATGAGGGGTTTAGATTGGATTGACTTCCTTAATCTGTTTGGTAGGAGAGTAAGACAGTTGTGGAAAAGATGGAAGAGTTCGTTAAGGAGATGGGAATACACTCAGTATTTTGAAACCGTCAAGATACTCAACCTCACAGTTTCTATTAATTATCAAAATTGATGTTTGAACTACATATAACTGTACCTTTTTAACTCACTGTTTGTAAATTTTCTTTATTCTGTGTTAGTTTGTATTTTATTTTTAAAGGAAGGCTTGGCTGAGAAACAAGTAACATGATACTTTGAAAAATTGTCTTTATAAGAATGTGATATAAATATGATTTAATATTATTGAGATTTTGTGCATTACTACAATACTTTTGGTACCAAAAGTAGTAAAAACAATTTTTCCCCTTCCATTGAAGTTCTGCAATCCATGATCAAATTAAGACATATTAGAAGCTTGATTTTTAAACTTTTAAAACTTGTTTTTGAAATCTAAACTTGATTGTTTTGGATAATAGAGAAAAGATTATTTTCAGATAATCTTGATATCTGAAAACTTTGTTGAAATATTATATTACAAATTATTCTAATCTATAATGGCCATTTTTTTATATTTATCCATTTCATATTTGCTTTTTTTTTTTTTTTTAATTTTTGTACATTCTGTCCCACCAAATTTAATACTTTCATATAACCAAGAGCCGCATCATATTTACATAAACTCAAAAAAAGAGGGGAAGGGGCTTTTATAAATTATAGCATTTTTTTTTTTTTTTTTTTACACACAATTTTAATAGTATTAATGATAAAAAAAAAGAAAGAAAAATCTCATGGAAAATGCACAAGCAGGATAATCTACATCCACAAATCTCAATTACACTATGCAAACAATCTTGTCATATTATTTTCCATTTTCGTAAGTAATACTAATTGCTGTACTTATTTTTTTTCTTTTATCTGAAAATAAATAATAAGCATAATTTCTATGAGGTTCTGCGGGTTTAGGTATTTATAACCCTCAAGTTATAAGTATCCAAACAATATAATCAGAATTAGGTCATACAATATGTGAAGAAATCAATACCTTCATCACCTCTCATATATTCAAACTATATTATTTTCATTAATGCACAACATTTTTTTTTCTATAGAATAAAGATTTTAGAAGACTAGTTAAGAAATGAAAACAATTCACAAAATCTACTGAGATGAACTTATTTTATAACTTTTTGCTCAGATTTTTAATATACTCATTATCTCTCAGCTCAGGTGCAATTCGACTAGTACTTGAGATGCTATTCCGCTCAAATTCGTATTTCATCTTGACACAGCAAAAGACCCATCTCAAGACAATGAATGGCTGCTGCTGTATTCAAATAAATAAGGACACACATTTGTTTCCCAGCCTGAATGGAAAATAGATCTATTTGTTTATAAACACAAACCCATATACTTTTTGTGATCAAGTGGTAAAGGCAAGTCAATATAAAATTGACTTCTCTCTACCATAATAAATGTGAGTGTATAATTTACCAATTATATCTTTAATAATGTGTTACAGTAATTACTGATATTATCATAATACATATTTATTGTAAAATTGTTCTATAATAAATTATCTGCTGAGGAAAAATAAAGTAAAATTATATCACAAAATAATAAATTTATTCGGTAATTCATTTTTAAAATGAAAGAATCCTTTGAGTAATGAAAAGATTTTATAATTTCTTGTAAATGTTCAACATTTTTGTCACATATTCTGAGAGTAAATGGGAATTAGTGTTATTTTTTTAGTTATGCCTATCCTTAATTATTAATCTATATTTAAAGAAAACAGAATTTTAAATTCTAATAAAATTTTGTGGTTTAAAAAAAAAATTACATAACTGATCCCACAAAGAATTAAAAAAGGCAAATTTTAAATAATGATAATTAATTGTCTAAAATAAAAATTTACAATTAAGCTTTTTCTACTTGCTAATAAATTTTTAAAAATTCATGGTTCATTTTGTTGTTTTATAGTTGGTATTTTTAACATTTAATATTAGCAATATTAAATTAGGCAAATTTATTTATTTATTTATTTATTTATTTAGTAGTTAAATAATATGATTATTATTTATTTAAAATTATTAAATAATATTGTTATAACATTAACATCAAAAAACTCATGAATTAGAGAAATATTAGGAGTATGCATATTTGAAAAAAAAAAAAAAAGTTTAATTTTTCCTAATGAAATGATCAGAAAATATTGAAGCAGTCTATCTTTTTATTCTAAATTTTGTTTAACAGCTACTAAAATTGCCATTAGTTGAACTGTATTATGAGAATATTCGTTTTCCATAAACATTTTATTTTTACCTGTTCATTATGCCCATTTATTTATCTTCTGATGAAGAGGTGCTTCCACTCAATTTTTCAAAAGTTCTGCAGGCAATATTGTCTGCCATAATTCTAAATTCACCAAAACTCAAAACATTTTCTAATTTCCTTAACTTTAGCCTCATTGTCAAACTCTACATGACATAGGTAATGAAAAACAGACAAAAATAATTGAAAAACTGGTTGGAAGAAGGGCAACTACGAGACAGTCATCATAAACTGCAAAAAAGATTGATCACCTAAAACATTCAAATAGTGTTCTGATTTACCCTTGTATCTCAGCAGATTTTGTGAATTGGGCTCTATGTTAAACATAAATCTGAAATACTATCATTTGCAATGAAATATTGAAGGAAAATGAAAGAATAAGTAAGAAATTTTACTAACCATCATCCTTAAATGTCATGTACATCAAAAAGAGAGCAACAAATATTATGGCACAGATGCTGAGCAGCAATCGAGTGCTCAGCCTCCGTCGCTTCATCCTGCTCCAAACATTGGTATGATGTCGTTTTACTTGAATCTGAATATCGAAAATTTTAATAAAGGGCTCCTAAATAAACAGATCTGAAAATATACATATATCATACAATTAAAATTTCTCAATAGTACTCAACAAATGAATATTCTAGAAAAAAAAAATGTTATCTAAATTTTCTATAATTCTGATCATGAACAATTATATTAAGCAGCAAATGCATTTTTCTATCTTTTGTTATAAATCTTAACTTCCACTCCCTGAATTCTGTTGGAATAAGATGGATTTCTGCTCTTTAGTTTTCCTCCCTTATCAATTCTATTTCACTTCCTAACTAGTTTTATTTATCCAAATTTTAACCTAAGAACCCTGTAAATAACAAAATTTGAATTTATTATATGTCCATATTAGTTGAAACTGTAATTTGTCAACCAATCTCCTAACCAAATGTTTTGATCCCTCCAACAGCTTTTGCAAATATTGGGTTGGCCAAAAAGTTAGTTCGTTTTTTTTTACATATGTTGGCTCTAATAGCGCTTCGGTGTCTTTAGCGTCATTTGACACCATTTTGTTAGATTGTATTGTGACAGCTGTCATATCAGCATGCATTTAACACAAAACCTGATCAAAATTGGTGAATTGTGTGTCATCAATTTAATATTGAAGATGGAAGAAAATAAGCACACAGACCTCATGTTTCTTTGATGACCAGACAAAAACTATTACAGCTTGGCTGGGAAGTTCTGATTTATCCGCTGTATTCACCAGACATTGCACCTTTGAATTTCCATTTATTTCAGTCTTTACAAAATTCTCTTAATGGGCAAAATTCAATTCCCTGGAATACACCAAAGGCACCTGGAACATTTTTTTTTTTTGCTCAAAAAGTTGTGGGAAGGTGGAATTATGAAGTTGCCTGAAAGATGGCAGAAGGTAGTGGAACAACCACTGAAGACTGGTGAGAATGAAAAATGTGTCTTTATTTTTACTTAAAAACCAAATGAACTTTTTGACCAACCCAGTACTTTAAACAAATAAATAAACAAACAAACAAATAGCACCTCATTACATACATTTTTAAATATTTTATCAAATGGTATTCAACTTTTTCATTTTAAGAAGGGCCAGTTCTGGGATATTAGCCACAGAGCTGTTGCCGCTCTCCAAAAAAATGTTATTCACTTTCTCAATAAAGTGTCCTACTCAGGTTACGGAATGAGGAATGCTTCGGAAAAATTTGCTAGTGTATATTGTAAGTGGTAAAATTGTTCCAAATTAATAATTTAATAAGTCCATATTTACACAGTATAAATTTATATTCCTAAAATCAATTTATTTTATCCATTACTACTATTAAAAATAATTGATTGATTGATTGATTGATTCATTCATTCATTCAAGTTCATCAGCTGAAACTACAACAAAATGGACTGTAAACAAATACAAAAACCATTTGAAATACCAACATTTAAAAATATTTTATTGGAAATAAGACATGAACAAAATGTAACAAAAATGAAATGTCATCCATAAAATAATACAAGTAAAACTGTCCCCATACAGTCAGGCATCAGTTGACCGCAATTCTTTTTTTTTAAAGAAGTAAAACTGCACTCTCTTTGCTTTCTTACTTGCAAGTTCATCAATGATATTTGATATTTCTAAGCATTCACATAATTCTTGTTCTATAGCTAATTTTCCTAGATTTCAAAGTCTCTTTTGAGACATTGATGACTTTAAAAATGATTTGATGAGGTTTAGTTTTGAAAAGTTTTTTTCACCTGAAGGTACTGTAACTGGCAATATCAAAATAATTCTTAAAGCAATGAAAAGATTAGGAAATGTTGCCATAAGTTATTTTTCAGTATATACTCAACATTTTTTAATAGATACTCGAAATTTTTTAATTGATCTGCAATTTCACTTCTCAAATTCTATGCATCAACAATTCATTATAGAACTCATCGACATTTTTAAATATTGCGATCCCATTACAAATTTGAAGGGAAATATCAAAATCTAAACTAAGCTTTTCTTAAATCATTTTCAGACATTTCTTGAAACTCAGAGAAATCTGAATAAATCATTATATTTAAACATTCAAAACTTCCTTGATTTAATGCTATATCAACAATAGTTTGATAAAACTGTACTTTGAACAATTCTTTTGGAATTTTGATTCATTCATCAGGGTTTTCTTAGACAAAGAAACAAACTTTCTATTTCTTGCCACAAGAAAGTCCTCCTCCACATTCATTTTTGGGGCTAAATCTTCCTTGTTGTTAATATATTTACTGAATGCTTCATCAGATCTTATAGCACTTAGGAATTTAATAAGCTCATTAAGAACCTTCAAATATTCATTTTTGTTGGATTAAGGACTCTGTAGCATTTTACTCACAACAACAATTTTTAACAAAATATCATCCCATACTGAGCACATGAACTTAAAACATGCAACCTGATCTAACAAGCATTGAGTTTTCTTGTCTCAGGAACTGCCCTCTGTTACGTCATTTGCAATCTCAAAGGCCTTTTATTCAGTTCTTCCATGATACTACAGAATTATTCCAATTTTCAAGTATCACTTACAGATTTCATTGTTAATCTAGTGGCATTACTCTTGGATATGGAAAAAAAATGTGTACATTTCCATCACAATGTTTAAAAATTTACTTTTTCAAAAGTTACTTTGGCAGCATATTTATAACTAAATTTAATGAAGAGGCTACACAAGGTAACAAAAGTGGCTGGGTTTTATATTCTTAATTTTGTTTTGTAAACTATTATGCTTGCAAATGTTTCCCCTGGATACATTGGCTATTTTAATTTACGATAGTGTGACTGTCAGCAAAATTTCTTAGCTGCAAGTAATACTAAAGTAATTTTAAAATGTTGATTTTGCATCAGTTATGAAATGTATAAATACATTTCACAGAGTAAGAGTCAGTAATAGTAGTCGTACATAACATTGATCTATTCTTTTTTCTTTTCTTTTTTGCATGATTAATTTTATTAATTTGATAATAATTTTCCCAATATCTTGCAGCATTTTTTATCCTATAAGTCCTCCTCCCCCTTCCCATTCCCTAACAAAGAAATCAGAATTAAAGGAATTTAATCTGGTAGAAGACTTTTCCGCTACTGAGTTTCATGTTCTTGAAAGAGAAAATATTTTCATATGCTTTGAGATGTATAGTGGGAAGTAGTTTTCACATCGCACATCACCTTATGGCATTCAACAACTTGAAACTAATGTGCAGCAGGAAAAAGATGTAAGTATTTTGATTATTGTAAACGCAGTGGCAAAAATTAAACAACGAATATAACAACTGCCCAGAAAATATCTTCTTTACAACATTCTTTTCAAAAATTGGATAATTATACACCAAATTATATAGTTGGCGTGGCCCTGATTATAGCCTGAATAAATTAAAAAATGTCTTATGATTACATTTTAGATTTTTTTTTTTTTTTACTTCAGTTTAATAAAAGTTTCAGAACTGTAAATTCTCTAAAGAATCTGCAGGTCACTTAATGAAAAATCAACAGACTGGCCACATATTGCACACTATTCACATCTATAATATTTTTATATTTCACTATTTAAATTCTATAATACTACAACTTTGAAAGATTTTATATATACAACAATACAGGGTGTCTACAAATTTTGAGACCGCACAGAAAACATTGATTTTTGGAGATCCCCAAATGTGCTCCACGGTAGCATAGGGATTGTTGGTTTCCCCAGATTCGCACATCGTATCTATTCACGTAGCCATTCAGGAAAAATGCTGCATCATCACTGAAAATGAGTTTATCACAGAACTCATCTACAGAAGGTCTTGAAATCATGCACAAAACTTGAAGCGACGCACTTTATCGTTGAGCAACAATGCTTGCAACAATTCTAAATGGTACAGCTTCTGCTTCAATTATTGCCATATGACTTTCTAAATGGTCAATCGTGGAATGTTTAATTCCCTGCTCATTCTGCAAGTTGATTTTTGTGGGCTATGCATGAAAGTGGCCTGTTTCAACTGTTTCTTCTTGCACAGGAGGACGGCCCATTGATTTCCCTTTACAGAGGCATCCCGTAGTTGTAAATTGTTCATACCATTGTCGAATGGAGTTGGCACTGGGTGGATCTTTATGGAATGTCATTCTGAAGTGATGCTGGACCACTGTGACAGATTGACTTGCATGGAATTCAAGTACAACATATGCCTTTTGATTGTTCGTTGCCATTTTACAACTGCAGTGCTCTCGTGGCAGAAACACGCCTGTGGGGCAATTCAAACAAAACTTTGAGAGATGCTTGTCTTATAATAATAAACTCGATCAGCAGAGCTCTATGAATGTGGCCATTACAAGGTCATGAAACCACTTCAATCAATTGTAGACTCCTTGTATAATGCACATTAAATTCTATACAAAAGTAATTATGTTTTTTTCATGCTGGTTCAGAATCTTGTTTTATTTTATTGTTTTTTACCCTCCTCTTATGAAGTTTTGAATTGGATGGCCAGCTTGCCTTTTGTACAGGGGAATCAAATTCCTAAAAGGGATTTCAGATTTTATCATAATTTAATGTAATTGGTCTGATCTCTGTCATTAAGAAATGATTCATTTCATAAAGCTTTCAAAAAAAATATTAAAAAAAAAATTAAAAAAATAAGACTTTTCAAGTTTGCAAAGTAAAATTTTGAAAGTAGGAATTTATTGAATGTGAAAGGAGACTTAAAATAAAAGCTGCATTAAAAGAAAAAAAAGGATTATTTTCTTTTTAATTCCTCAATTAACTTCAATGTTACCTCAATTATAAATTGACCTTCAAAAACAATCTCTCTTCACTAAATAACATTCTGATTAGATCTAAAAAGGATAAAATAAAACAGAAAAAAATTACAGATCCTGATCTTTTTTTCTTTTCTTTTGGTAAAGCAGCTTTAACTAATTTGGAAGAGGATCTCCTAATTAACCACTGAATTGTAATTTTTTATATTAACAGGTTCATGAAATCATCGACAAGAAATTAATTTAAATCTCATGCAATACAATGACAGAAGATTCATAATCAAAATTGAATTATATGATCTTAATTCAAGCTTTGTTAATCATCATAATAAAATACCAACAACTTCATGGGAAACAAGCCTAGAAAGTGAACTTTTTACCAGCTTTTGTTCTTCTACACTGATATGATTTCACATCATTTCTCCAGTCCAGTACATACTCTTAATTTTGTCTTGCTAACATACATTGTAAGGGGAAAGTATCTCATGTTCTAAAAAGCATAGCTCGCCAATAAAGTCAAACAGAAAAATTCTCAGATGCTTCTGAATATACTGAGTATATAGTTAAAAAGTTTAAATTAAAACATTACCAACTTTTCTGTACATATACTGAGGAAAGAACTACAAAGTAGAATACAAAAGTGCTAAGTGAATCACAGACTGCAAGTGTTTAAGAAAATAATAAAAAATAGAATCACTTCAAAGTGCATCAAAGTGAAATGAAATTTCAAGTACCTATGATACAAAAACTTTTAATTCAAAGAACCAATGTCTACATAACAATCATATACAGCACTGCAAAATATTTTCGGGTACTTGAATGAAAATAAAAGAAGTTGCTGCAGTGTATTCATAAGAAATTTCCTCTTCATGTGCAGACAAAATTTTAATTGGCTCAGTCAGGATCAATCAAACCCAGCAATTTTCAAGTTCAAATAGTGAGAGTTGATTAGTACCAATTGTATTTATAAGGCTTCGGTCAATTGGTGTTTAAACCCATTTAAATAGCATAGAAATAATTGCTTGAGAGAAATTTGGTCTAAGATGTAACATCTTTTTTGTAAAATGTAAAAAAAATGTTAATGCACAATGCTATCTTCAGCTTCTTGAAATGATATTGTTGAAACCATCAGCAAGTAAATGGTTTATGCAGGATGGAACTGTAGCTCATTTAGTTATTTCTGGATGGGTTCTGCTATTTTTGAATCAGCACTATACGTTTTATTCTGTTGCTGCTAAGTTGCAATTACAACATCAAACAAGAGAATTAATCACAAGGCAACCTTAATTAAATCTAAGAAAGATTTAGTTGTCATTTCATCTCAAGTGATATAATCTTAATGTTAATAATAATACATTATGATTAATAAATAATAGCGGTACAGTTTTATTACAAAAACGATGTAGTGCACCTAAATTATGAAAGTTAACTTGACACAGTTCTTAATATACTCCTAGACAATCCAAATACATATGTTTGTTACATTACCAATGTCAAAAAATAAGAAATGAAAACTTGGAGATCTTTTTGGCATTATATATACAGTATATTTCAGAAAACAAACTTTTTAAACAGATCATCTCAATAAATTCAAACGATATAATACATATATACATAAATATATCAAGCTTTTTTTTCCTTCATTAACTTTTTTCTATTGATAAAAAAAAAGCAGAAAATATGAAACTTTATAAGGATATTATAACTGAGAAAATCCAATATAAAAAAAAAAATTAAAAAAAGGCAATTTATCTACAAATCAAAGTAATGTTAAACTGTTTCAATAAAATAAAATTAAACAGAACATGAATCAATTTAAATGAACAGTATCCATGTTTAATAGAGTTTAACATTTTCTGAATAAAAACATTAATCAGTATTAATTGCTTTCAATTCAATCTGAATTCTAATGGTGTTTATCATATACAAAACTAAAATTCTAATTAACAATCAGAGTTTCTAGTCAGTCAAAAGGTAGCTGTTATAGTTTAGTAATCAGAATTTAAAACATCTAAAGACAATTGATGTATAAGTACTACTGTGATATTTTAGTTTCTGCCGATTTTCTGAATTTATATATGACACTAAACCACACATAATTTCTTCAATGCAACCTAGGGACAAGTTCTAACTTTCAATTTAATGATTAAATTAAAATTTATAATTTCTGAAATTAAAGTTTAAATTTTATACCAAATGAAATGTAATCCAAAATATAAAACCCAAAGATACCTAAATATTAAATTAACCATTAAATATCACTAAACTTGTGTTCACAAATACATCAGCATTTTCACACTTATTGGCAATTTTCAGCTAGGATTATTTATAGATTATGAGACTTAATTTGATTACAATCTTATAAATCAAATAAACTTTTCAATAAAGGCATGTAAATCACATTAAAATTACACTTTTTCAAATATCTATATCTAATTTCTTATAGAAATACAAATAATTGCCATCTAGTCTGCCTTTAAATAGATATACAACAAATTTAAATGAGAAGTTTTTATTGAACAGGAATGTAGCTTTAAAACTAGAACAGTTGATTTCATCCTGCTGAGATAATCTTCTCCTCTTTAAATAGATCTGCTAATCCCTTCTTGGCAGCAATAGGAACTGTTCATTAAAGTAACCATGATTAAAAGAAGCCTACTTTAAAATTAGAACTGCTTGACTGAAGGTAAATCTATCATGAAAAACGAGGGTTCATCTCATGAGCATGAAGGTATTGATGGACACTGAAGAAATAGTGATGCAATTTATAAAAGAAACTGTTTTTCAGATTGTTGAATACACTGTTGGGTACTTGGATGACTTGATTTTTTTATAAGTTCATTAGCAAATAGTTAAACATTTGAAGTATTTCTTAATAGACATAAGGACATTCAGTTTACATTTGAGGAAGAAAACTAGAAAAAATAAAAGTGTGTTCTTAGCATAGAAATTGCAATACATTTATGATGATGCACAAATAACCACAAATAAATAACTATTATAAATCAGCTACTTTCTTATAAAATAAATATTATTTATAAGATGATACAAATGATATTTTATATTTATTTCACATAGAAAGCACTTGTGCAGAAACTCCATAAAGTTAATAAGATATTGGAATAGAATGATTACTCCAAGAAATTCTTTCATGAAACAATGCAAAGATAAATTAGATAAAATTTACAACAGTACCAACAGAAAAAAAAAATCAAAACAATAAATGCAAATTTATCAATAAATTTCATTGGTGATGGAAGTAATCAGTCACCAATGCGATTTATTGATGAATTTGCATTAATTTTTTTCTGTTGGCACTGTTGTCCAAGTTGATTGTCCAAATTGTTTACCATTTTATTCCTTGAACATCAGCTACAAACAGTCTTGGAAGTAATTGATTAAAAGCACCCGTATCTCATGTTTTTCCTGAAAATCACAGGGTACGAGTTGTTCACATGAAAATTTATTACCAAATGGTACCCAAAGAATCAAATGGTGGCAATGTTGATGTCAGGTAGTAACTGGAAGTGAAAGTAATTGGGGTCAACTTTGAAATTTCAAATGAGAACATAGGTCATGTGGGGTATCGTTGGATAGGTCTTTTGAAAAGAAACAACTTTTACTAAAACTGCTTTTCTCTAAAGTTCTTTGGTTCTTCGCAATTGCAGTTATTGATTATGATGAATTTGACAATGGTTAAAAATCAGTGTTCAAAACGTGCAATACAGAGTAATTGTTGAAAGGAAATACAAGTCATTGTCAATTTCATTTCATCAAAAGATCTATCTAATGACAGTGGCGGCTCGTGGCTGTGAAGTTAGGTGAAGAGCTAGTAGGAAAATAATTGTATTATAATATATCATAATATATATATATTATAAATTATATATTATATATAATATAAAATATTATAATAACTTTCTTCTTATCTTCGTCTTTCCAACGTGAAAATGATGTTTCTAATAAAACACACACTATATCTTAAACAGGATTCATATTTAAAACAAGCGTGCTCCGATAGAATTTCTTCACTGGAAGAAGAGAGCATATAATATCTTTGGAACTTCACCTATGGCCTCGCTCTACAGCGGGTGACATCACGGTTGTCATAGCAACCATTGCCTCAGTTGGCGATCTAAGCTCCGCCTTTGAGGTTGAAAAACTGAAAACGAGGCCTACTTCACTTGGTCGGTCAGAATTGCACCGCACTCTGTGCCAGAACTCGACTGCGCGGGACTTACAAAATACAAAAATACGTTTCTATTAAAACCAACATACGTGATAAGGAAAATAAATTTTTCCTTATAATAATTATTATATTATAAATAAATAATATTATTTTATTATAAATAATTGGTGAAGTGCCACTTCACCTACTTCCCCTGAATAGCCGCCACTGTCTAATGATACTACACATGACATATTGCACCCACGCAAGAAAAGTAACAAGTCAAAAAAATGAAATTTTTCGTTTTTATGTGGATTATGTTCATAGCACATAGGTCTTGAATCAAGAAAACTGACACAAATAGCAATAGTTCTTCGCAAAATGTCACAAATGTCGCAGAAAATCTCATCGATTTTAAAAAAGCTACAATTTTCAAGTGCTTCTCCTGAAAAGTTTCATTTTTTGACTTGTGTCACTTTTCTTGCGGTGGTGCAATATGTTCTCATTTGAAATTTCAAAGCTGGTTCCAAATACCCCACTTCCAGTTTCTATCTGACATCAACAATGCCACCATTCGATTCTTTGGGTAGGCCTACTATTTAGTAATAAAAATATTAATGCGAACAACCTGTACCCTCTGGATTTTTAGAAAAACAGGGGATATGGGTGCTTTCAGTCACCTTGTATACTAACTTGGAAGAAAATGAACTGTGTTTAAATGTAGTAGTTTAGATGGATATATATTGCACTGTCAGAACAAATTCATATCAAAGACTTTTAAAATCCTACTATTTTTACAAAATATAAGTCTGATATATCTTTTAATTACATCAAATTGTTACAATACTCAACTGTCCATTAAGCTTATTGTTAAGAATTTTTTTTTTTTTTTAAAAATAAGATTTTATTTATTTATTTTTATCTTTTGTCTTTGCAGGAATTTTTTCCATGTTCTATTAAATACTGTAAATATTTACTGTTATCATTCCTGACTAACAGCATATGAGAATACATGGGTGTACCTTTGGATTCCAATTTTAAAACATGCTTTCTATCACAATGGAGACATTAAGGTCAGCATTTTAATGGACAATTCCTGTTCCTACCAATAAGTGACTAGTAGGTAATATTTGAAGAGATGACGACTGCCTCGACAGAACAAAACCAACTATTCCAGGGTTAAAGCTTCATGTCTCTGTTTAAAATATATTACATGAGTGTGGAGATATATATGTTCATTTTCTAAATTTTTCATCTCTCACTAAACAATAAGCTCTTTTCTTCTTTATTATTCTTAAACATCTTCATTATTACAGTCTTGATTAAAGTCGTAACTAAAATCCAAATCAATTTTCTCAACGTTGTTTACAGTGACTTTATTTACTGATGTGCTGAAATATAATACAGTGCAACTTGGATAATTCGAACGTCTTTAATTCGAAGATTTCTCTTAGTCCCTCGAATTTCTTATTAAATCAATGTTAAAAAATCGTGAATAATTCGAAGTTCAACTTCCTTAATTCGAAGTTTTTTATAAAAAATTTCGAACCATAACGACTTTTCGGCGTTTCATCGTTAAGAAATTCGACACGTGACAACTGAAATCCCCTTCCCGCCACCGTTCGACATGTGACGCTTCAGACGCCATTCGAGCTTCCTGCTGTCAGTGTCTCCATGTCTTTCAGTAAACCACACGTGTACAAGAATTTAATGTTCGCTGAAAAGGTCACTGTCATTCGCGAGGTGGAAAAGGGTGTGAAGAAGAAATGCCAAATCGCCAACGAGGACGGGATAGCTCCGAAATTCGTCGGTACATTGAAGGACAAACCAACGTAAGTGAAGCTGTTTTCCGTTCACTAAACATGCTTGATGATTTTGCTAACCTTAAGCGACTGAATTCTACAAAATAATCAGATATTGCACAATTTTTTGAAAAACTATAATTTTCTGTATTGAATGTAATATGTACTGTAGCTTAGCTTACGTAATATAAATCTTATTTTGTTTACATACATACATACAGTGTTTAAGTCTTTCATACCATGATCTTTCTGAATATATATTTACTTATTGACAGAATAATCTTTTCAAGCATTCAGTGGACCTGAAATTAAAGTTAAAAGATGTAACTTGTTTAATTCGAAGTTGTGGATAATTCGAAGTTTTGTAGTGGTCCCTTCAGCTTCGAATTATCCAAGTTGCACTGTATATACATATCTTTTATAAAATTTAATTCTTAATTTTCCATTTTCTATAACGAACCCAAACTTTAAAAATGTATAACCTTTTTTCTATTCTCTCTACAGAAATATTTTATAACTACAAGGAGATTATTCAAATTTTATACACTAAAGAAACTTTGTCTTTTTTTCTATAAAAAAAGTCAAAGACATACTGAAAAGTCAAATAAATCTATATCTATTTTCAGTATGATTTCTTTCCTTTTTAACTTTAGAACAAGTCTTGGATATCTTAGGATAATGCAATACCAAAAGTCCCAAGCTTTCCTAAATACAAACTTCAGTAGAAGACTACATGTAAGAGAGAAATAGAAGGAATACATTTGTTGAAAAATATTCAATTTCATTGCTAGAGGGCCAATGAAAAATTTCAATAATTTCTGTTGGATTGTCTGGCATCAATGCTTTGGGGCTCAATAAAAGGTCAGTAACTTTTGATGGCTAAATTCCTGGCAGATCAGTAACCTGATGATTTATTTATTTATGTATTTTTAAATTCATAAGTGTAATTTTCCAATTCTGAAATGCCAATGTATCAGAGGAAAGTGAAATTTACCCAGTGAAGTATTTTATTGCTATTCTAATATGGATAAAATTCATTCATCAAGAGGAGCTGCAAAAACATTAGCCTTCTAATAAATATTTTCTAATTATTGATGGAAAAGATATTAAAGCTAGTTAAATGCCAAAAAAGCTCATTGACAATGAAGTGGAACAATGGAGAGATTCAATACTTAAAACTAACAAGATTTGGTCAACAATTTAAGCCACATGCTACAAATACAAGTAAAAGTAGTTTCTATCTTCAATTTCATTGTTCAGCCAGAAGCAATTGCCTAACAAAATTAAAAATCCCAGGTAGCTCCAAATGATATTTTTGTGTTTCCTAGAGGTGAAACCAGAGAATTTTTGGAGAAAATAGTTTCCATATTATTTCTGTCTTATTTTGGAGTTTAAAAAATTCATTAATTTATTAGTGAAGCTATCCAACAACCTATACTGTGCAGCTGAAACAGTAATCTGAGAAAGCTTGGCAAACCATCTCATATGAGAGCAATGAAGAACTGAACAATAGTCTTCCATAAATTTATAGACATAAAGTCCATATTTAGCGAGTACATGCAATTATGACAACTGTGTATATTTATACTCACGGACAAAAAAATTAGCGCACCAAGAAATAATTGCGGGATCGTAACGA
>JAFIDM010009631.1:123073108-123092281 GCA_023159025.1 Thereuonema tuberculata
TTAGTATTTTAATAAATATTTTAATACTAATGCAATGTATGGAAGAGTGTGTTTCTATCTAATATTTTTGATATGGAAAGAAAGAAGATTGCGGAAGAATTTGGCTTGTATAGCTCTACAAATGTAATAAGTTTCTACTGCAACACGAGTAATCTGTGACATAAATTTCATTTGAATAGCATGATTCTTTCTTGGTGTTGAAATTTTCACAAATAGTAGCATTTGCACATAATTCCATTTTCTATTCTAGTGGTCTGCACCCCACTGATCTTACTATCTTTGGACTCTTAACAATAAATTAGTATGCAGTAATGTTTCATATCACTGGCACTTTTAAGACTTTTTGATATCCATGTTGTGTACATCAAAAACTGTTAAAATTATTATGTATTTGCACCTAGAATGTAGCCAATGAGTGATTCATAATTGTTTAGTGGACTAAGAATAGGAGGAAATGAACATGCTCAATTTTACAGATTGCAAATAGACAAGAATTACCTTCAACATCAATTACAAATATGCAAATGTTACAACATCTAATGACAGTATAGTCAGTTTCTAAACCCAAGTGATTTTTTTTAATCAAATAAAAAATAATAAAACAGTAGATTGCTCTAAACGACATACAGAACTGTGGGAATAATCACTTGAAAAAACAGAAACTGAGGAGAAATTTAGAAATGTTGTTAGAATTATCTAAAGATGATATCCTTGTGTAAGGAAGATAGAGCAATTTGTCAGAATCAAACATTAAACTTGTAGAATTAAATCACCAAAATAACTGTTTTACTTTGTATTATATAATACTTCTAATAATTGATTACCAGCCAGATAAGAATTATAAAAAAGAAAAACAGAACTGTAAATAGAGGCAATACTGTCAGGGTGAATTTGCAAGTTCACAAAGCTTTCCAAGTAGAGTTTAACTCATTATACCTTGTGTGGTTGATGATGAAAAACCAAAGAAAAAGCAACAAAAAATAAGTATATAATAAAATAAGAAAAAAAGCATAAAATTGATTAGTAAGAAATACTAATAATGAAAGAATTCAAAATGAATAAAATATTAAAATGATATAAAACAAAAAATATATTTATATATTCTTTTCTTCATTTCATTATTGAATTCACTATCATTTTTTTTCCCTTTTTCGACTGGAATCTTGCCTCCAATCCTGTAAGTATTTGCTAATTACTTTATTTGAGCAGGAATTGTTAGACCATAGCATAGCAGTAGTAAAAAAAAAAAAAAAAAGGATTTAAAATTAAATGGTTTTGTAGATATTTTACCAAAATTAGTTAAAGTATCCCACTTACAGGCCTACAAAGGCCTATGGGGTGGCTGGAGGGTAGGCTCCTGCATTCACGAGCTAACGGGACCAAGTAGAGGTCGGGGGGGTCAGCCAGACACCCGCCCGCTTTTAACTCCCGGGAAAGAAACCCGGTACCCATTCTAGAGAGGACTGGGTAGACCCTAGGACCTGTTTGGAGGAGAAAGGAGCGTGCAAAAATTCCCGTGCTCCGCCGAGGCCGGGAACCGAACCCGCCACCTCCAACCCGCAGCCAAGCGCCCTACACACTCGGCTTCCGGGCCCATACCAAAATTTTACAAAAAAAAAAAATATGTTGTTCCGGTTGTTGAAGTCATTTAAAATTTCTACTATAAATTTTCAATGAATGAATTCCAGAAGGTAAACAGTATTGTTTGAAGATTGAACACAAATATCAAGCACATAAAAAAAAAAAGTTCCAGATGAAAAATGCAATTAGAAACAGTTAAAAATCTTACAGTTTCAAATATTACACCAATACTTTTTGCCAAATGCTCGTGTACCATAAGTTGTACGAGTAAAAGTTGATTAAGTGAATAAAATAAATCTTAATTTGTACTTATTTAGAATACCGGTGTCACCTGTTATCTTTTGTGTTTAATGATTTACTTAGGTATGCTACAGATATATCCTTAACTTAATGTATTTTGTAGGTTTTACTTAAATCTAAAATTTCCAATTTATTTTAAGTTGAAGTACAATAAAATATTACATAAAAGAAAACAGCAATGCACATAACTAAACAAAACTTCACCGAGCTAATTATGTTTAGTTATGTGCATTGCTGTTTTCTTTTATGGAATAATATTGTTACATACATTAAATTTGATTTTCATACAATAAAATATCTAGTTAAGTTAAAGTGTCCCTCTACAGGCCTGGACAGGCCTTTGGGGTGCGGGAGGTCAGGCTCCCAGCGTTTCATGACCAACGGGAAAAGGTTGAGGTCAGGTGGTCAGCCCAACGCCCGCCCTCCTTTAACTCCCGGGAAAGAAACCTGGTACCCATTTCACAGAGGGCTGGGTAGACCCTAGGACCTGTTTGGAGGTGAAAGGAGCGTGGAAAATCCCTGCCCTCCGCCGTGGCCAGGAATCGAGCCTGCCACCTCCACCCCGCAGCCAAGTGCCCTGACCACTCGACTACTGGGCCCACACAATAAAATATCTACAGTGCCAATATTCTAAATAAGTACCCTTAATTTTTTGACAATAATATTTAATTTTGATTTAGGTAAAATGAATAGTGAAAAATATTTATATATTTTTTCATATGATAATTCAAATTGGTTTTAAAAAATAAAGTTAAAAACCGGCAATAGTTACATAAATGATTGCTTTACTCAATAAAGAATAAGTTGAGATTTTTAATATGATAACTATCATTGATTTTAAAAGAAAATTGATTCTTTGACCATGTCACTGAAGGGCTTTGAACCTTAACAAGAGTTATTACTCAATGGAAATTTTTATACTCTTATAATATACATTGCACTGCCATTGGATAAACAATATTATTATAATAAGGAATTGGAAATGAGACACACTTGCTTGGCAAGATAAATATAAACAGACTAAAAAAAGAATGAATATTCCAACAGTTTTAGAATCACTTTGTGAAATCCATCTTACAAACATTCCGTTTACAACTCAACACAAAACACTACATTACACACATACACAGACATCTTAATTTAGTGGACCCCAATTTACAATTTGAACTGGAACATCCTTCAAACAAACACAAACTATCTAGATTTTTCCATTACAACATTCTAAACACCACAATATACAGAAAACTCATATGTTCCATCAGATATTGGGTTGGCCAAAAAATTCGTTTGGTTTTTAAGTAAAAATGAAAGACATTTTTCATTGTCACCAATAATTTTATTGAAAAAAGTCTTTGTACGTTTGTACCACTACCTTCTGCCATCTTTCAGGCAACTTCATAAATTTCACCTTCCCACAACTTTTTATCTTTTTGAGAAAAAAAATGCTCCAGGTTACTTTGATGTCTTTCAGGGAATTGAATTTTGTAAAGACCAAAATAAATGGAAACCCAAAGGTGCAATCTCTGGTGAATACGGCAGATGAATCAGAACTTCCCAGCCAACCTGTAACAGTTTTTGCCTGGTCATCAAAGAAACATGTGGCCTTGCATGCTTATTGTCTTCCATCTTCAATATTAAATTGAAGATGGAAATTCACCAATTTTGATCAGTTTTTGTTTTAAACGCATGCTGATATGACAGCTAACCTAATACAATCTAACAAAATGGTGTCGAATGATGTTAAAGACACCTAAGCGCTACAAGAGCCAACTTACATAAAAAACCTGAACAAACTTTTTGACCAACCCAATACATATATTACAACTTAAACACCCGCCACCGAAATGGCACCAGCCGGCTTCTTTGCAATCGGCGGAAGGGTCTCTTCTGATTGGAGCTCACTAATGACCATCATTGAAAACAACATTACATTTAGAACAATTCCTAAATTTTTCCAATGATGGGATAAGTGATGAAAATGGTCAACAGAGGCAAATCACACGATCATAGGCCATCAATGATAGGGTCAGTGATTAAAACAATGATGAAAAATATGATAGTGTGATTTGGCCATAAGCAATGTCCTTCTGGCTATGTGGGACAAACATGCCATCCCCTATCCACAAGCATCAAGGAACACAAACATGCCTTCACCACCAGATACCACATGTTCATACACAATAACACATAACGAATCTGAACACCCCAAACTTCACTCTAATGCCATACCACTCTCCCACCACAATAAACTATCCCACCGCCTCCTCTTTCAGTCTTTCCACATAATCCAGCCTAATGCCTGTAATCCTATCACAGACGAGCAAAACACCCTTCACTACTGCTAAACCACCCACACCACCATGTGTCATCCAAAATGTTTGTGCCATTACTGAAGACAGAATATGTGAAATATTCCAATATTGTTGGAATATCCACCCTTTTTTTATCCTGTTTATATTTATCTTACCAAGTAAGTGTGTCTCATTTCCAATTCATTATTTTAATTCACCAACACATTAAGCCTTCTCAATATTTATTATATCTGAAACATTTAATTTTATTTACAACTTGCAGCTTCTTAAAGTGTGAGTTTAGTCTTAATTTTTTTTAAACAGAAAGTTAAAAAATATAATCAAACTTTGTTCATCTGTTTTTGAATTCTTACATTCACCTCATTAAGTTCATGACTTTTTACTATTATTATTTTTACAGAATGTGAACAGTAATAATAGTCTGATTATTAGTAGTATGATTGCTCAAAACTACCAATAATAAATTCATAAAGAAAATTAAAAAAAAAGGAGAATAATTATAAATAAAAAGAAATTTTAAATCCCAATTTATTATATTTCAGTGTTTTTGTTCAGTTTTCTATTCTTCAAATGTTTTAGTTCTTGCTGAACAGAATGTAATTGTAGTAATTCATAGCAAAATACAATGAGTATCTTTGTTTTTGCATGCTAAGTGAAAATGAATTATGCATGAAGGAATTTTCTCACTGGAAGTAATGGAAAATAAGGTGCTTGTTTCTTTATTTGCACCATTTTTACTGAAATGCAGTAATAATACCAGAGGCAAACAAAAAAAAAATACAATACTAAAGCAAACTAACCTGTAACAAACTAATATTTTGCAGGGTGCTGCTTTAGTAGCTATTGTACACAGCAGTCAAGGGTCAAGAAAGCAGCTGTCTGTCAGATGTTGCATCTCTGATTGTTTACAAATTGGCAACTACCACATGGGACGTGGTGGTGAGATTAGATCCTACTAATTGAGATGAAGTTAAACATTTAGTTAGTCCTCATCCAAGTATTAGCAGTTTTTGTGAGCTGCTTTATCTGAAAACAGTTATCACGGCATAATTCGCATTACTGAGAACTTGCACTTTTCTGGCATTTGTTATAAAAGTCCTCTACTCACTGTATTTAAGTGACATTTTTGATTGCAGTTCACATTTTAAAATTTATTTTATATCAGCTTTCAACATTATGATTAATATTGCATCCAGATGCCAGAATTTATTGTTACAGATCAAAAGATCACATTTAGCATCAAGTTCAGTATTCATATGACATAACAATCTTAAAATGTTTCATTTAATCATACATATAGTTGCACTATCACTGGTAACGCTAATAATATGTATCACATTTGAAAAAGCAAAGTAAACAGGTTTGTAACATTAACAGATGATAGAAACCAAACTAAAACTCAATTATCAAGGTAGCTTTTTTTTTTTTTGTATTAACATTACTACCATTAAAATTGTGCAAACATTAATTATTTTCAGTTTAATTCATTCATTTCCTATTCATATTAATCTAGCAAAGTTTCTTTCCAACTTTCGTTATTTTTCAAGCCATTTATATATGTTCATCTGGTATAGTTAAATATTTTTATTTACTTATTTGTAATAATCAAAAAAAAAAAAATTCCATTATAACAAATTGAAAAATCTCTAAATTAACAATCTTATAATTTTAAAATAATATGCAATAAACTAATATTAATGGCAAATTTAAATAAGGATATAAACATTTCTTTATTGAAACAAATAATTTAATAGAATTGTCTATCATCCAAGGTTTTGGGCTACTACAATGCAAACAACTGCAAATTAAAAATGTTCAAACAGTGGATGAGATAAAAGGCAGGGGCAAAACAATTTTGTCAAATGATAGGTTTGCAGTAATTTAGAAGGAAATCTTACATTAATACGATTTTGCCTTGAAATTCTGGAAAAACAATGCCCTTTTCCCATCTGAACTCTCAATTCTGGGAGTGGGGACAACATCTGTTCTAGCTATTCTCCCAGTCTGAAACCACTTGACATAATCATGTACAAAACATCTCATTAACATCATAAGATGAAAAAAGAAAATATTGCTTTAAAAAAAAAACTAAATTACTGGAGAGAGTTTAAGATAGACTTCAGGACATAAGAACGAACTTTAAAAAATACTGATATAAGACAATAATACAAAATCTGATATTTGCTGTGAAAATTATTAAAATATCTTATGATTTCTTAACTAAATAATGCATATAAAAATAAATTGTAAAGAAACTATATATTGTTTTAATTTAAATCACAACATTGATTTTTTCCCCAAAGCCCTTAGTCTTACTAACTGTAAGAAAACAGATGTCATTATTATTATTATTAATAAAGGTAAACACAAAATATAAAGCCTCTTTCAGCCCAGGACAAAAAAAAAAAAAAAAAAAACAGAAAAAGAATGTAGTATATTTTATACTTTTATATTAATTTAAGAACCAGACATCCAACAAGTGAGAAAAAATATTAAATACACTACAACCTCGTTTATCCAGACTAACTGGGACCAAAGGCAATCCAGAAAATCAAATTTCCGGGTAATAAGCAAAACAAATCCTTAAATAAGCAGACTTACCATTTATTACGATAAAAAACTGTTTTGTAACAAAATTACTCTAGTAAAGCTTTCTTAAACTCGACAAAAAGCATTTTATTACCATAATTTATTGTATAATCTATGCAGGAACTGTACATTTAATCAAAATAAAAAGCGAATGTTTGGCGTACTTATAGTTATGTTCTTGTTATCATAGTTAAAATTATTATCTATGTGATCATTAAATAAAAAAAAATGTCAACAAATCTGATCCGGATTATCCGGAGATCCGGATCAACGAGGTTGTAGTGTATTCGCAACTGGACAAACTAAACAACAAGCAATATTATATCATAAAATGTGGTTAAATGCTTATAATTAATCTTCTTAATTTGATTTGATCATAATAAAAAGTATATATACATACATATATATATTTTTTTTTGGTTATGAGTATTTAATCCACATTAAAGCCACTGCAATTTTTAAACATAAAATGATAAACTGATATAAAAAAAAAAGATGGAAAAATATTTGGAATACTTAATAACTCGCAAAATCTCTATGCTTTTTTTTTTTTTTTTTTTTTTTGTACGGGTTACAATAATGTGGATGAGAAAGAAATTGAAATTGTAAAATCACTTCGAAATGGCAGGGGAAAGCATTGCAGACTGCTTAACTCAGGTGTATTGTGGGTTGCCTCCACACACTTCATTGTCATTTCCCACCTCCTCCTTTCCCCCCCCCCCCCTCAAAAAAAAAAATAAAAAAGTTTATTTTTATGCTTTCTACATGTCTACACTATGGAACCTATCCACATGCTAAATTTCAAGTTTGCAGCATGTTGGGAACTTCAAACAGTAATACACACATCCACAAATTTCCCTTTTATATTATAGATAAAGATATTTGATCATATAATAATAAAATCAAAAAATTATATAATTAAAATATAGATATGTAAAAATGTAAAAACACATTTCACGTTTGTTGAATTTAAAATGTTTAGCTGCAAACCTCAATCATGCTTCAGCTGAAGCATTTCAATAAAAAATACATTAATATAACAAAATATATAATTGTATAGTGTACCCAAATGATTTATCAACTTATATAATACTAAATCTATAAAGCCTTTTTTTTTTTCTAACCCAATATCTAGAAGTTGACAGTGAGAAGTATTTCAACGAACTTATTTTCAGGGCAATTATTACCTCTTATAGTTCTGTGGAATGACAAAACGAAGTTCATCTTTCATAAAGGCTTTTATATAATAACATATAAACATTATAAAAATATTATAACAGTAAAATTATTAATAATTTATTAGTTAAATTAATTTCAATATACAGGAAAATATCAGTTTAATTAAATTGGATGAATTTAGGAAATTTATTGGTTGAAAAGAAGAAATTAAAATGTTATGAATAATAAGTCAATAAAAGTGCAATTGTTATTAATGTAACAGAAATTATATTATTGTTAATTGCTACTTAGTTTTCTTCTCTCATTACTGTTTTATACATTGCAACAATTTGACATTCAATTTAATCATTGTTAATATAATTACAATCAATAACTTTGTACAATTAAGTTTCATCGGTCAGATTATTTTCATCGCTACATTAACAATGGATTCACGATCTATTTATTCATTCTTTTTGATCATTTTTAACAAGACCAAAAACTACGATATATTTCAAATGTTAAAAACCTTAATGTTAGAAAACAAATTTATTACACAATAAAAATGAAAGAATTAAAGATTGTAAATAGCAAAACAATAGTTTTCACTTATTCTAATTTTCTTTGATTATTAAGATAAACAACGTAAAATGTAAATACACTCATCCAGACGGGAAATGATGTGAAAACAAATTTTATTAAGTATTATTCATCTTTTCGAAGAATTTGGCATTAATATATACAAGATTAACTTTGGGATTTAATTGAAGGTTGAAAACAGACACAATTTCTTTAATTCTAAAGAATTAGTTAATGACTGATCTATAATACGAAGTTCAATTTTTGCTTGTCAAACTCTTTATTAGTGGTTTTATTAGATTTCTCTGACCGGAAAACAAGACAACCTCTTCCTCCTTATTCTGGGAGGGGATCCTGTTAGGAAACTTAATCAACCCCACGATTTCCGATTTCAATTGGTGGAGCTTTTTAGATCATTCCTCTATTTTAATTCTACTTCCATAAATCTACAATATTAAGCACACTAAAATACTAGTATTCAAATCCCAATCACGACCATTTCATTAGGGTTAATCAACACAATCCTATCAATCTCGGAGTGTAACCATACTTGCCTGAAAATATAGATGAGATTATTTGAAGAGAAATATTTGTGGTGAAATTTCATCTCTGGTTGTAAGTTGAATTCATTTAACAGAACTCAATTTTTTCCCAAAATTATACAATAACATAGAAAGCATATCAAAATTGAAGAAACACTAAACGCCAAACAGCGTAGAGTAATAAGAAACAGTAGCAACTGCCTACAACATTCTCTTTCTATTATGTTAGTAGCGCCACGGTGGTGAACCACGGAAGTAAAGGGAGAAATTTTATGACAAGTTCCTTCTCCTGGAAAAAAAAAGTCAAGTTTTTCGTTTTTATGTATATAATTATTTAGACATAAAAGCTCACTAGACAAGTCTAACGAGAGAAGCAGTTTTCCTTATAACCGGTGCTGATTAAATTTTATGTTTTATACTTAGCAACATAGTAAATTTATATATCGTATGTTTAAAGCAGTGTTTCCCAACCTTTTTTGTGCTGTGCCCCACCTAAAGTATCTAAAGTATGCTATGCCCCACCATTAGGTATAACTTAAAAAAAAAAAAAAAACATTTTTTTTACTTTCACAACCAAAAAAAAAATTGCTCCATTTCCGAATTGCCCCCCTGTGGGGCGTGCGCCCCACGTTGGGAATCAGGGGGTTTAAAGCATTGCAACATTATAAAAATTGAAAACAATAATTCATTCAAAAGAATGCACTTGAATTTAACGCAACCAACATTTCTTTTGATTTAAAGATATTTTTATAATGTAGAAAATTTGAAAAAGTGGCAAAGAAAAATTATTACAGTGTCATCGCTTCACGTGAAAGCGTATAAATAAGGAAATGTGAAAATGCTTTAACTGAAAATCGTCGTTTATTAATTTTTTTCCTTCCGGATCTTATTAGATCCGATTAAACGAAATTTCCTCGAATTATGGAGTTTCGGGAATTCGGATATAATGAAAGTATAGAATGAGATGGAATAGGAGGGATTTAAGATAGAAAATCATTTATTATCATTATTATTTTGTAAAAGTTTCAAAGCACGCCCCCCCCCCCCCCCCCCAGCAAAGAGAACATGGCGAGTCAAGGACCAAAGCACATATTATTATTATTATTCCACAACTCTGGGTGTTAGGAAAAGGATGAACTCAAAATTAATCTATGGAATTAATCCTACACATCTATGTACAAGAATTTATTGTAAATGAAAGATTATTGCTCTTCCTCTACAGCATAAGATAAAAAAAAAAAAATACCATTAAAGTTAATGGGAGTCTTCTGTTTCTTACGTAATTTAATTAGAATATTTCCTATTGAATCAGACAGATGTCAATGACCTTTAAAGTAACATTTAGCAAACGCTTAAAACCTATAATGAATAAAAATAGCATTAATTTTGGTAACTGGATAATTATAAGTTCTACATTATTGAAATAATCGGCAATCATCATCTATATAATCTATAATTTTAATTCTTTGTTGGTTGCTTTGCATTTGAGAGCAAGATTCCAAATATCCAGAAACTTCAGATATTTCCTGTTTCGTTATTTTGCAAGGGTCTAAATTTTGTCAAGGGCCCTGGAGGTCTAAATCTGTGCTTTGCTTCTATAGGAATGTTACGCTGAGAAGCCCATTCGTTTCGAGAACAAAAAAAATTACCAGGCAATCATGAAATATTTTGGGGAGAAATTTCACCTTTTTTTTCACCTGAATAATGGCAGGTACATTCGCTTCATTTATTATTAAAAAAAAAGCTGATGTGTTCTGTTTCGATAACAAAAACATTAATAAATATTTCGTCTTCACTTTTCACTTCGAGTGCTTTTTCTACAATAATTTTTGTCAACTTTACATGTAGCCTAACTTTCTCAGCAGAGGTACAACCAATTTTCACCTATGCTAATTTTATATATATTTCAAGCCAAAGAGATTTGACTTGGTATATAAATAGCATACGAATCTTTGAACTTTTTGAATTTGAAAGGTTTAATTATTTATGAACGCTATGTACTTAAGCATAGCCATCGCGTGATGTATCAGAGCCCGCGTGCGAAACATATGTAGCCCCACGGAATAGATAAAAAAAATTACGTAGGCAATAAACATACGTCTTTTAAAAAAGAATAGATTAATAATCTTATCTTACACATTATGATTAGAGGATTTATAGATTAAATTTACGAAATTATCTTCTGAGTATAATCTGGTCTATATGTCTTTGTTCTGTAAAACAAGGAACTTATCAAATGCTTGTTTTGGTTTGTTGGGTTAGTCTCCTAAACGTATTTAAGTATAACCTTCTAATATTAGAAGTAGTGAAGCCATTAAGCTTCAGTTAAGCTTGTAATTCTGTGAAAGAAATGATTATTCTTTTCTAATGGCTTATGTTTGGAAGTAACTTAAATTTCATTTCATTCAGAGGGCATCAAACTTCACTTTGACAAATCATGAATGAAGAACTCTCATTACTAGAATTTTTTCAGTAAAGACTAGACGGCTACCCGTTGCTTTGCTCCGGAAGCCTTGCATATGTAACGTGATTACAGTTAATGGATATTTTTAATAGGATAAAAAAAAAATTTTTTTTTTCTTTATTTACAAAAATAAATTGCATCAAGTAACGTAATGTAAACTAAAACTAAACTAAAAGTAAATTAAAGTTTAAATTCTAAAAAATACATGCAATACTGTACAATATTTACAATTCTAAAAAAATTCTCTATGTACAATATTTTTGGTTCTAGATTCTGAAATATTTTCTTTATCTAAAAGAATTTTGATATTCTTACTTGATGCTACTCTTGATAACACCTTGTCCGTGTGTAAAAACATTTGTTTTCAAGTGGATTCCGACGTGTTGTAGAGATTCAGATGATTCCTTTTAGCTTCGCTCTGACGATGGACCTGTCTTTGTTGTTGCGCTTCTTTTAGTGTTGCATTTTCTCTTGGGTAAGCTGTTGCCTACGGGCAGCTTGTCGTCGACGTTCTTTTTGTATAAGTATTTTTGTCTTTCTTCAGAATTCATTTCATATCTTCTTAATCTCTTCCTTTGCACATCTCATTCTCGCTTTTGTTTAGTTTAGCAATACAATATATACAATTCTAAAAAATTTCTCTACATTATTGTTGTTTATCCCAGCGGGCCATTCGCGGGATCGCATTTTCTTTTGGGTAGAACTTTCGCGCGGCGAGCCAAACATCAACGAGTAGATTCTGCTGATGATTCCCCAATAAGGATGAAACAATTGTACAGAATTCTCGTTGATGTTAGCTCTATGGGCGAAGGCATATTTATTGTCCGGTTGGCGATTTCTCTCCATTTACAATATTTTTGGTTCTAGATTCCGAAATATTTTCTTTATCTAAAAGAATTTTGATATTCTTATGTTCGTTTGAAATCCATTTGTAACAGTCGCGAATTTGCCTGACCATTCAACAATACTCCTGTTGTCTGAGATCACATTGTTGCGGACGTACGCACGCAAACACACACAAAGACGCAGTTTATTTTAATAATATAAACTATAGGCCCCCGTGTACAGATTGATCGATATAGATGTTTGAAGAAGAGATATGTTGAGATGGATGTTAGATGAAGTAGAGTTCGGGGACCTAAAGTCTCTGTCTCTGTCTCTCTCTCTGTCTGATGCCGTTCGGCGTCTAACCTCTGTCTCTCTAGTGTCTCTTCTTTTGTCTCCTTAGCTCTTGACTGTCTTTTACGTTCGACTTCATTCTTTCGATCCAAATCTGTCTGTTGTGCTCTTTTCAATCGTTTCCTCTCAATATCTTTCACAATATCGTTTATAATATGTGATGTATGAAAATATACAATCAGCCCGTGCTCTTAAATAACAACCACTATACATTCCTAACCCTATTTACTGTTAACAATTTGGCTTAGTGATTCTTTGAATTTACAGTAAATTGAGTTTACATTAATAAGATTAGGAATTTATATTGGTTATTATTTAAGAGCACGGATAATCCAAGAAGAATCGCTTCCAATGAAAGCGGTTATGATTTGTTGAATAGTTGAGCAAATAGTGATATTTTATTCATTTTTGAATGAACTCATTATGCGCGCCATTGTTGACGGAGAGAACGCAACATTTTGAAGATCACCAATGCTCATTTTGCATTTGTCAACTTCCTCGCAACAATGAACAATGAAAAACCGTTTTCCATTGTTGCACTACCATTGTGAATATTGGAAATCACAACAATTGCGCCTTTGCATTTGTCGACTTCCTCGCAGCAATGCAAAAGGAAACACCGTGTTCCATTGTTGCACTGCGCCGGACAGAGAGATAAAAGATTTTAGTAATATACAGATTATCTTTTTAATCTATGAAGGGTTAAATAATGTATAATTCTTGTAATTAATTTACTAAAATATGCACTAAAGGTAAATAAAATATTTCAGAATAAAATTGGACGTCTGTTTGATTACATTGATTCCTTGGGAAATCGAAGATTAGTTTTAGAGTTGTTGTTTTTTTTTAAGTTTTAGTCTCTTACATTTCACTTTATCAGATCCATTTTGACCAACTAGCTGGAAAATCGTGCACCCTCACAAATCCCTTAAGAGCGGGAAAATTTGGCTTACCAAAAATCCGTCAATAGATGACTCTGTCTGTCTCAGGTAATTAAGAAGATTTCCCGGTCCTCTAGATTATCACCTTATCCCTATTTCGCCAAGTTGACAGAAGTTAATTTTATATTCTTGACTGCTTCGCCGAAGATAAAACAATTGTGGTTAGAGCTTGGGCAAAGACAGGCAGGGAAGTAATTCCTACTCCTGAATATTTCAATTTTCCAAGAAGTAGTGCTTAATATACAGGCTCGTAAAATAAAGTTAAATTACAGTGTTTTCTTTAATAAATTTAAACGTTTAAATACTTGAATCTGACTTATTATCAATTTAGTAATGAAAAATTATTTGTCATTAACATGTGAATATAACATTAATTCATTTTTATGGGTTTTAATTTCAAAATATATTTATAGGCTCAGTCAAATGTATATTTTCTCTGAAGCACGGAAAAATATAAACTGGGTAAAATTTGAAATGAGAAAAGCAATTCTCTTTTTATTTCTATCATTAATTGAAATATGTGAATTCGAAAAGGGCACATCTCGTATTTTTTGACAATATAGTTTTTTTTCAAGAATATAGTCTAAATAAGTCTCTGCGTCTTCTTGCGCGAAAACTGCACAAGGCTTACGTTAATTTATGCCACAGTGGTCATATTTGTTCGGCGATTATCCAGCTTATAGTAGCCAGTTATCCTATCAATCATCTGAAAATTGCAGATCTAGCAAAGGTGGAACAGTATGTTGGCCTACCTGCAGAATTCAAAGTTTTTTTTTCACGAAATATTACAATGTCCGACTACAACCGAGTCGCCAGAAAAAGACTTTTGACATATTGTTGTATTAAGTAATATTGTATGATTTTTAAATAGTTTTGTCACATAATAGACTACACGTTTTTTGCCAATATTAATAGACTATTGTGTTTTTTTTATATTATGTTTTTTTGTTTTTTTTCTGGAACTTCTTTAAATTTACAGAATTTAGTGAACTTATAATCTGTCCAAAGACTCGTGGCCCCTGAACAAATCATCCCCCTCCTTGCACTGCCACGCCCACAGGCAATCAGTCGACCGCTCATCCTATCATCGGCAATTCTTCTTCCTTTTTCATCTACTGGGCCTTTTTCTACAAAACGACGTTTTTTTAAACTGTTACCTTTACTTAATTTTTATTACAATTATTAAATTCTATACATTATTCCTTGCAAAAAAGCGTCCAAACACGGTGCTATTCTGATACTTTTAAGCATTTTAATGGTCAGTGGGTTAAAAAATATAAACGACCATTGATTTTTTTAAATTTTTATTTAAATCTTAAAAAAAAAAAAAAAAATAGCAATAGTTTCTTTTTTTTTTATTTGTCGATAAAATGTATTCAACAATATATTTATTGAAATTTAAGCATTATTTAGAAATAAATCTTTAGATAATCATAAACTATTATTATTGAAAATTCATTATTTCATTGTCTTCATTTTGTTTTAAAGGTCGGAATTAAGACTACACCTGGCGAGAATTTGATTATTTAACAAGCACCAATAAAATTAACTGTAATTTTCTAACTTGCCACGAATTTGAAGCTAGTTCTTCCATGAAACTAAAAAAGTGCTTAAAATTTACACAAAAACCATCTTTTTATTAGAAACTGACAGTAAATTCTTGAAATTGTAAAATACATTGTTCATATCTTTTTATTTTACAATTTCAGCAAAAAAAAAATCCTACCAATTTTTTTTCTATGCTTATTTTAAAATTGTTGCATGCTTTTGACAATGGTAAGCTTTTTTATTAATAGGGTATTAATTTTATTTCTCTTAGTTCCCCATTCTCATTCAATATTTTAATATTTCTATTGATGGAGCAAATCCAGTATTTGGCGAAAATAATATGGAAAAAAAATGTGATAAATCATAGTTATGAGTCAAGGAAAATGCAGCTCTTCAGATTTTGAAACCAAGCAACTACACTTCCTATTTATTAATGCTAAGTTTGGAGCAACTGCGTTTCCTGTTTATTAAAGATAAGTTGCTGGGCGAAATAAATTTCATATCCCGAGCTGTAAAAATTGATAATAAACAGTCCAAATAAGTTAATTATTAAAAAAAAATCATTATTTTCATAATTGCATTTACAATCTGTTTTTAAATAGCCAGTCATTAGATAAGGATTTTTCTTCTTCTTATTATTATTATTATTTAACAAAGTTTTTGTTTATCCTTATTTTTCAAATTACGGAGTAGTGGTGCCATTTTATGATAATGATTTTTATAGGCTACTGTAAGTAATGGTCATCTAACGATGCTCTGTTTAGAAGTTGTTCACAGATATATAATGACATATAGTAAAAACATACACTAATGCATCTAATGTTGATAAAGCAACATCTATTAGAAAGATGCAACGAGAACCTGTATCACCCAAAGTTTCCAATATGATAAAATTCGAGAAAAGAAAGATTAAAAAAGAAGGAAGGACGAAACAAATCTTGTAACTATAGTGTGGCCGGGAAGTTCTGCCACCCTAGGCGAGAACTAAAAAATGCCGCCCCCACCAAAAAAAACAAAACAAAACCGCCAATCCTATTTTAACAACCAAAAAAAAACAAAAACAAAAAATCCGTCCTTCGGCCGCCTAGTCTTGCCTAACGGTAGAAACGGCCCTGAAGTTCCCGTATCCCTTTAATGATAGTCATAGTTAACAAAATATTTACACATGCGTCTGTGTATTCGCCATCATGCTGTACACACAAATTCAATCGGTGCCACATCCTACTTGACATTTTTTGGAGCATGTCCGGTCTGATGGTTCGAAATGCATCGTCAACAGTATTGCGCAATTCTTCATTGGTAGCCTAACCACGTTCAGACGCGTAGGCATCAGTGGCGGCTATTCAGGGGAAGTTGGTGAAGTGGCACTTCACCAATTATTTATAATACTATATTATTTATTTATAATATAACAATTATTATAAGGAAAAATTTATTTTCCTTATCACATATGTTGATTTTAATAGAAACGTATTTTTGTATTTTGTAAGTCCCACGCCGTTGGTGCGGCACTTTGTTCTGGCACCGAGCCAAGTGAAGTAGGCTTTTATATGAAGTTTCTCAACCTCAGAGGCGGAGCGTAGCTGGATAACCGAAGCGATGGTTGTATGACAACCATGACATCACCCGCTGTATAGCATCGTATAGGTGAAGTTACAACTGAGAAACATGTTCCCTTCTTCCAATGTGAAATTCTTTCGCAGCGCGTTTGTTTTGCAGTCCTGTGCTGTTTTAAATATGAATCCTGTTTAAGATATAGTGTGTGTTTTATTAGAAACATCATTTTCACGTTGGAAAGACGAAGATAAGAAGAAAGTTATTATAATATTTTATATTAAATATTATAATATGTATTATATATATATAATATATATAATTTATAATATATATATTATGATATGTTATAATATAATTAGATAAGAAGGAAGTTAATATAATATTTTATATTATATATTATAATATATATATTATATATAATATATATAATTTGTAATATATATATATTATGATATATTATAATTATTTTCCTACTAGCTCTTCACCTAACTTCACAGTCACAAGCCGCCACTGGTAGGCATTGATGATTCCCCACAATGAATTGTCAGGCATCGTGAGGTGAGGACTTCGTGGTGGCCATTTCAATGGAGCTGGCGATGCTGGAATACTGCGACCAATCCAGCGTCCTGGAAAATGTTCATGAAGAAACCCGCGCACAGTAAGAGCGAAGAGAGCAGGTGCCCCGTCCTGGTGTAGCCATACGCGTTCCATGATACCCGCGTCTTCAAACTGTGGGATTAACAATGTTTGTAACATGTGTAAATAAGTTTCGCCATCAACATGACCATCAAAAAAAATATGGTCCAAACAAATGACATTTACATTTATTACTGCATAATAGGAGGTACAGGAACTTCCCGGCCACACTGTACAGATATAAGGCACTGCTGCTGAAAGAATTGTCAAATAACAGTTCACATGGCTAAATACAGCTCACAGCCAATTGCAAACTTTATGAACAACCTATGCTCTTAAACCACGTGAATGATTTACAGTTTCATCCATACAAACTGAACGTCACGCATCTATGGTAAGGGCTGGTCCATAGATCAAAATGAGGTTCCTTGCAAGACTGGAAGTGTTTGGCGTAAAAATGAATGGAAGTGGTTAGCGATAGAGAAAGCTTAATTAATTATACGTAGTGCAATTTTGTATCAATTTCCTTTCAAGATTGGTAATACACAAAACAATTATGGATAAATAGAGTTTTTATATAATGTTTGTTTACGTGTGTACGAGTAACTTTTGTACGTTTGCATCTTTCAAAAGCGAAATCACAGTGATGACATTCATTTTCAATGCAGGCACTTGAACCAGTGAAGGAAATTCGGATTTTGATTCTGATACATTTTCTCAAGATCTCAGGCTTCTCACAGACACATTAGATGCAATAAATATCTTAGCTAAGAGGTCATTTGGGTCATCCTTAAGCATCTCATAGATGAGGCTTCTCATCATCTTATAGGTGATGGTGACTCCAGAAATGGTCGAGAAGTGTCCAATAGGAGTACCCAGGATTTGCGAATGGAAGGGGTTTTAAGGATTATGACTGTAGCAAAAAAAAAAAAAAGTACTGTCTTTTTCTAGATGGGGACGGCGAGGTTACAAACAAAGCGATGAACTTTCAAACCAAGAAAAGGTCCAAAATCGATTTTTTTTTTTCCCCATTTCCGGAAGGGTACAACCAGTACCAATCTTCCCCTAGATACGACAGTGGCAGAGTGGCCTTATCATCGGCTCTTCTCTCCCTGTTGCCACTGTTGTGAAACATCGAGATATTCCTCATAAATCCAGAACGAGGCACGCATAGTTTTTCGTCAGATTAGCTTCGGCTGATACCTATTCCTGTTAGAATGGATCGGATAATTGGCCGATCCGGTCAAATTTCTGTTTCCTGGCACTAGGAGCTGGATAGTGGGATCCCTGTAATTTCTTTAGATTGGATGGTGGCTCGCAGGGATACATGTGTTCTAAAATTGATTCAATTACCAGGTATCCAGTAGTTTTTACGACCCTGTGTATCCTTAGTTTGAATTCTTTTCTACTTGTATCCTCTACGTGCAAATGAAGCTTAAGTCATAAGCGTATATAGAGGGTCAGCCTCCCTCCCTCCCAAACTCAAAATGTATAGACTACATCTTACTCTCTTTCGTGTTTTTTTTTGGTTGGATGGCCGCTTGAGGGGTATCTTGGCCCTTCCCAGACCTATATATATTCCTGGTTAAATCAAAGCTTCTTAATCTTCTGGAAAGTAACAAATTAAATTAACCTAAAACTTCAAAGAAAAACTATAGAAAACACACGATGACTAAACAACGATTTTATTTTATTATTATTTTTTTTGCACTTTAATTTTGATTTTATTACTAATATTTTAATATACTCATGGACAAAAAAATTAGCGCACCAAGAAATAATTGCGG
>JAFIDM010009631.1:123092681-123134878 GCA_023159025.1 Thereuonema tuberculata
CTTCCTTGGCCTGCCCGATCCCCAGATTTGTCTCCAATCGAGCATATCTGGGATCATTTGGGACGACGAGTTGGGCATCCCACGAGTTTGAACGAACTAGAGGCAAGGTTACAGCAAATATGGAACGAAATGTCTCAAGACATCATACAGAACTTGTATGACTCAATGCCCGATCGTATCGCATCGTGCATTCGCGCTAGAGGGGGTCCAACGGAGTATTAACTCCTCCGTTCTTTTGCCTTTTTCTCTGAAATAAATTATCCTTTTTCGTTGATTTTCTTATCATTTACTTATATCAAAGTAGTCATTACGTATGTAAATTTTCGTTTCATTTTGACGACTCCTTCTTGGTGCGCTAATTTTTTTGTCCATGAGTGTACAACAAATTCTTAATAAGCTATGCGAGTTGCTAGCGTTAATTTGTTTTTACCCTCTTTTATTGTTTATTTGATTTTTTGAAATTAGTGAACTAAGGGGTCGTTGTTTTAAATGTTTGTCCGTTTGTTGTATTGTCCCTTTCACTGAGCTGAGATATGATGGGCGGGACCGGGCTGAAGAGGGTGTTGAAACCTGAAACAGCGGCGTCTCCGATATACAGCAAATAATCTAAAATCAGCTCAGTGAAAATTTTTTTGTTTTTTTGTTGTTTTTTGTTGTTGTTGTTGTTTAGTTATCGTGTGTTTTCTATAGTTTTTCTTTGAAGTTTTAACATTGTAACCACGTTAATTTTGATTTCATTAAATTAACCTAAAATAGGATGGCCCAGCAAAACTTTGGTAAGGAATGATAGAACCTTAACCTAAACACGCCAAAGTTAATTAAAAACTATTTAATCTCACCTAAGCCAAAGTTAATATAGTCACACATGTTTTCATAAACTAAAACTTTCACGAAAGTTTCAATTTCCAGAATAAATCATTTTTGAGTTACAGTAAAACCCCGTTATTACGCTCGTCAAGGGACCATGACCTACAAGCGTAATAAGCGGGATAGCGCTGTAGACGGGAAATGATTTATGAGATGGGGAAAGAATTAGACACCATTTTACAGGAAACATACATGACTCTGCAATAGATATACTGCAAATATGAGTTTATTTCCTATTAAAAAGATCTTTGATTGTGGTTTGCCGGGTGTGTGTGCTAATGTTATGAATTATGACATTTTCAATGCGCTTCAGGTAACTATTAACGTCAATTGATACACCACTAGGAGCAATACTAATATATTTTCGGAGCAGATTTATTGCACACTTTACTTTTTTACGTTTGCAACAACCCATCGCTGCATCAGTAATTGCATTTGCATCCCTGTTTTTCATTATTGTTCGCAGACTGGACGAGGGAATTCCTAGAGATTCTGCGACATCCTTCTGACTTCTGTAGAATTCTCGTCGTACTTACGGAGAATTTGAAATTTTTCACTTATAGAAAGGGATTTCCGCTTCGACATTTTGCACAACTGTATCACAGACCCGCATTTCACAGAGTTCAAAGATTCCCTCCTACTAGGGAAAGAAAAAAGAATCTTTACAGTGTTGTATTTCTTTTCGATACAAAATTTCCGATATAAAAAAGCGCTACAAGCGGGATTTGAAGCGTTGTAAGAGGGTAAAAGTATACAGAGATATATAGAAAATTCCAGGGACCGTATAAAAGGAGCGTAAAGAACGGGATAGTGCTATAAGCGGGAGCGTTATATCGAGGTTTTACTGTATTTTGATTACTGACCCGGTAGCCAAGTGGGCCCGGTAGCCAAGTGGCAAGGCACTTGACTGCGGGTTGGAGGGAGGTGGGCTCAATCCCCGACTCGGCGGATGTCGGGAATTTTTCCAAGCTCAATTCACCTCCAAACGGGTCCTAGGGTCCACCTAACCCTCTGTTGAATTCCCGAGGTTTCTTTCCCGAGGATACAGGAGGGCGAGCGTTCAGTCACAAGGTCAATGAAACGTTGGGTGCAGGCCCGGCCATAGAGGGGTGCAGGGCCCCAGGCGAGCTAGAAATGCATCCTCCCCCCTCCCTTTCTTCAATGATAATGCCCTGATCCCCTCCATCGATCCAACTTCCCTAAGACCTCCTTTCTAAAATTACATATTTTTTTGGTTATCTACAGTTCGCTACAATCATGGCTTTGTTGGAGCAAGTCCAATTTGAAGCAAATGATAACCAGAAAATTTTCTTTACCGAATGGAAGTTTGATGATCGAAAAAAATCTTCAACCAGGCTCCAGGCGGTCGCCTAGATTCGCCCCCCCCCCCCCCGCCGGGCCGGCACTGTTGGGAGCCTTACCTCCAGCTCTCCCATGGGCCCCAGTCCTACCTACCTTGATCACTGACATGCACAATATTGATCAAATATATTCCAACTTAAAATTAAATTTAAAAAATTAGGAACTAGTGCAGTATCATGTACTTACTATTAAAACTATAAGCATCAAGCAGATGGCTTTTCTTTCTTATTTTACTTTTTTCATGATACATGAAGAATGTCTGAGTTGTTAAGATTTCATTTTACAGTGCATTTAAAACTGTGTTTTAGCGACAATGTTTTTCGCCAAAAGTTTCATTTTTCTTTTGAATTGTGGTAGTCTATTTTTATAAATGTGTTATAGTAAATTTCCTATTTTGGTATTTGTTTTTTGTTTTGGTCGAGAATTTAAACTTAAAAAATAAGCGAAACTTAAAATAAAAATATAATAGTAATGATGGAAAGGTATTTAATAGTTTATTGAAATAAGTCAGAAGTTACTTAAACAAGCAGTAATATACGTAAAAGTAAAACAATTTGCAAGAAGGCATAAAAATACCTAACCATGGTATATTTAACATTAAATCAGGTAGTTCCCGCAACAGTGAACCATATCAGGTTTTAGTTGCAGCCGATTAAAAAAAAAGAGAGTTGAAAGATCTTCAGCGGAGATTTTTAATACATAATTTTCATTTACAAAATTATTACTAGATAATAAGTAAAAATGGGTTGCAATCAAAAGATGAAGATCCATCAAGAATTCTAAACTTAAATTACTAAGAGCGATTTAGCACAAACTGTAAATTATTTTTCTTTTCTTTTCTTTTTGCATCTTCTATTAAATAATTTATGTTTAATCAATCAATAAATAAATTATTTTAGGTAAATAATTATTAATTCACAATCATTCTATTACATCTAGAATAAATCAGAAACTTAAATGAATAAAAAACGGAAAAAAAAAGGAAAACGTATTAACCAATAATATATTCCGTTCTTTCATTATTGTATCTCCTTTTTTCTGAGTTGCACTCTCGATATCAAACCATACCCATTAGAAAAGAAAGGATTTAAAATTTTTGAGAAAATTTACGTTTCTTTTTATGTACTTCTAATCCTAATACTGTTAGCTGAGATAATATAAACAATAGAGTCAAAACTGATAAAACTGCAATCAATTCAGCTTTGAAGTGCTCTGAGCAGATGATTACAAAATGGCTTCCGACGAACTGAATTATTTGTGGTTGAAGTATAAGAATTTAGTTTTAAACAATCCAGAACGGACTGGAGACTTAGAAACTTTTGTGAAATGGATCTCTTACTTTATTTCCTGTAAGAATTTATTCATTATTATTTTTTCTCCATTTTACTTTTTTTAAATAATTGTATTCATGAAATTGCAAAATTCTAAATCCTGTTATAAAATTTTAGAATAATCTGTTGCAATGCCGGTAACTTTTTAGAAACAATCAGTAGGAAACGTTCAAAAGGATTTGACTGTTATTGATCTCTTTGTTTGATTTAAATGTGCTTGAAGTCCTTTTAATTTGTCATTGCTCATAGTCTGATTTCTAGTAAATTTAATTAAAAAAATTGTTTACACGAGTATTATTAATACTAGTGAAAATTGGTATTTCATAGTATTATAATTGGTTTGCATTTACTATAATGCCCTTGCTTGGAAATTTTTTTAACTCTTGCAGATCTTAGCAGTTCATTAATATAATTTTACAAACAATGATTTTATAAACTGAGCGATTTTATAGTTGTAGTTTTATATCTTGATAAAAACATTGGTTTCGGTTGGGGGACTGTTTTCTTTTCCCTGCTATGTAGCTGTAGTTTGAGATCGATTCGGAATTTTCTTACGAATTTTTTACCAAGATTTTTTATTATAGATTTGTAATTACTTATACTTTTTATTACAGCTTTCTAATAAGTAGAAGTATATTTCAATATATTATGTTCATATTTCCAAAATATAAAATTTTCCAAATATAAAAATATCTTGCCTCCCAGAAATTGATTTTTGTAAGACTTGATCACCACTCCCTTTTTTTATCCATTGAAAATAGCCCTGGTTATTGTTATAATCCTGAGGGAGATAATTCTCTTTATCATTATGAAAATAGAATAATCAAGAAGGATGTTTACCAAGTTGTGGGCTACTTATTTGGATTGATGCAGAATTAACTTAAGAACTAAAATGTCTGAAGCAGTAAATTGGCAAGAGTATTTCAGCAGTTTTGGCAATTTATATATATTAAAGTTTAGTTAAAGCTAGGTCTTGTCGTTTTGAGATGTACACGTTATTTAACATGTAAAATAGTTTCAGAGAAATAGTTGTTACTATCTTGTAAAGTAAAAATCAATTTTACCAGCGTATTTTAGATGCTAAATTACTTCATTTTTACAAACTGTTGTTTAATTACTAATTTTTGAGAAATAATTTTTAATTACACACAAGGAAGAAATAAGTAATTGAAATGAATTTGTTTAGCAAATGGCTTTCACTAGCTTAAGGGATTCATCTGCAAAATTTATTTATTTTTATTTTGAAAAGTGATTTTACTAAGTTGAACTGATTTTATGGATTTTTAACCATATGCAGTTAACTCGATGAATATGAGATGATATGCACTGGTGGAAAATGAAAAATGAAGTACAGTATTTGCGTATGGTACTGATAGAGGGCAGTAAAAGCAATGATCAAAAGCATATCACTGTGGAAGAAGCGATTACTGCCTGTGGACAATCTGAGCCCCTATCAGCAGTTGCTGACCTGCCACAAGAGTGGTTGACTGTACTGTGCACCAAAGGTGGTGGTGAACATTGTAGACATGCCAGAATGGCATAGGCAAGCACAGTGTGTGCAATTAAGGAGGTTTGAGCGAAGTTGTATTGTGGATCTGCTGGGTAATGAGGCTGGGTGGTCGTTCCTAAGAATCGCTCAACACGGATGTGAAGTGTCCACTGTGCATCAGAGTTGGCACCAGTGGTCTGAGGAAGGTGTAGATGCTCATCAGCCTGGTTCTGGATGACAGCAGCACATGGAAGCATGCCAGAACCGCTGCATCATACAAGCGGACATTGCAGATTGCACAGCAACCACAGAACAGATTAGGACCAGTATCGTATCCGGGATGTCAGCTAGACCATCTGCAACCATTTGCTGGAAGCTGGGCTACGACTAATCCTCACGCCTTGCCACCATGCAGGCTGCCTCCATTGGTGTCGCAAAAGAAGCATCTGGTGGGATGAATGGAGCAGCATTATGTTTAGTAATGAGAGCAGGTTCTGTCTTGGCGCTAGTGATGGTCGTTTGCGCATATGGCGTCGACCAGGTGAGTGGTACCTGCCACAGTGTATACGGCAATGACACACAGGACCATTACCCGGCATCATGGTATGGGAAGCCATAGCCTACTATGACCATTTCCCTCTGGTTGTCCTACAGGGAACATTGAGGAGTGTAGCATACATCCAGAACATCATCCAACCCATTCTGTTGCCATTTCTGCAACGTCAGGAAGATGTGCTCTTCCAACAGGACAGTACTCGTCCACACACTGCTCATGCAACCCAACGAGCTCCCCAAGGCGTTCATCAACTCCCTGGCCAGTATGATCACCATACCTGTCTCCCATTGAGCTTGTGTGGGACTTGATTGGACAGCATCTGGCCTGGTCTGCAACACTGGCGACAAACCTTCACCAACTGTGTCGCCAGGTAGAATGTGCAGAGACCTCCATTCCCCAGAATGACATTCGGCATCTCTACGATCATCTCCATATAAGAGTGCAGGCCTGCATTGCTGCTGGAGGAGGGAACACAGGGTACTGACATGATCTTTTGACACACACTGGAGCCTCTGTACATAGGCATACTACCCGTGCGCGTGATCATGTAAAGTGTACAACCTATAGGATGTCTGAATAAAATTTCATTCTCCTGGGACCATGGCTTCAGGATGTTCATTTTCCACCAGTGTATTTGGATGCAGATCTTGATGTAACATTTCACCAATTCTTTTATCCTTGGTGTCTCTTCTAGTATCACTTTCATTCAGATCTTTGCAAGTATTTGAATTAGTTTCCTTATCTTAATTCTATCTTTTTTTTTTATTCATTTGCCTTTATTCTTTCTGCCATTTACATCTTCTTACCTTCTGTAAGATGTTTTTAAAATCTTATTCATGATTTTCTTGCTTCTTCCTTCTATCCTTGTTTTCCAGTGGATCTTGCTACTTATGGTGCTTCAGTATTAGTTTTAGGTTGTTCTTTCTCTGGTTGAACAAACTGCAAATTGCCTTTCTTTGTTAGATTTATCTATTATGTTATTGCCAAGATGCAGTATGCTTCAGTCATACCAACTCCTTGAGAAGCTTGAAAAACAGAATAAATTTCCAGTCAATCAGTATTTTGTTGTATTATCCATTTAGTCGTGTCCGACTCTTGGTGATACTATGGACAAACTTTCTCCAATTTTCATGATCATTAGTGGCATTCTTTAAATCATGGAAACTCAAATTTGTGTCAATCAGTAACTAATGGTTAAAAAAAAAGCTTTTATCTCTGAAATAAATGGTATATAAGTAAATTCTCTCTCTCTCTATTTATTGTTTTCCAGACTTTTGTATTATCGTACTTTTTACAATATTAAAATACCTGAAAGAAAATAATAGCCAATCCTTGATGATACTATAACTTGGGAAGGTAATATGTTAAAAGTTAAACTAACCTAGTGCAAGTCGGTGGCCCTTCAGCTCGAGGGAGACAAGGCTCCCAGCATTTTCTGACCAACAGGACTAGTTGAGGTAGGGTGGTCAGCTCAATGCACTTCCTCCTTTAACCCCTAGGACATAATCCTGGTACCTATTTTAGAGAGGGTTGGATGGATGGATCGATCCTCGAACCCATCTGGAAGAGAATTCTTGCATAAAAAGCTGAAATGTAGACATTGATTAGACCTTCATTCTGCATTGGATTTAAAATGATGATGATGATAACTTTAAGACAAGTTATTTTTCACCAACACAGTTGACCCTATAAATATATCTTTAGGCGCTTTGCTCATGAACGTACTGAGGATTTTGAAATGAGAGGAGTTATAATGGATCTATTCAATCAAAAAAGAAGTAGTGTCCTTTTCGATAATGAGAGGGGGGGGGAGTTACAAACAAAGCAATGAGCTTTCCAACCAAATTAAAAGCAGGTAAAAAAATCCCAGATTTTTTCTATTTCAGATGTGATGGTGGGGGGGATTACAATCCCTACCAACTCTCCCACCCCTCTGTACTTCAATGGCTTTGTTGCTCAACTGATAGCATCACTTGTTTGTGAATTTTTTTTTCAGCATCTTATTTCTCTTTCATATGAACTCAGGTTTCTCCTTAATGAAATGAAGACGACTATTTTAATGATGTTAAGATTAATAAGCACTGAACTAGCTCTCTGATTTCCATTTTGTACTGTTAGACTGTTAATAGGTGAGCCATTACTTCCTCTCCTTCTTCAAGGAAGTGACCAAGACAAATGTGTAAATACAAAATTTTCTTTTATTTTAATTTTATTTTTTTCTTATTTGACTTTAATCTGGGAATAAAATTATCCATATGTGATCATTTGTATATGAGTAATTTTGCCATTGCTGGAACATTGTAAATGGACATATTTGAAATGTTGTACTGGTGATATCAACTTACTCGATTTTAAATAACCAGCAAAAAAGAAGATGCAAAACCTGAAAAAAAAAATCAAGAAGTAAGCATAGTTGCTTAACAGTTATAAATTCTGCATTATTTCATTAGTTTCTTCTGTGATTTTTCTTTCTTTTCCTTTATACATTTCTTATTTAATTATTTTTTTATTTTTGTGAGAAATCAACAAGTGACTTCTGCTACTTTCTTTCAGGGTGACTAATAGGTACTATTCTATCTTAATTCCATTCTGAGATTAATAGCAATAAAGTAGTAATTTGTTTATGAAGTGAGTTAGAGAGAAACCAGGGAAAAAAGGCCTGATATTGTTAAATTTTTCATTTTATTGAGAAAGATTAAAATTGTAAAAATTCATTCTAATTAATGATAATATACTTATTAAACTAATGAATTTATTTATTTAATAAATGATAATTTTGTTTTATGCTTCTACAATATATATCATTAATTTCTAAAAGAAGCAAAATGAATTTGGAAATTTAATTGACATAGTCTGTAAGTTGTGATGTTGAAGCATTCTCGGATTTAATTTGAGTAATAAGATCTGCTTGTGTTAAGAGTAATGAAACACTGTACATTTCAGAAGTCCTACTAAGTCTGAGATGATTAATCATTTGTTATTCTGCACATTCAAAAATCACTTGATACTTTTTGAAACTGCAGAATCGAATTACTGATCAGAACAAAAACTATAAGAAAAACTTCAGATAATAACTCAATGGAAATAGAATGTAGAAAATTTTGTTTATTATAATTTTGTTATTAATGCTTCAATGAATATAGCGCAGTTGTAAATCATTCAGCAGTAAATTAATAAACTAGTGTTTGATCTTCCTGAATTTTTTTTTTCCCCTCAGCTTTTTGTTTATTTTACTCTTAAGCTATTTTGTTAAATTTATGTCCAGTATTCTTTATCATTAATTGGAAAATTTATATAGACTTCTGAAATTTTATCTATGTATCTTTTCTTTTTATTGTTTTCCTGACTTCTTGATTTCTGATCTTAATTTTAGGGTACCAAAATTCCTGGAATCAATGTTGATAGCATCTTTAATCCTTGCTAATGATTTTAAAATATTTATGCCCATTTTGCCTTTAAGATCAGAGATAAGATTTCCCCATATTAAAGAACTGTGAAGGCTCATTTAACACATAGTAGATTTTAATGATTTTTATTTCTGCATAACCAGTCCTTGACCTTTGACAAGCTTATTCAAGTTTATAAGATGGCAAATTCAGTTAAATATTTTTCTTCAGTATCAGTTGCTATCCAAAATTTCCAAAGCCATTTTCCTCAGAGCTGCGAGCTTATTGGGTGATCATTTTTGGTTTTTCTGGGTAAGTTTGTGACAAAATAAGTACGCTGTTTTACTAGATTACCTCACCCAGTTGATTCTGTCTTTGTCTACATACTTTAAGTATTATTCTTGTCATTTTTAATGTGCAGATCTTGAGGCCATTTCACTGTTAAAACTTAATAATGTTAGATGGCTGTGTCTTTAAGAGTTTATAGATCAAGTTACATATATAATTAGTAGAAATTATTAATTATTACATTAACAAATAACATTCATTTTAAATATTATCTCATATTCACATATTCTTCTTTTAGCACGGTCAAGTAGGGTCTTATCTGAATTGATTTATTGTGCATCCAATCTTGTAATTCTCCTTAATGACACCATTCTTGAAGAACATTGTAATTCTATTAGTATAGTAAGTATAACTTATACTTTGATTATTTCTGCATAAAGATTGTGTAGGTAAGAAATGCAAATATTTAGGAAGATTATCATTTTACTTATTTGTTTATAAAGTTGCATTGAATATTGTATTTGCAGTATGTTCAAAGTAATGGATACTTAAAGTTAAAAATAATAGAGACTTATTCATTGTATAAAAGTTATACATGTTGAAACTGTGCACTATCAAATTTGAGATACTCTATTAAGCTTTATTTATTAGTTAAATAATGGCCTTCCAAAATTTTTTGAAGTGTATATGTATAACCCTCTATGTTGCATGTTCATCCAGAAACTACACAAACTTGCATTGCAACCATTGTCTTCTCATAATTGAATAAAAATATAAGTAGCATTTTGATTTTGTTTTGCGCTATGTAAAATGTATCGTATATGTATTCATCAGTAGATCTGCACATCAGTTGTGGTTTTTGCAACTTAAATTCTGTAGCTTCTCTACAGACCATCATCTGTACTGTTCCCAAGAAAGGAGCATTCTAGATGAAAAAATCAACCTGATTTGCCTGTGAAAAACTTTACATCCCTATCAATTCAGTGATGTCACATTATCTCCCCAAGAGAAAATGCATACCCCCAACATTCTTGAAATATTGCAGTGCAGAGTTGATTGATTTAAACCTTCATTGGGGTTCTTTTAGGACATTGTGGAGAACAATATTTTAAATTATTGTTTCTGTGTCATATAAAAAAGCATTCAGCAAATTCAACCATGAGGCAGCATTCAACATTTAGATGTTTGGGATCCTGTTAAAAGATATCTGAATATGATTATATAAAAATATCGTAAATCCCTTAATGGGATAATTTCCAGCAAGGTATTCAATAATTGATGTTATAAACATTTCCAACAACTTGATGATCTTCATTTTGAAGGCTGTTCTACACGAAAAATCTGCCTCGAGATGAATTCCAAGTCTTCCTAAATGATGTTCATTTGATGATATATCTCAATATGTGTCAGCATCATGACAAAGGTCCTCCATACTTCATTTGACTAAGGGCAGTTGTCTTATTCATACCTTTTCTAATAGTTTCATGAATGGAGGTTGTCCATTTACCTAGCCCACTGAGATTTTTAGATCCTTCATGATTTTTTAGCTTTATTCAAGGGAAGTTATTGGAAAATGAAGAAATAATAATAACAAAAGATCTCAGCATGTGCACAGAGGATTTAATAAATATTGTAGACACTTTCAAGAAGACCTTGACATTTTCATATTGTAGACCTTTACAGTTTCAAGAAGACCATCGATTAATGTCAATAAATTGAATTAATGACTCAAGTTCAAAATGCATAGTTTAAACACTTACTAGGAGACAACATACCCTGTATATCGTGGATTTTCATACCCTTTTGGGAGATGAAAATACACATGGAGTACTTCAAGAATATATATGTATCCATCTATATATATATATATATATATATAATATACAGTCGAACCTCTAATCCATCACCTTCGAGTCTGAGGGTACGGTCGGAAGGCACAAAAAGGTCGGATTATCAGAAAATACAGATTTACAGTAAAATATACGAATTTACTGCTTTGTCAAGCAGTTCAAGTTTAGGCTTTTTCAATGTTTTGCGATTCCTAAGAGCGTTTTCACCATCTACCGTCACTGTATATGCAAGTAAACAAAACAATGGCACGACGGGTGGTAAGTTACTGACGAGTCGAGGACAAGTTCTGCCGGCTCGAGCACGGTCGGATCAACCGGAGTGGCGGACCAGCCGAGGGCGGACGAGAGGGGTTGTACTGTGTGTGTATGTATATATATATATATATATATATAGGGTGGGCAAAATAAAACTGGCCCGGAAAATAAATTTACAGATATACTTCAAATATTGACCAGAGGACTGACCCTTGTTAAAGAACAGGAGAACTGCCCAGCACAGGAAATGCTGGAAACCGTGATTTCGATGACCAATGGGTTGCTGTCAAATGTTTGCACATGTGCATCTCCCGCATGCTCTGTCCCGAGTTCGTCGCCGTGTCGTTATGTGTGAGTGAGTGAGAGGAGCAGACGTGTTTAGGGACCAGTTTAAATCAACATAAAATGGTGCTCACGATAAAACAGCGTATTTTCATTGTCGAGTGTTATGCAAAGCACGATTCATGGAAAACCTGTGCGGAACTGTTTGTGCAAGAGTTTAAGACTGTAAATGTTTTGGCTAAACCTCCAGCAAAGTCTTCAATGCAAAACTTAGTGGCAAAATGGCGTGCAATGGGCTCTGTAGTAAATAAAAACCGTAACAATCCGAAAAGAGTTCGAACACCAGAAAACATTACTCGAGTGCAGGAAAGCCTGGAACGAAGTCTGATGAAATCTCAACGCCGTTTATCTGTGTGAGTGGAAATTAAGAGATCGTTGTGTCGAAACATTATCAAAAAGACCTGCATCTGTATCCTTACAAATTTACTGTTGTGCATGAGTTAAAGTGTACAGATGAACCTTCGCTTGTTGAGTTCTGCTGGTGGTTTCTGAGTGAAGTGGAGAAAGGACTTTTGGATCCCCAGTTTTTCATTTCTTCAGATGAGGCCTGGTTCAGCCTGTCAGGGTATGTGAACTCTCAGAACACGTGCCATTATGCATCAGAAAATCCCTATCACTATGCGAAAAGCTGTTGCATAATCTCAAGATTGGTGTGTGGTGCGCAATGTCTGGTGTCCACATCGTAACATGATTCTTTCACCAAATGTTAATGCTAATCGTTATGTTCAGACACTGTTTAATCCATGTGTGGAGCACCTCACAGAAGATGAACGGATATTTTCAGCAAGGCGGAGCTATCGCATATACCACCTTGACAACCTTGTCACGAGTGCATGAGGTGTTCAGTGAGGAGAGGACAATCAGCAGAGGCAGTGCAATCAATTGGCCACCTCGGATCACCTGATCTCTCTCCCTGTGATTTTTATCTGTGGGGCAAATTGAAGGATCAGGTGTACTCCAATAATCCTCACACACTGGAAGAGCTACAGAAGAACATTGAAAATGCTATTGCTGCTATTCCTCAGGCAGAGCTGCTATGCGTGTCTCACATTTTGATAAATCGAGCACAGCGCTGCACCGACATCAACAGTGGTTAATTCCAGCATCTTCTGTGATGTTCATAAATCAGGGTCAGTCCTATTGTCAATATTTGAAATATATCTGTAAATTTACCGTATTATCCGGCGTATAAGACGACTGGGCGTATAAGACAACCCCCAATTTTTTCAATTAAAATATAGAGTTCGGGATATACTCGCCATATAAGACTACCCATCTTCCAACGCACACCAAATAAAACTAAAAAAAAAAACATCAGATTTGATTTCAGTATGGTAATTTTAATTCAAATGCTTATGACATGCAGATACTTAGCAGGAAAACTGTCACTTATAAACATAACGCTGTTTGTCATCAAACATGTAAACATAAAACAGTGCAAGTGGATTAAACTTTTCCTTTAAAAGCGATGTACCTTACCGGCGATTGGCTGGTTGTTGTATACAAAGCCTGCTTGGATTGGTTAGCTCTCCTTGGCTCCAAGTAACTGTAGCTTTGTTTATTCTAGTGCATTATTTTAATGCTACATTTTTTTAGAATTTCACTAAAACCATAGTATTTCTTAACTGTAGCCTTGTTTATTATGTCCCCGCTCTATCTCTTTTTTCCATACCCCGGGCGTCCCAGACGCCTACAGCTCGCTCCGCTCTTTCCACGTGTGAATCCTGGTGAGTGATTTTCTTCTATCGTACTTGTACAGCGCCATTTTTGCTGCTTTCATACAGTTGACGGGGATGCGGCCGCGGCCGTTTGAGCTTCCCCCCACCATATGCGGCGACCGCAGTTTCTCCAGTTCGGCTCGGAAGTTTCAGCACCCAGCGTATAAGACGACCCCCGACTTTTGAGAAGATTTTCCTGGTTTAAAAAGTCGTCTTATATGCCGGACAATACGGTATTTACCGGGCCAGTTTTATTTTGCCCACCCTGTATATAGGTTTGGATTTCCTGTAATAGCTTAGACGTCAGAAATGCAACAGTTCTGTTCTGTTGTCGGCAATAGCTCAGATGATTATGTGCTGGCCTTCTATGGTCAAGATCCTCAGATTTAAATTGCCGTGTTATCTTCCTTTCTTTTTTCATCAATCGTTTTTTTATTATTTCTTCTTTTTCTGTCTTGGTTTGTTTTTCTTTTTCCTTGTATTAATATAGTTTTTTTATTTATTATTTTTGCTCTTTCTGGCTTACATTAATATGACTAGAAATTTTAAATATTATTGCTTTTAATTAGATGATAAAGTAAAGTGTTACTTTATTTTTATGACTATTATTTGTATACATGATCAAATATCAAAATTTCGTTATAGTTTTCTTCACCCTTTTTTTCCCTTTTTTATTAGGCTAATGTATTTTTTTTATTACTTACATTTGTAATATAACCCAGAAAAAATATGATTAGAATATTTAAATGATAATCCCTTTATTTTTTTTAATGAAAGTAATAAGCAAAAATGTATTAACACAATGAAAAACAAAAGATGAATGAAAAAAAAAAAAAAGAAAGATGAAAGCAAAAGAAGAAAGTAAATAATATTTGGTTGTTTTACTTAAAATCATTTTATATATTTTATATTTATATTTTATATAAATTGTTTTATATAAATAATAAATCAAATAAGAATGCCTTTTGAGTCGAGCTGATACTCTTTGTTCTTGTTTTTTATTTTCTTGATTTTAGTCTTTGAGGGGGTCACAGTTTCCATCATGTATTATAAATAATAAAGTCATAAAAATAAAGTAACCATTTTACTTTATCTTCTAATTAAAGGGGATAATATTTAAAATTTCTAGTACAAAAATAATAAATAAGTATATTAACGTAAGGAAAAAGAGAAAAACATAAAAAAAAAAAAAAAAAAAAAAGATATAGCATTTTTTTTTTGATTCTATAGATTTTGATCCTAGGATCTTGACCACAGAAGGCCAGTTTATGATTCTAGTTGTTGCCAACAACAATAACATTTCCAACATGTTGTATTTCTGAAATTTAAGCTATTACAGGAAATCCAATGAAAACAACATCAAATATCTGGAAATTCCTGGAAGGTTGGCCTTCAAATCTATATATATTTTGGAAGTACTCCAATATTACTTTCATCTTCCAAAAGGGCATCAAAATCTGTGATATACAGGGTATGTTATCTCCTTGTTAATGCTCATTTAATAGTTGTTGTAAAATGAAATATTTGCTATCAGAACTTGTTGTTCAATCCATATCCACAATTATATTTTTGGTAAGTATGCTAATAAAACATTTTTTTTTCAGGATGACTTGATTAATAATCTACCTTAGTTTAATTACTTTCTTCTGAAATATCCTTTATTAATTCTCATAACAAATGGGTTAAAATTAGATCTCAAGTTGACTGCTTTGATATAACAGTGCTACTCCATCCAATGTTGCAAAAAAATAAATATAAAATAATTTCTGCTTATTAAGTGCTTTTACTAAAAAGTTTTATACTATATCTCAGAGAGTAGAAAACAAAGAAGAAAAAATCATAAAAATATTTGTTAGTAGTGGTAGATTCACATAACTAAATCTACAAAACAGACTTAGAATAAAAACAAAAATTGTAACTTCAAAATTAAATTTTTGAGGAATGTTAAATCTTTTTGACTGGAAATTGATATCTTATTGTTGAGATAAAATTATCAAAATATGCTAAAATTAGAAAGATTTGTTGGTAGTTGAGCTTTATTTTCAAACTAGATGTAGTTCCTGGAATGGAACTTCCTGGAAAATTTGTCCACCAGCCTCCCTCCTTCCCAACCTCTACTCAAGTTATAGAGAATAAAACCTTGTGGTGGGCTTCTCCAGCTTTGTCCATTCATATAGAGATATTGCACTTTATATAGTTCTAATTGGGGGAGAAAATGATAAAAAAAAAAAAAAAACTTTAAATGAAAAAATGTAAAATGCATTACAACCATAGGATCCTAATCAATTTTTAAGCAAATTTGGTCTTTTATACTTTAAAGGGTATAGGGTTGCATAAGTTTCAGAAAAGAAGACAGTTACTTTATTCAGATATTATTTATGGAATGTATTCTGATATTAAAAAAATGATTCAGTGAAAATTTTTTAAAATATCTATGAGCAGTAAAAAAAAAAATAATATGTATTTCATTCTGGACATTTAAACATGAATTCGAAACATGCAGTAGTTCATCCTGAATATAAGTATGGAAGAAAAAAACAAAAGTCAGCATATCCATTCATTAAATTCACAATTAATTTAAATTGCTGATTGGTTGTTTCAGTTGGAATGAATTTGATTTCTACTATTCAATTTCATTATATCATTGGTGGATACTTGCAATAGTAATGAAAAAGCTAAACTGTTTGGAATGGTAAACAAAGCTTCATTCAGTTGTTTATTACAGTTGTCATTTTGTAATTGTTTCTAATTTCCAAATGACTGCTGGTTGTTGCTGAGTTCCTATCAGGCCCCCCCCACATCAGATTCCGGGCCCAGGTACCAAATGCAATACCGGGCCTTTCCCCCCTCCCCGCCTGTTATGAACAAAATAAAAAAAAAAGGGAATCTCCAAATCGACAAGCCCGGGCCCCTTTGACGGCGGGGCTCCGGTGCTGAGGGACCAACTGAGCCCCCCCCCCCCCTTGTGTGGGCCCTGGTTCCTATGCTTACACATATGCTAATTTCTTTTTGTTAAGCACTCTTCTGCTGATGTTGAACTATCCATTATACAGTTATAGTTAGTTATATCGTAGCCATATGAAATTATACAGTAATTTCATATGGCTATAATAGTTATATTAAACTACTTTTAATGTTAATAAATGTAAAAAAAAAACTTTAGTGTGTTTTTAATGTTTACAACAAGTAGTTTTGTTAAGGGGAAGAAGAATGCTTGGGGTGCAATGAGATTTAACATTTTAAGGAAACCATTTATTCTCAGAATAATTGAAAACACTTCTGGGGAGGAAAGAAAACTCACTAATGGATTTAATGTTTTTCCATAGTATGTCCTGTTAGCATAATTACAAAATTTTGTGCATTAGAATTTACATTATTTTGATAATATAAATATGTATTATATTGAATTACTAATGTAAATACAGTAAAACTTGGATAATTCGAACTTGTTTAATTTGAAATTCTGGATAATTCATATTTTTTGCTAGGTCCCTAGAATTCTGTATTAAACTGTGTTAAAAAATCGTGGATAATTCGAAATTTATTTTGGATAATTCGAATTTTTCATACGATTGTCCTTAAAATATTACAGTAAAAATTGTTCCTGAGACTTTTCTCAGCTAAGATACATTATTTATTTTAACGGTCTTTCTAAGGAAAACAAAAGCGAGGGTTGGAATGTCACTATGTGGGGATTTCCTAGGATTTTTCTGTCCACCCTCTGTTGTTACCCTCCCCCCTCCCACACCCCTTCGGTCTCAGAGTCACGTGCGCTTCCTGTGAATGATTTGATGCGATTATATACATTTGTAGTTTTTGTACTTGTGCTTTAAGTATTGTTTATATGCTCTTACTATATCATTGTCAAAAGCTAAAGCTCCTTATAAGTCATTAACATTAGCTGAAAAGGTAGCGGTGAATAAGGAAGTGGAAAAAGGCCTTAAAAAGAAATCGCCAAGGAATTTGGAATTCCATCCAACACGTTATCGACATATTTGAAGAACAAAGATAAAATCTTGAGCAGCCAAAATGGCAATGGAAAAATTAGAAAAAGAACGAGAGGACCTGGCAACCCAGAGGCTGGAATCATATGCTAGGACACAAAGATTGCATTCAATGAAGAAATTAAAAATATCGACCTTTTTTTTGAAAGTGATGAATAATTAAGCTAGTAAAAAATGTTTGATTTAATGAAAAAAAAATATAGCAGTATTCTTAGATAAAGTTTATGCGTTAAATCTTTGATCGTGGAGTTAATCTTTTTTATTTATCTCTTCTGTTTGAGAGAATATATGTAATTCGAATTTTTGGATAATTCGAACTTTTTCTCTGGTCCCTTCAGCTTCGAATTATCCAAGTTTCACTGTATTAGTTAGATGTGTATTAATACATTGATATTCTTAGGATTCAGCAGATGATTTTAAACAACTTTAAGAAGGAATAATATAATTTATGAATCATTAGCAACGGAGAGAAACCATAAGGATTCCATAAATACGATACTTTATTTGCTAAAGGATTCTGCAAACTATGAAATGTATTATCACTCTACATTTTTTCTAGTACTGTTAAATATCAATCAGGAATCAAACAAACAAACAATCAGGAGAGGTACAAGAGTACCTCTCGTCTAGTCCATAAGAGAGGTTTTTTTTTGCAAGACAAAAACCCTTCTGATCATTTAATTTGTAGTTCAGGGAAAAGCTGAGCAATTTATAATCATTTGATGTAACAATGGGAACGGCCAGTGAGAGCAGTAATGAAAGGCAAAGTGTTGTCATCCATCAATTTCCTTTCAAGCTCCTAATACAATAATAATCATTTCATTTACAATAAGCATTGTTAAATGTAGTTAGTTTCATAATTATGTTTATTTATTTAATTTTTTTATAAATATAATTACAAAATACCATTTTATTTGTATTGCAGTTACCAGCTCTTCCAGAAGAGAGAATTCGAAAATATTTGGCAACAATAGGCTATGTTGAAGTTTTTGCTGAAATTTCCAGTTATAAATTATGGGGAAAGACTGGAAAGTGGATTGTTATTGCAATAATTGAACTTTTCAAGTAAGAGAAATCATTAATAAATATAAATAGCAAGAAATTTTAACATTTGATTGTTTATGGCTTTCTTATGAATCATAATCTCAATAGAAAAAAATGGTTTTAAAAAATTAAATCATTTTAATAGATCACTATATATCTTATTATTAGGGTTGAACTCTATTCAGATGAATTCTACTTATTACAATAAATTTTGTTCAAAATGTTATTTTATTATTAGATTATAAGTTGTGAATAAAAATTAGATAAAAACAGAAGCATTATATTTCATTACAGATTAGCTTGGAAATTAATATTACTCTTAAAGTATAAGTCTGGCATAATTAAGACTGTGACTTTACCATCACCAAACCGTAGAAGGATTATTGAAGCACTAAAAAAGAATTCAAATAGCATAAATGACTCAACCAGTAATGAAAATAGTGCTCCTTCTTCTGAATCCATGACCTTTAAACTTAGTTCTGGAAGAAAAATACGCACGTTGGCAGCCGGTAAGCAAAATATTTTCTTAAAAGTTATATTGTATAAAGAATTTAAACAGTGTCTTTTTATCAAAATTATTTGGATTTAAATTTTGTATTGCATATATAACTGGTGTCCAAAATTAAATTCTGATGGCCATTTTTTTTTTTTTTGACAAAAACATATGCAACCAAACCACCACCTTCACCAAATCTCTCTTCCTGATGCTTGAGTGGCAATTATGGTTCTCTCCAGAGGAAATAGCATCAAAAATCAGTCTGTAAATCAAATTGGAAAATGTCTATAAACAGAATGCTGATCTATTGATGCCTTTTACAGGGATAGTGTTTGGCTGCACCTGATCAAATGAACTTTCATATTAGATGAAGTGAGACGGATATACCATGAGCCATCTTGCAAAAAAATGCCATTCTTGTATAAGCTACCTATAGCTTTCTTTTACCTTGAAGCAGTTCAACAAAAATAGAAGAATTTGAAAGTAAGTTGCCTGATTGTAAATCAACTATGATGTCTCAGTGTTAAGAGTCATGACCTCTCTTATTCTTTGAGTGAACTTGATCCTGTCTTTATAACATTTCATCAGTCTCCTGAAATTTTTGTAATAATATTTAAATCATCTGTGGGTTGATATTTATTTCCCCTGCAGTTGCCATACTACCTGTCTTCCTATGGCTCTCCACAGAACTGAATCAAGAAAATATGTATAGAACAAATGAATGATTTTTTTCCTTTCAGCTTATTTGCATTTTGGGGAGCCTTTAACTATAGATATAGGTTCATTTCAGACTTTAATTTTGGATATGACTGTATATTTAGTAATTATATTATTCAGCATCAAAATGACACCAAAAATAAATATAATCCATTACAACGTTCAGTTTAATTTAAGAAGAAAAAAAAAGATTTTTATCGCATTTTTCACTGGCAGTGAAAATTGTAAAACCTCAAAGGATTAGAAATAATCCTTAAATAATCCTTAAAAACTATTACAGAGATGTCAATCAAACAATGATAAATTTCTAGGGTAACTCTATTAGAGAAAATACCATCATAGGGAATTTGGGCCTTGAAGAAAGTGATTACAAAGCTCATATTATCACTACTATACATTATTAAAGACATTAAAGAAAGACAACAGTATGATCAAATGTCAAAAAGTTTGCCAGAGAATGAATTATTGGTTTCTATAAGGCACATGTTTAAGGTACTGAAGATTGCTTTGTATGTTTCTGTACTTGTAAGAGAATTGAGAAAGTTATCTTTGATACAATGACCTGACTTAGGAATAACAGCAGTGCACACCAAATTAAAAGATTGGCATCTGCTTAGCAATGTCAGTAACTGATCATAAGACTACAGCATTGATGTTGATTCAACAGTCATGGGTGATAACATGTCTCAATTGTTTTATCTAATTACATGTAATTGGATATTGGAGATTGACTTTCAATCTTGCAGTATGCAATACTAAATGTCCTTTCAAAACTTGGGATTCGATCATATGAATACATTTCAGAATAATGTATCTGACTAAAAGAGAGGAAGTTGTGTTTTTGGATGAATACTGCGTTGGTCTTATCACTGCTATGGATGAATCTTCAACTTCTACTGTTATGGTATGGAGAATAATCATTAGAAAGAGTATATATGTCCGCCACAATGATATCTGGGCATGTTATCAGTGACCTGTACATAAATATAGCCCTACAATGCTCAGTGATGCTCTTTAAGTTCTGCAGACTACATCTCAGCACAACAATGCTCGACTTACATGCTACATTAAATGTACAGGCATTCCTTAATTTCCATTGTGATACCATTTACTTGGTTTGTTAATTCTCTAGACTTGTCATCATTGAGTATGTCTGGAATATTGTCATTTAGGCAGGCCCGGATCCAATAAGTGCACTTAAAATGCAAAATAAATATATTTTTAATTATTTAAATAATTTATAATTTATCCTTTTTCGTCAAAAGCAATTTGCTTTAAATTTTGAAAAATAACTTTTTGTTAATTTTGGTGGTGATGTGGGGCCCCAACAAGTGCGGGGCCCGATTGGACCCAATCGCTCCAATCGCCTTAAATCCGGGCCTACATTTAGGAGATCTAGCAGTTTTTGTTCATGACATCCTGTGAGCTGGTCTCAGAGGGCGAAGTATTGGAGCAGATAGAGTACTATTCAAAAAGTAAGGACCATGTTTGTCTTTATGCTACTACAGCTGAAATGGTCCTTCAGCATTCTTGTAAATTTATATTTATCACCATTCTCCAAGTCTAATTTCTTTATTCATAATTCCTTTTAGGTTTTGCAATTTTTAATGCTAATAGTGTATTTGGAAAAAACATTGTTATAAGAATAACTGTTTTGATTTTAGCATACCTAACAAGAGCAAGATCATTCTGATTTTCTTGTAAAGATGTTTCTTTACAAGTGGAAGTAGCAAGATGTTTTATGATGAGCTGTCTACATAAAATAGTCAAAACTTCATCTCTTATTTCTGTGAGTCTTGCTAAAGGCTACCACAGATGCAGGTAATCTGGTGGCATTGCTGTTTCCCTGCACATGTATATAGCACATACTATGCTTGCATATGCTATTCTTCTTTTTATAAAAATTACATATGTTCAAATCTATTACATGTTTTTATTAATTAAGACTTCAGTGATCTATTGATAAGGGCAATATGTTATCTCCTGTTTTAAATAGAGACAGAACTTCAGAGAAAGCTGGGAAGGTGTAAGAAACAGATGTATACACTACATTTTGCAACCCAATATATATGTACATTGGAATATGTTAGAAATTAGACTTAACTGCACTGAATATAGATAGCTCCTGAATTGTGAGATGTCTGTTTATAAGAACAATCAGTCTTGAATAATCAATTCTAGTAACCAATGTGATCATACTTAAGAATGTGAGAGTTTACTGAATATTAATAAATGGATCTGTGAAGTGCATTATTTCTGATAACTGAACTGTATTATGAACATGTAGTTTTTTTTATTGCAAACTTGTCATTAACAGTGAAGTATTGGATCTGGATTTATTGCTCAGTTGTCCCTGTAGTATAGTATTACCTATTGATTATTTCTAATCACTTCACTATCTTACTGCAGTTTTCCCACATTTGTCAAGTTTTTAATTCTTAGGTAGTTACTTTTCTTCTGTTTTTGTTTAAGCAATCATTGATAAAAATTACTCATTAAATATAATTCATTACTGAATATATCAGTAGATATTTTAACATTTCTATAATTGTAATTCTTCTCTTTTTCGGAACACTACAGCTGTTGAATTTGTTTTCTCTCACTCAGCCAGTAAACAATTAAGGTTCATGTCTTATCTGTGTATCAGATGCAGACAATACTTAAATTCTAGTGTATTCTAATGTGCACATCTTTGTTTGCACATAATTGTAAAAAATAGTATGCTAAATGCATTTTCATTTCATATTACCTGCAGCATTCTCTAGAAATTTTGTCTCAGTTCGATGGAGGAGTTAACAGACTTCATTTATGAAACTTCTATATTTAATCATCTTTATCTTTGGGATTTTTACTTCTCCATATGACAGTAAAGGGAAGTTATTGTTATAATGCAAGCAACATGCAAATATAGATATTGTAATGAATCATTTTAATTTGTTAGAACTGATATATAAAAATAAAAACATTAATCATTCTAAATTTCCATGCCCTGATTTTAGTGGAAATTCATGTTGTCTGTTCCCTACAATGAATTTAGACATAAGTGTGTATGTGTGTTATTTTTAAAGTTACTGTGTGTCCTCATGTTAACTTTAAAAATAATTAAAACAGTATACACCAAACTTCATATTTAAAAGTTTAGTGTTATTATCTAGATCTGATTAGGATTTTTATAAGCCAGTTTCCGTAAGGGACCAAAACACTGAAACATAAATAATTTAAAGAAAAATCACTGTTCAAAATCAAACCTTAAATTTGAGAGTTAAATACGAGGGATGGCTGAAAAGTAATGCACATTTGATAATAACTCGCAAACAGAAAGAGATATTCAAAGGAAACAAAAAAGGCTATAAAGTTACATTTTATTGTCTACAAGAGCTTATATTTACTTTTGAACGTAGTCACCATTTACAGCTATACATTTCTCCCAGCTGTGAACCAGTTTTCTCATCCCATCAGTGAAGAATCTGGTAGTCTTTCCTTGATCCATGACCTCACTGCGTCCTTCACTTCATCATTCAAGGTGAAATGAATGCCCTTAATGTCCCTCTTTAAATGCGGGAAGAAGTGAAAATTGAGGGTGCAAAATCCAGTGAGTATGGAGGATGTGGAATGGCTTCGACTTTCAACTTCACAAAAGCCTCGATGGTAGCGCGATATGTGTGTGGCCGAACATTATCATGTTGCAAGATTATCGGCTCAGTGGATTTTCGAACATAACACACATGTCTTCTCAAGTGTTTTAAAGTCTCTACATACCATGTAGAATTCATGGTTGTCTCACCTTCCAGGTACTCCATTGTGTACATGTGATTGGTATCCCAGAACACTGTGAAGAGAAGTTTTTTGCAGAGGGTTGCGTTCTGAATTTCTTGGATGGTGGCAAATCGAAGTACCAGTATTCCATGCTTTGCCTTTTTTCTTTTGGGTTGTAATAATGCACCCGACTTTTGTCTCCCATCACAATATTCAAAAGGAAGTAATCTCCTTCTTTACTACAATGTTTCAGAAGTTGTTCACAACATTCTTTTCTTTGTTGTTTGTTGTTTGAATTTGTGTGGCACCCACCGTGAACAGATTTTAAGATAATCCAAATGCTCGATAATGTGTCCTATTCGTTCTTTAGATATGCCTAGATGGGTGGTGATGTGTTGTTGCAAGATGCGATGGTTGCTTTGAATCAATTCGTCAACCTCCTTTCGATGCTTCTCTCAGTCACAAATCAAACTGATCTAGCACTGTGAGGTTCATCCTGAATAGTTGCTTTACCAGCTTCCAGTGCATGAAATTTCATTGCCCACCTATTCAACAACAGTTCAATCAACAGTTTCATCACCATAAATGGCTTATAAATGATGATGAATGTTACTAGGGTTCACTTTTTTGGCTGCTAAAAATTCAATCACTGCACGTTGTTTTAAACACGTTTTTAAAATAGCAGTCCCACTCGACTCGGCTATGGCTACTGACAAAGAACGAGTGAATGGAATTCAATGAGATTTGGCATGTGTGTGTGTGTGTGTGGGGGGGGGGGGATAGCTACTTGGTGGTAGCACGTGCCACTCCCTTTTGTTCTCCCTTTACGTACGACTGTGCATTACTTTTCAGCCACTTTTCGTATTAGTGTCTGGTCATGATTACATTTGTTGCCCTCCAACTAACATCAAGTTAGTCTCACATAGAGACCATTTCAGTAACTCCTGTAGACACAGCTTTTACATCTTCTATTTCAAAATTCTCTTTAAATCATTCTGATGACTTCTTTTCTCATTGTCATCACATGTGCACCTCCCTCCATTTTCTTTTGAATTAGATCTTGTATTCTTGTATGTTTGCTGCTGACATCAAACTTAAATGATGCTACAGAGATGATGCCCTACTTTAGTCTTGAATCTCCTTAGTATTTGATCATGAATATTCTTGATTCTGTGCTAGCATTACAACTAGTATTCACTTTGTTCATTGCAGTTCCAGATTGCTCATCAGTTCTTTCCAATTCTCTACTGATTAAATTCAAACAACATTAAGCCGTTAACCTTCCTCTGTTTTCCCTCATGACATGTGCTTTGGAGTTGAATGGTTTACCTTGTCTTTTACATCCTTTGCAGAGATCTGAACATCTCTATTTCCAATTTTTTTATTCATGTCACATACATTTTAGTATACATGTCACGATACAGTCTGCAATTCCCAGGCTAACTGACCAATATCAGGTATACAAAATCAGTTCGACCTTCTTTTAACAATATTTTCAACTTGCTGCTCCTTTTTTTTTGTTGTTTCAGCTTCTTTCTTTAACTTCTTTCAAAAACTGGAACTGCAATATTTGTATGCTTTTTCACCCACCCATAGAAATGGTGTTTATCTTAATCCTTTGAACAGTTGCTTAGTACAGTTGGTATTCTTTTATGGATATTTCTTGTTTTCTGGTATAATTTCTGATAATACCTAACTTTGTGATGGTTCTATCCACAATCCCTATCCTACATTACATACTGTAGTTCAGGCATTTGTACTGCTATTGAGCTGTTTGCCATCATCTACAATTTCTCATTGGAATCTTTTCCAGTGTACTGTTTGAAATATACACTATTCTTCAGAAGCTTGCTTTAAGTTTCTGATTATGTCTATGATCACTACAACTGTCTGGTCAGTTAGTGAACATCCTGTCTAATCTCCCATTGTTCTATAATCTATGTATGAAACTTCACTTTGGTAGATGTGTGTGTAACTTACCTTCACTCATTAATAATACTGCTCCTATTTTTTTTTTGTATGGCAGTCATTGTTGCAGTTTACAAGTCCATTAAGGAAATGTCTGAAGGATGAATATTGTTGGTTGGGGACCGATGACACAGGACAGAGCACAATGGAGGCTCGTTATCGAGGAGGCCAAGGCTCACACAGGGCTGTAGCGCCATAGATGATGATGAGGTGATGATTAAGGAAATGTCTACTAGACTATATAATAAAAAGATCAAAGCTGGTATCAGATGATTTTTATGCCTATAGATTTGCTGATTATTTATCTTCTAAAGGAATTCAGAATGTTTCTACACTTCTTTCTCGATACTCTGTACACATCAGAAAATTCAGCATTTTACAATTTTAACAATCATCTTTATTTGTCTTGTGGGTCTGGATTATTTATCTCTCGTTCATCTTTTCTTTGTATTTACACTTGACCCATGTTCTGAGAACTGCTTTAACTGAGAACTGTTAACTAAATAGTCTGATGTTTTTCAGCAGACTATTAGTGGATGATCTGCATTCTTTGCCTACTTGTATTAGTGTGCTCTTATTAGCTGATCAAGTGGCAACTTTTGGGCTGCCCTCGTGTCAACCTTGTAAGTGTGGCAAGAAGCACTGTGCCAACTATTATTACTGCCTACACAAAACATGGTAAGACGTCATCTGCAAAACAGAACAGTGAGCGAAAGTCAAAGCTCACCCACAGGAATAGACAGGGGTTGAAGCGGATAGTGACCCGACAGCCCAAGACAACGGTATCCCAGATAACCTCCGAGATGCACACCAATCTCCAATGGTGCCGCAAGTACAGACACTGGACACAACCGATGTGGGGACACGTCATTTGGTCTGACGAATCTTCCTTTACATTACTTCATACCACTGGACGTGTTTATGTATAGAGAATGCCCATAAAAGCTTTTCATGTTGACTGTCTGCTTCCTACTGTTAAGCATGGAGGGGGTGCTGTGATGGTGTGGGGTGCGATATCTTGGCATGGTCTAGGACCACTTGTATTCATGCATGGGAAGGTCACAGCACATCATTATCTCAGCATTCTAGACAATTATCTCCATGCTATGCTGCAGATTGTGTTCCCTGGCGAACGACCTTGGAACAGAGGCGACAACTCCCCCATTCACACTGCTCGATCTGTCCAAGCATGGTTCAATGAGCACGAATATGAAGTGGAACATCTTGTCTGGCCTCCTCAGTCTCCTGATCTTAACATAATCAAACCTTTGTGGGTATTTTGGAGGCCAAAGTGCATGCTAGGTTTACACCTCCCTCCACACTTTCTGAACTAGAGACTGCTCTGCACAAGAAATGCCTGTGTATTCCCTTGAACATTGTGCATGAACTGTATTTGTCCATCCCACGTTGGATACAAGCTGTAATTCAGGCAAAAGGTGGGCCAACATCCTACTAATAAAGATTTTGTGTTATTTTGTCCACCCCCTATATTCTGCAGACATCTTGTGAAGAATGTATTAATTTTAATTAGTAAAATTAGCATTCCTATGTGATTTTGTGTAAATCTTAGTTGATTCTTCCTGTCCCATGAACATTTATTGTGCTTCAGTGAGATTATTCAAAATGTATGTAATAAATACTTAAACGTGTATATGCAATGGGACCAAGACCACCTGGATGTTTATTGATGTACTGGCTGCTGATATCTAACATTTGTATACTAGAGATGAAATTTTGAACTTTTTACATAGTAAGCACATTGTAAAACCTTCTACTTCTATAGATGTAATTGTACAAAATTGTAATATTTGAATTTTGAGGTCAAGGTGAAGTATCATGTTATGCTCAGTGTCAATACATTCATTACATTGATGAGGAAGATCAATTTTATAGGTACTTCTTAACACTCAGAACCAATTAATAAAATGATCTTTAGTAGGCATTATGAAAATCTGATCCATTAATGGCATCCCTTATATTCTGATGTATGATAGCATTCAAAGCAAATAGGGCTGCATTGAGGGCATTGATATTATTCATATTGTTAATTAATAATTTCTCTACAGACCATCTTGCTTATTATTTAATTTTTAATATTATTTTCATTTGATTCTTATACAGATAGTCCTCTACTTATGACTGGGTTATGTTCTGACGAATGCGTTATAAGTCGATTTGGTTGAAAGTCATGTACAGTATAATATATAGTGTATCAGAATTCATATATATGGTACACATTATTGAGTCTCATATATGTCCAAACACTTTTAAAGTTGATATAACAGTAAAGTATTACAAATATGATATTCACTATCATTATTCTGGCAGTGCATCCAATTTGTTGTGCTAGTGACAAGGCTTATGACTGCTTGGCTTCTGCTTATAGCTTGTCGATGCAACTCGAATGTGTGTGTGAAAGCTGTATGGGTACAATGTTGTAATTGGAAATGGTTGTATTTTGGATAGTTGTAAATATCCATAGTTTATTTAATATTATTTATTTTAAATTACAATTTCTGTCTGTAGCTTCTGGAAATAGATACAATAAATTACAATAAATTCAACAGTAAAAAATAAGTAAAATATGTACAATATCTAATTAGCATTTTATAATGCGAGTATATTTATATATATTATATATGTGAAAACATGTTTATAGCATAGTAAATCAGCATAAATATAGTGCTGAGAATATTTATTTTCTTTTGAGAAGAGAATTATTTGCAGAATCACAGATTATAAAACAAACACACTGATAACTTTAAATAATTCTACTATCATAAAATAAATAAATAAATAAATAAATAAATTCATATCAGTCTTAAATTATGCTTGGCATCATGGTAATATGGCTAGAATAAGTGAGTTAAGGGATAAATACGATGGCTGCCCTGCAGTTCATTGGAGTCCTATACTCATTAATTGAAAGTAATAATTTTTGGAGTATTGGGAGCTTCAAATTAGGCCTTGAGGTGGTGTTATAAACAGCAGGCACCAAAAACTCTAGCTATGTCACTATTTGACATAGAAGTAGGAGTAAATGTAAAAAGATTAAACTTAGATGTAATATTAATTTATATTCTAGGCAGATGCTCAACTTTTTATCATTTTTTTATGTTGTGGAAATTATATGTATTTTTTCCTTTTTTAAGATTCAATTATATTCACATAAAAAAAAATGCTTTGATATTGTTGATTTATTTTAAAAGCAATTTATTTTAAATTTAGCTCCTTCAGTTTCCTGTAGAATTTGGAAAGTACCTGATTCTTTCAACTTATCTAGTCTGAACTACTACCATTCATCACCAATGAGCAAGATTCAGCTGGTAGCAGAAGTTCTTTATGCATGCAGACCTGTTGCTCATTGTATCCTTTACAGACAATGATTTTGATTGTTATTCATTGTAGATTATAAACAAAGATGTGAATAGTGCAGAATGTGTAAGGGAGTTAATATTGAGAAAGTCTCCTATGCTTATTGATTTTCTTAACAGTGGTTGTTCTTTGTATTGTAAGTATAATACAGAATCACCCTTACAGTCTTTTTGTTTTTATATCCTATCACATTATAGGATCATTTGTAATTGTTTGCTCTGTTTTTTAAAATGTGGTATAGTTTCATTTTGTTGTGCTAAAATAAATCAATTTTATCATTGAACTCAACCTTATTAAGTCCTTATTCTGTGTCTGCTAAAATAGTCGGTTATCAGGCAGCACAAAGTTTTGAGGACATCAGCATCAGTGGTGCTGTGCTAGTTAATGTGCTCCATTTATTGAAATTGGTCAAGGATAAAAATTCATCCTTAAGCAGTAGTCAATGCCAATTTCCAAGTACGTTTTAGTCAAACTTAAGTTTGAGCAGTGAGTTACCACACTGGTTCTTCATAAACGTTGGATTTCCCATTTCTGATAACTCATTACTGGCAGTCTTCTAAAGCCAAGTCATATTAAAAAAAAGTGAAGTGGTGAAAAAAAATGGTATTTTATATTCAGATAGAATCCCTTGTTCAACAATGGAATTTTCCATCATAAGGCTAAATTTGGAAGTGCTTGTATTTTTCATTGTTTTTCAAGCCTTTCATCAGGGTAGTGTTTTATTTTGGATTTTGCTCTATTGATATCAGTTTCATAAGGGTTGTTTGCCTTGATTTCAAGCCACAAAGCCACAAAAACTGGAAAAAAAAATAGGATTTCATACAAAAAAAAAAAATACTTTAATTTTAATTTATTAATACTTAATTTTACATTCACAATGAAAAGGAAAGGGCTCAATTATGGAATGATCAGGAAAAGCTACAACTTATATCTAAGAAGATTGTGTTACTGAATAATCTAATGAATGGAAATAATTTAGCTTAAGTTGCTAGGCTTTGTGAGATCAATGAATTGAGTGTTTGTACTGTCAAGGTATCTGAAGATTAAATCTGTCATAACGTTTGGGTGAATGCTCCAATAGCCACGAAGATGTATATATATATATTTATTCCACAATAAGCTGCATCAGAATGGAAAAAACTGAAAACAGCTTCAAGTCTGTGGATTGGATACCAGACTAAGAAGAGAGCACATTTAAATTTGCTGTTAATTTGCTAAAAGGCAAAAAAAAAAATATGTATCAACATATTACTGATAGGATGGGTGAAAGTCTATTATTTATAGGAAAATTGAGATAGGTTGTACACACAACCTCTGGTTTTGTATAAACACTTAATCTTATTATCCACAGCATGTTGCTGGAATGTAACCCTACGGATAATGAGGGGTTAGTGTATTAAATAAATATTATTTGATCACCATTTTCTAAAATCTGCTATTTTCTTTAAAATTCTATTTCATGCATGCTTGTTATAAAGCATGTTAAACTATGGACATTTTTCAGTGGAAAAGAAAATGGCCAAAATACTTCTAAATAAAGAATTGTTGGTATCTTAAAATAGTTATATTGTAGATTTCATGTTGTATAAAGTTTGGAAGCTGGAGCATAAATGTGCAGGGCATTTACTGAAACCTTGGTGATTTTGTTACCAAAATGAATGAATGAATGAATGATTGTGATTATTTTTTTATTTTGTTTGTTGCTGAATATTGCTTAACTTGATTAATTAGTACTTTCAATGCGGCTGTTTGGAGAGAAATCGTGGAAGCCATGGATAATAAGCTGTTGCATGGATACAGCAAGGTATTTGTATTTTTCTTGCTCCTGCTGATTTATTCTAGAAAAAAATGTTTCATGGTTAAATTGCAAAGTTTGTTGCATCCCTTGCAATAGTTGCAAAATACATTGTATGCTCATTAATGCTAGTTTAAGTTTTTTAAATGTTTTTATTAGATTTTTTTATTGTTATTAAGGATTTTATTACTATTATTTATTGCAAAATATTTTAATCCTTTGCTACTACTAAGCATTACCTTTTCATAAAAAGCATGGATTTTGATTTCTGTATTTTTTTTAACAATATTTTTTTTTAAAATACACTGCTGGCCATTAAAAGTGCAACACCAGGAAGGACACATCCGATTGACCCGAAATTTGCATGATGCATAGATCATTGGAACACATGTAAAATGATTAGCAGCATAGCACATATGAAAATATGTGAGCCAGTAACTCCCCTTGAAGCAACATAAAAGAAGAGAACAGAGAGCCGCTGTGCAGTATTGGAATTGTGTTTTATGCTGTTCTTGTGCTCAGATTGCTTCAGTATGCGTTGTTGAAGAATATGGCAGCCATACCAACAGGTTTCTGATTTTGATCGCAGGAGAATTGTGGCATATCGATACTGCAAATTATCCTTCTGAGAAATTTTGATCATGTTGGATGAAATGCGAATATGGAATCGGTGGGTCAAAGAGGGATGAACTCAACGACATGAAGGATCCCAATGGTCCTGTCACACCACTGAACAAGAGGACCAACATCTTGTGGGCATGGCTATTATGGATCGTTCAGCCACATCACAAACATAGCTCAAGAATTGGGTGTGTTGCACAGCAACCAGTCTCTGTACGTACGGTTTGACATCGTCTGCAGCAGCAGGGAATTTTTGCAAAGTGCCCATTGCTTGGGTTACCTTTGACTGTATACCACAGGCAAAAAAAAGGTGGCTGAGAAGCTGCAACACAATGAACACCTTGACATCAAATCGGTCGAACCCCGACTGCCAGCCTTTCGCCTCTATGGCATGCCTGCAGACATCAGTGACGACATGATTCTGGACACCTTCGCATATTGCAACCAGGATGCTGGTCCAGAATTTACTGCAGAGGAAATCCTCAAGAACGTCAAAGTTGTGTCCAGCAGACAATGCATCAATCTCACAAAAAAGAATCTTATCATCCGGATACAGCCAAAGCTGCACAACATCCTCAGCGGTCAAGGTCACATCAACTATGGTTTTCTTCGTATCCCATATATGGAAGATGCTATAATTGCAATGGCTTCGGATACCTGGCCAGAGTCTGCAAGCGTGAACAGGCCTGCCTACATTGCGGGGAAAATCACTTTACCAAGTAATGCACAGCCTCCAACCTTAAATGCGCCAACTGCGTGCGACACAAAATGGCTTACACTGGACACAGAGCTAATGACCTGACATGTCCTATCCTGCAAAAAGCTACCAAAGATACCAAATGTAAAATCTGTTATGGCCCTTAAGATTGCCCAGATCAACACCGACAAAGGTCGCACCCCTTGGTCCCTTCTTCAGAAAGACAGTGACATCTTTGATGTGATCTGTATTCAGGAGCCCCTCACCCTCAGGACTGTCTCTGTCCCCTCCTTCGGTCAGGGCAGCCACACATTTTGCAAGCACAATCCTGACCGACGCATTAGATCATGCATCGTCGTCACCCCTCCCGACATCAATGCACATCTGTTGGAACAATGGATGACCGAAGATGTGACGGCCATCTCTGTTAAAGGTTTTCCCGACATGCATAATGATCTGGTGGTGGTTGGTGTCTACGCCTACAAGATGGAGGATATGGACATCATCCTCAATCTGATTGAGAATCTCACCAATTCCTTCCAAAGGATCCTGATCTCTGATGACTTCAATGCTCGTAGCCCTGCCTGGGGAGATAGTCTTCGGGACCACCAAGGCTCTGCCTTGGAGGAATTCATTTTTAATGATCTTGAGGCCCCCGCCTCCTTCAACAGGGTTAATGGATCAAGCTGGATTGACCTGTCTCTTGGCATGCATTGTCAGACTTAGAGGCTGACTACGGAAGTGATCACTCACTCATCCACATTCAAGTCATACATGAATGCCATCGCCCTCAAGTCACCAATTATAATACCTACAAAGCCGACTGAACCGGTTTTACCCAGTACCTGCGTGATAATGCGGCACATCTCCGGAACACTGTGGTTTCTCTGTCGTGTGAATCGGCTGCCAGGACCATGCAGGTATTTTGTATGGAAGCCTGCGAAGCCAACATTCCTAAAAAAGGCTGTTTTAATAACAACCGCAGAGATCCCCCTTGGTGGAACGATCGCCTCAGACAGCTCCGGGCCAGGATGAGAGCTGCTAAATCCACTCTCCGCCGGAACACTGACCCAACTCAGCACGATTATCTTCACAATTGTTGGAAAGACAAACGAGCCAATTACAGAGGTAAGATGGGCCACGCAAGTGGACCTCCTGGATCAACTTCTGTGAGGAGGCCTCGGGCAGATACCCCTTTTGTCACGTAACCAAACTCCTCAAAGGGAGGAAAAAGGCAAGCTTCTCTCTCAGCCCAATGCGCAGAGATAACGGAACCTGGACACGAGACGAGAGCGACACTGCCAGATATCTTCTGGACAGTCACTTCCCTGATGCCAACATTGACCCCATTATTTACACCAGCCTTCAAAGACAGGACCTGGCCTTTACGCACACCAAGGATGATGCGGATTTCTCTCCGGCGGGACTCGGGTACACAGTCATGACTGCGAATATGCGCTCGGCTCCTGACCCTGATAAGTTCCCCACCATTGCTCTTCCCCATGCCCTTACTGCCATTGGTGACAATGGCTTCAGCTTCTCAACAGATGCCTCTCGGAAGGGATCTTTCCTGGGATTTGGAAATCTGCGAGTGTCATTCTCGTCCCCAAGGGTGCTCGGAAGCACAGACCTATCTGTCTCCTGCCTGTCGTTGGTAAAGTGCTGGAGTGTCTCTGCAGCCAATGGCTTGCCTTTTACCTGGAAAGCAAACACCTGCTTCGAGACAGCAATTTGGCTTCAGGAAGGGCAGAAGCACAATCACTGCTGTGCAACAAATTATTCATTATATTCAGACGACCAAGGTGGCCCATGGTCTCGGTTGACATCACCAATGCTTTCAACACCGCTGACCACTTTTCCATTACAAGCATGCTTTGGAGACGCCAATGCCCGAACAATTTCTGCAGAATCATCAGGAACTTTCTACTCAACCGGCAGGTTTCCCTCGGTACCATCTCCAAACACATGACAAAGGGCACTCCCCAGGGAAGTGTTCTTGGCCCTGGCCTGTGGAATCTGGTCATGGAGGACCTTATTAACTCCTGGAATGCACATTGCCATGATCTGCAACTGGAACGTGTCATTAAACTTCAAGCGTATGCTGTGCAGACCGCAACCACCTAACCATTAACACCTCCAAAACACGGGCGGTCCTTTTCCCTTGGTGCCACACCACCAGGCTTCCTATTTTTAAAATACATAACAAAAACAAAACTTCATGAGACAATCAAATACCTGGGCATTACTCTTCACAAAAACTTGGACTGGATTCATCATGTCAATGACATCCGTAGTAAGACTACCCTGGTGGCCAGCCGCCTGGCAACCTCTGCCCTTAAAACAAGCGGCCTCACCACCAAAGCCCGCAAATTCCTTTACACCACTGTCATATGTCCCACGGCTCTGTATGGAGCCGAAATTTGGGGTCACTCCGCCAGCCTCAAAAGGATCAAATGTAGTCTTGATGCCCTCGCGCGCCTTTCCTTCTTGTTCTCTGCCGGTCATACAGGACTATAGCCAACAACACTCTCACTGACAGCGGCACTGTCCCTCTCTGGATCCAAGCCCAAACTGCGGTAGAACATTATCACGCGATCTGCACTCAGATCTACGACCAGAAGGTTCCTACAAATCTACTAACACACCCTGCTAATCTCCATACCTTTACCATCACCAAATGGGATGATACTATGACTAATCATCGCTACGACTACATTGTCTACACTAACAGCTCCAAGATGGAAAACAGGACAGGTTATGCAGTTGTCGTCCAGCCCCACAAGGACAACACCACTCTTATTACACTTAAACACAGACTCCCAACAAAGCCACTGTCTTTCAGGCCAAAGCGACAGCTGTCTCTAGGGCCATTTCCTGGCTTAGATCCCAGCCTGGGATGGGCGGCATCAATGCCGCCATTGTTTCTGATTATCTCTCTGCCCTGAGAGCGGTGGGAGGATGCAATCATTGCACCATGTCCATCAGAGACAATCACCATTGTCTCTTAGACGCTAACCAACATGGGCATACCATCTCTCCACTGGACCAAGACCCACGCTGGTACGGCTGGGAATGAACTGGCAGATAAGGCTGCTAAAGAGGCCTCTAAGCTGCCTGAGGTCACCCACAACATTCTCCTTCCCCGGTCTCACTCGACCCACCTCAAGAGAGAAAAGCAACTCACCATCTGACAGACCCACTGGAGCAACTATGACGAGGGTCGCCACGCTTTCAGCTTTCTCCCCCAGGTTTCCACTGGGCACCTCCTTTGCAATAAATTCACCAATCAACTTCTCACAGGACATGGTAACCTCAAGCATTACCTCTTTCACCATGCTCTGGCTGACGACCCTCTCTGCGAGAAATGTGACCTGGACACTCCCGAGACCGCCGAACATGTACTTTGGCATTGCAGCAGTCTAACAGACAGAGGCACCGGTTCCTTCTGGAGAGAGCCTTCCTTTCCAGTGGACTTCCTGTGCCTTGCAATGACCACCGGATCCTCTTCGTTAACGATGCTCTTCACTCCTTTGCCTCCGCTGTTCTTGCAGAGTGATCGTTTCCCTCCCTATCCCCTTCTCCCGGTTCTTTCTCCCTCTGCCTTCCCTTTCCATTTCATTCCCTTTCTTTTGTTTTCTTCCCTCCCTTGTTCTTCCTTTCCCTTTTTTCTTTGGAGATGGGAGGGCCCTTGTTAAAGTAGTTTTTCTTAACTTTCTCTCCCCTCTCTCACCTTTTTTTTCCCTCTTGTGCTGGGTTGTGCTTGCTTCGGCAGACGAGTCAAATGATGAACTAACTCACCTGTTTCCAGTGACATCCTTCTAGGCGATCGACTGCAATGCTTCTCTGTTGGCCTCCAGGATTTCTCCTGCTAGGTCTTTCCTGCTCTTGAGGTTCCTTCGGTTTCCCCGCTGCTCCTGTCCTGCCTGTCCCATGGCAGGTTCTCGTCATTTTCCTGCTAAGACCCATTCAGTTGGGTACATGGCTTTCTCCTTTGATATACACCACAAGCAACTGTGGCTACAATGGTGTCTTGAACGTCGAGCATGGAGGGATAAATGACATCATTTTTTCTGACGAATCCCACTTCTGTCTGCAGCACCATGATGGCCACATCCGTGTCTGGCGGCACCGTGGCGAAAGACTTGAGTGAGTCTTACATTATGCCTTGCCATACCAGTCCAGCACTGGAGTTATGGTATGGGGTGCCATTGGATTCCAGTTCCACTTATGCCTAGTATGCATTCACAGTACATTGAGTAGCTACCATTACATCTCTGAGGTGTTGGAGCCTGTCATCCTTTGTACGAAAAAACATTGACAGAATTCAAAAATTAGTCCAAAAAAAGATTATTGGAAATAGTAATGTAATTCATTGATGACGAATCCTCAAAGGAAGTACCATTTAACTTCCCCAAACATGAATGGTTACTCCCTTAAAGGAAGAAATAAATTTGGTGAATTTTGATTGGTTAAAAATAAGTAATATTTTATATAAAAAAAAATATTAGGTTGAGAAAGGGTTAGCTATGAAAGAACCCGAAATATCCCGGAGATATGTAATGTATTTTTAGAATTTTAAATTTAATTGTGTGTTTGTTTTTAAATTTTAACAAAAATATAAAATTAAAATTAATAGATTTTAAAGCTGTTATTTTCAGGCTAGAGTTGCCAATATTACTATACAGTTGCATCAACTAAAAAAAAAACAAAATATTATATGGTCATTCCATGTAAAATCACCAGGTTTGCATGACCATTTTTATTTTTGCTTCACCATAGGCGTCTCCTACTACTAACAAAGTAGCTCAAAATCATTTTTACTTTTTTGCCCTCTGTTGCCACCTTGAATTTAGGCTTATTTTTCTTCACTACAGCAAGCAAAACTTAAGGTTTGCAAGGGTTTTGAAAAAAGGCTCTTGTGTGGTTTCTGTGAAAGATAAAGGTATCTGCCTTTTCACTGCCTCTAAGAAGAGATTCTGGCTTTTCAGAAAATGTACAAATATGTCACAAAGATATTTGGTACCAAGACTGTAATGGACTTATCTCTCTCTCCACACACACACACACACAAAAACCAAAAAAAAAAAAAACTGCCTGTCTGTGGTTTCACTTCCCTTTTTCTGTTACAGCCCTTTAAAAATGGTGATTTTGTGGATAGCTTAATTTAATCTCATTTCTAATTTTAGGACATAACACTCCATACCTCATTACCACACCCCCTGCAGCTTAATTTTTTTGTCTTTTTATGTTTTTTTGATCTTATAAAAGTAGTAGTATAAATCATACTTGGAAATTATGAGTCTGTACAGTAGAAGTTCTTTATCCTCTGTTAACTTAATGGATATAAAAATTTTATTTAATATTGCTAATCCCCCACAGTAAAGTTCATTGGCCATAATAATTTCTTATTATTTTTAATTTTACTTTGAACCCTTGTGTAACAGTCTTACAGATAGAATTAATGTAATAACCACACAAACTAATATGGCAGTGTTTTTATTTATTTATTCTTCTGAATTTGGTAATATCTTTTTATTATAAATCAGTTCAAATATTAATAATTAATTAATAATATTAAATTAAAATATTCTTTATTGTTTAATCTGAAACTTAAGCAACAAAGAGCATTTTTCAAGACTATTGCTAACTATTATTTTGTCAATTGACAACTACTAAAGGTCATGAGCAACAATTTTTTAAAAATCTCAATATATTAATTATGAAAAAGCAAGAACTGACTATATTAATCTATAGACAGCGCCATGATGTGATTACGTGACCTCAGACAGCTGATACAAAATGGTATCATGGCAAGTATTCTGTGATTGAATTTCTCGTTAAAAGAGGGAATCTCCGCTGCAGAATTCATGAGACTTCAGCGTGCATATGGAGATGTGTGCATGGAAGCCAGCAGGGTGTCATACGATGGGTAAAACATTTTAAAGATGGCAACACAAGCATCGAATATAAGCCTTGTAGTGGCCATCCACATACTGCCTCTAAAGAACGCAACAAAGAATGAGTGGATGACATCATTCAGGAAGACAGACACGTCACTATGGATTACATTGCAGCACAACTTGGAATTGGGCACAGTGCAGTACAGGAGATGTGATCAAGAGTTTAGGCCAGTGGAAGAGTTTGCGCCTGCTGGGTTCCCCTTTCATTGATTCGCAATAACAAAATTCAGAGAAAAACCATTGCTCAAGAACTTCTTCAGCAATATGAAAATGAAGGAGATGTTTTTTTTTGACGAGGTGATAAAAGCTGGTTCCACCATTATGCACCTGAAACAAAACGGCAGAGTATGGAATGGCACCACCTCAGTTCCCCAAGAAAAAAGAAGGCAAAGACAGTGCCCTCAGTTCGAAAAGTTATGGGCTCTGTTTTCTGGGATGCAGATGGCGTGATTGTGGAGGAATTTTTTGAACCTGGGCATACCATTAATGTGGCTCGGTATGTCATGACACTTCATAAGCTCCGTCGTGCATTGCGTGTAAACGTCCTGAGAAAAAGATAATCCTGTAGCACGACAACGCGAGACCCTATGCTACTCGTTTCACCATGGAGGAAATTCGAAATGGGGTGGGAAGTTCTTCCGCATCCTGCCTACAGCCCCAACTTAGCACCATCCCATTATCATCTTTTTAGTGCTGCAAAGAAAGGCATATTTTAGATGACTTTTATAATTGAAATACCATGCTTTGTATGAATTGAGCATTCTATATATAAAATGAAAAAGTTTAAGTATATTTTGGACTTCCTGCATAAACAGTTGTTGCTGCATTTTTTACCTGAATAATAACAATAATATATAAATAAATAAACAACAAACTGATATAAAAATGATATTTAATAGTTTTTAATGTTCCCAGCAGGATTGGGAAGTTACTAATAACACTTACTTTTAGTGGTAATGATAAGTAATGCTGTTACTTTTTTAATGGAATAACTGTAACTTTACTTTTTTCAGCCACTCTTTTTATACTTAACACCAACTACTGAGAAGATTGGCAAAAACCGTTAAAAAAGAGTCACACTTTGCATTTATGAAGTAGGTAGGATCGTTCGAGATCCATTCTAAGACTATCTTAGGAACTATATATCGCCTCCAGAGCCAAATTTTGCGAGACTATAGTCAATCCTACTGAAAGACACCATTTTTAAATCCTTTGTCTGATGCTCTTCTACACTGATGGAAATGGAAATCCCAATACCAAGACTGAGTTATGCTAGGCAAATGAAAATTAGATAGAATATTTGTCTACATGACTAATTACACTGATACCCGTTTCAATGTCGCAACTCACATGATGCTCATGCAGCACCATATGATTTTAAAAATTATTATATATGTATACATTGTCATAATAATGTATTTGTTAGATCAATATTGAATTTGAAACTTGTTAGTTGTTGTTTTTTATGAAAATGTAAGGAAGAGGTTTTGAAAATATAACCTGAAGAAGATCAGAATTACGAACGAAATATTGTTAATAAAGAAGCTCTTAAAGAAGAATTATGAAGATAGCTGATATAAGAATATGGTTATGTGGTAGTGAAAAATGGGAAATATAGAAGCAAAAGCTATTTTTTTTTTTTTGAATGCAGCATACCTTAAAGTGATTTAATTTTTTTTAATGTACAAAACATACAAATTCTTGTGAAGAATTATATTACAACTGTGGGTAGATTCTTCATGGCAACACTAATTTTAATAATGAAATTATTGCTTTTAATATATTGGTAGCATCTTACTAAATTGTTGGCTTTTTATACTTCTGTTTAATTAATACAGAACATTTTATAGAAATTGGTTGTGCTGAGATTGCAACCATTATGTCAGTTGACATTTAAAGAGAAAAAGTGATATATTTATTATGTGCTTTAATTTTTCAGATCATTATCATAACTATACGTAAGGAAGAGAAATTAATGTAGCTCAGCTGCTATTTCTAGTTAAAACAAGATTCCCATTGTTAAATGTAACATAAATAATTTCCTATTACAAAATTATTTTAATTGCATCCATTGGCTTATTTGTTTAGTGTACAAATGATGGATGGAACTCAACCCAGAAATACATTTGAACATGCAGAAATAACTAGGAGACGGATTCTGCTCTTCTTCTATTTATTGAGATCTCCATTTTATGACAATTATTTGAAGTAAGTAACTTGCATATTTTTTTTTTTTTTCAGAAATTATACTAATGCTAAAAGTTTGATTTGCTTTTGTATCTGATTAAAATCTGTTGAAGCAAATATAAACATAAAAAATAAAGATCAAAATGATATGTTAGTTTTTCTTTAACGAGATCATAGGAATCAATTTGGAACCTCCGAAACTAAAATAAAGCAACAATCATAGTAAAAGATATGTTAAAAATTTTCCTGTGTCAGCATTCCACCAACTTCAAATGAATTGTAGCGCATTAAAAAGAATAAAAAGTGCATAAAATTTTTATAAACGTCAATGGGTGAGACTAAGTGTCTAGAAATTTAAAAGAAAATTCATTTGAAGCCAGTAGAATGCTGCCGCAGATTTTTTAACCTATCTTTTATTATGAATTTATTGTTGCTTATTTTAATTTTACTGGATCCATACTGATTCCTACGATTGTTCCTATTAATATCTGTACTGAGACCTCGCTGTCTACTGGTGACTACACCTGGCTGATGATTGCCAAAGAGTGTAAAACAGCTGTTCTAGGATGTCACTTACAGGAGAATGGTTAGATTTAACAGGTTGAAAGCTCCCTTGAAATTTTTATCATTTATTCAGGACCTCAAGTAGTTATTGTATACCAAATTTTAGCTCCTGAGAGGCACAGGAAGGGTGTAAAAAAAATGCTTAAAGTAATAAGAAATAGTGATGTGATGTCATCACTCTTTGTGAGCCAAACACTTGGCGTCACAATCTCCTGCCTATCACTCAAGGTCAAAACAAAACGGACAGCGTGAAGTAGCAAAATACTTTAATTTATAAAACAATACTAATATGATTACTATTTATAAAATAAAAAGCAATAACTGAAAAGTGTTGGCCACATTTGTACTTTAAAAGAAAAAAAATAAGAAAGAAAAAGTATTACAATTAAAAAATTGAATAAAAATTTATATAATGCTAACTGTAAACTATTGGCCTATTATAAATAGAATTACAAATGAAAATAATGACAATAAATCGAATAATAACTTAAAGCAAAAAAATAAAGGAATAGAAAATATTTTAAATAAAAATGAAAATTATTTTCGTAAATTTAGGAAACATTGAAACATTGTAATAAGAATGTTTTGGATATTAGTACTATGAACAAGTATTACTCGATGGTTTTATAATCCCAACTCAGGGTGGCCACTCAACCTGGAAACCGGGAATTGTAAGGGAATTTGAAAACTGCCAGGGAAAACTGGGAAAAGTCAGGGAAATTTCTGAAATTTTCTCCCCTCTCCTGCCTTAAAGATGGGTTGCATTTTATCCTCCGGAGATGAACAAAAGAAAATTAAAACTCAAAGAACTGCAATGCAAAAAGCAAAAATTAATTACTAATGTTCAAAAGAAAGCTGATCTTATTGAGGAAGAAATCAAAAATGTGATTGTACTCTCAGGAATAGAGGTCCGATACATCCTGTATATAATATATATTTTAAAATTTTTCTGTTTTGTAGTACATTTTCCAATTATCGTATATTTTACAATCATATCATTTATTTACTCTAATATTTTGTGTTTTAACTCAATATATCTATCAAGCAACTATTATTAAAATATATTCACTAAGATTATTTTTCCCTTTTCTGTGTGTGTGGATATTTGCAGTCTAACACTACATCTTGTTTGTTATCAAAATTGTTTACATTTCAAAAAATTATTATATGCATGTGAATATAATACAAAGTGGTTAAAACTCTGTAATTTGAGTTTCTCTTTAATTTAATGATAATTTATATCTGTTGTAAAAACTCGAAGTAATTTTATTAAAGAAAGCAAAATTTCAATAAAATCTAGAAATTAAAATTTTAAATTGTTAATGATACTAAATAGTTTGCAAGAGTGTGCAATAAACAAATACGATGGTGTTTCTATGTCATAAATTATTAATGAAGGAAATTCTTAAAAAGAAAACATTTAGTTTTAGTTAGTTTTAGTTAGAGAAAAATGTGCAATTGAGTTATCTAAATCTAAAGGCAATCATTGAAAAGAGTTTCTACAATATCGTGTCCAGCCCCACATCTGGATTTTTTTTTCAATTCACCTCGAAAACCTGGAAAAGTCAG
>JAFIDM010009631.1:123134978-123155370 GCA_023159025.1 Thereuonema tuberculata
CACCTCGAAAACCTGGAAAAGTCAGGGAATTTTAAAATGTCTGGAGAGTGGCCACCCTGGAACTATATATGAAATTACAACAATAATCAAAAATAGTAGAAATAAAAACTCTGTGGGTCTAGATAATGTGTCAACAATAGATACAAAAATATCCAATAATTACTTTGCACACATCATAAATACATGTATTCTTGGATTTACTTTCTTCTAAAATGAGTTTGTACTTTCATTTTAAGAATTTGTCTTTTTATATTTATTTTTCTGGCATGATATATGGTGACGTAAAATATGGTGAACATTTAGGGAGAAATAACATTGGAGATTAGAAGGGAAAGTGAATTGGTGAAGGGTTTTCAAAGAATAGTAAATTATGTAATGCGACCGTTACAGTGCATTTTATTCTTCTTTAACTTTTTATATTCTACCCATGATTAACTGTTAATGGGACATAAATTTTCAAAAACATATTTTACTTAAACTTATTTTTTTTTTTACAAATTTAAAATTACTTTCTTTTAAAATATAAATGATGCCACACTTTATTTGCCGTGACTTCAGTGTTTAGAAACATGTCTACAGTCTTACCATTTTAAAATGTTCCTAAATTTACGAAAGTAATTTCCATTTTTATTTAAAACATTTTCTGTTCCTTTAAAAGTTATTATTTGATTTATTGTAATTATATTTAGAATATGCCAATAGTTAGCATTACATAAATTTTTCTTCAGTTCTTTAATTGTGATACTTTTTCTTTATGTAAAATCATTTTCTTTTAAAATACAAATGTGACCACACACTTCATATTTATTAAAGAATAATTCATCTCTTGAATTGCATATATTTTTATTTAATACAACAAATTTTTGGAAAAGGCCACACTTTTCATTTATTGCTTTTATTTCATATATAGTTAATTATATTAGTATTACTTTATAAATTTAGTATTTTGCTGCATCGTGTCATCCTTTTTGTTTTGACCTTGAGTGATCGGCCAGCGGGAGATTTGTGAGGTCATGCCTATGGCTTGCAAAGAGATCACTCACATCACATCACTATTGGGTCATTCCATGTCAAGTGGTCTAGTGGTCCCCGCGCGACCATCTCCGATTTTGATGAAATTTTCACAGTTTGTACTATAAGGCCTTAGATGATTATCTGCAAAATTTCAGTTCGAAATATGCATTTTTGGCTGAGCCAGGGTCATTTTCGTAGAGGTCACTGGTTCCACATAGTCGTTGTAGTGAAAAATTTGGCACTTTTGAGCTATAATACCACGCTAAGTATTAGAGCATTGACCCTGAAAATTCATTTCTAAGGTAAACCTCACGCGTAGATTACGAAAATTATAAAGACAAGTTACGAAAGTATCATCCCTTACCTACATGGGCCCCCAAAGTTGCCGAAAAATATTTCTCCGAATTTTTTTTCTAATTTTTAATGAATCTTGCTGGAATAAATAAAGCAGATATGATGTTCATATTTTGTACTCTGGATGTCTACATAAGTGCCTACAAGTCAGAGGATTTACAGCTTTGCAGCCAATATAATTTGGTGAATTTGGCGCGACAAACTTGGCGTTTTATGAAAAATGCCAAAAGTGAGCTCTTTTCAGAGGGATAAATCGTTCGGAGGGACACCAGTTAGGGTGTTCTAGTTGCCACCATTAGAAAGAGCAAGTTTTTCTGTACCTGAAAACTAATGTCCCATTTTGGTGTCTTGACGAATAAGGTCTAAAATTTAGGGTTGAAGTCCACTACAGTTAGCCCAGTAAAATTGCAATCAAAAGAGGGGGGGTCTACCTTGCATGAAATGGGGTAGTAGGTTTCTTTTTTTTATATTGTATGTGATAGTATCGAGATGCCAAATCCAATTTTTCGACCTCGGCGACCTTCCGGATCACCCCAAAAAACTTCAAAACTGACAAAATTTCGCACTTTTTTTAGGTTTCACCAGTTTTGACTATGAAAAAGCACTTTTTCCACAAAGACAATTCGGTACGTTTTAAAAGTACATAAAATGTGCTATAATCTAAGACCAAATTGGTTTATATAAACCTAACGGTTTCCGAGATACAGCTTTTCAAAGTTTGTCAAAATTTCCATCCATGCTATGTTTTTAAGTATATATTACACAATTGGCCTCAAACCTTTAACAATCCCGCTCAAATGGTTCAAAGGGTGTAAATTATTTGTGAAACAAAGAAAAAAGAATTAAAGAAAAGGTAAACTAAGTATAAATCGAAACTGGTGGGGGTTTATTGCTAATTATCCGTTCTGCAAATCATTGTTCCAATAGGAAGATACATTCCTAGTTTTATACTTAATATGATTTTGATATTAGAAAACAACTATTACTTACACACAAATCAATTCATTTAAAAAAGGTTTAAATAAAACATGCTAAAAAATACGATACATTTAAAAAGTTTCTAGGACAGTTTCGGGGAACATATTCCCCATCATCAGCAAGATGTTTTCTAATATGAAGTATAATAACACACGTTAAAATCTTTATAATATGATTTTGAATAATAAATAATATTTGTAGAATAAAATTATTTTCCGTATTGATAGGTTGACAGTTTTGTTGTTGTTTTTTTGATATTGTCCTTTTGTTACTGATGTTAAAAGTTGTTGGGGAAAACTTCCAAAACGTCAAATTCAAAAGTAAAAACAAAGTGGTGTGTCTTTCTTCTGCCATACTGTGACTGTTGACAAGAGACAGGTGACCGTTGACCCCCTTACACTGTTTCACAGGCTATGCGTTCTGAAACGGTCTGATGAAAAATTGAAGAACTTCTTCACATACGAGCTTTCACCATTCCCTATGTCTATATTCACTCAAGATGGAATGAGGAAGGGCACAAAATCCTCTTTATATACAGGATTCCAAACAAACTGCTGACATTGTTGAAACACAAGGCAAAACTAAATTTGTGGTTGTAGATTGTCATCATCTCCTCCACAAAGTGGTGTGGCCGAAAAGCTCCTCATTTGAGTTGATAGCTGCCAGATATATTCAATATCTCCTTACATGGTATGGTCAGCTCATAGCAGTAGTGTTTGATGGGTATCCAACAGAGGCTGAAAAAAAAATTGTACAAAAAGCGCTGAACGTATTCGCCGAGCTCGGGCACATTCTTCTCCTGAGGTAATATTTGAGGAGGTAACCATGCCTCGGATTTCCCAAGAAAAGTTTTTATCTAGTGATAATAACAAGTTAAGAAAAGCATCTTGAATTGGACCTTCCAAGAAATTTAAAACAATTTAAAACGCGTTTTCTCTGTCACTTTTTGAAATGTTACTGTAATTACAAAAATATATTTTGATTACAATAAAACTACAATTATACTTTGTTTACCTTTTCTTTTAATTCTTTTTTTTCTTTGTTTCACAAATAACTGACACCCTTTGAACCATTTGAGCGGGATTATTAAAGGTTTGAGGCCAATTGTGTAATATATACTTAAAAACATAGCATGAATGGAAATTTTGAGAAACTTTGAAAAGCTGTATCTCGGAAACCATTAGGTTTATATAAACCAATTTGGTCTTAGATTATAGCAAATTTTATGTACTTTTAAAACGTACCGAATTGTCTTTGTGGAAAAAGTGCTCTTTCATAGTCAAAACTGGCGAAACCTAAAAAAAGTGCGAATTTTGTCAGTTTTGAAGTTTTTTGGGGGTGATCGGGACGGTCGCCCAGGTCGAAAAATTGGATTTGGCATCTCGGTACTATCACATACAATATAAAAAAAAGAAACCTACTACCCCATTTCATGCAAGGTAGACCCCCCTCTTTTGATTGCAATTTTACTGGGCTAACTGTAGTGGACTTCAACCCTAAATTTTAGACCTTATCCGTCAAGACACCAAAATGGGACATTAGTTTTCAGGTACAGAAAAACTTGCTCTTTCTAATGGTGGCAACTAGAACACCCTAACTGGTGTCCCTCCGAACGATTTATCCCTCTGAAAAGAGCTCACTTTTGGCGTTTTTCATAAAACGCCAAGTTTGTCGCGCCAAATTCACCAAATTATATTGGCTGCAAAGCTGTAAATCCTCTGACTTGTAGGCACTCATGTAGACATCCAGAGTACAAAATATGAACATCATACCTGCCTTATTTATTCCAGCAAGATTCATTAAAAATCAGAAAAAAAATTCGGAGAAATATTTTTCGGCAACTTTGGGGGCCCATGTAGGCAAGGGATGATACTTTCGTAACTTGTCTTTATAATTTTCGTAATCTACGCGTGAGGTTTACCTTAGAAATGAATTTTCAGGGTCAATGCTCTAATACTTAGCGTGGTATTATAGCTCAAAAGTGCCAAATTTTTCACTACAACGACTATGGGAAACGAGTGACCTCTACGAAAATGACCCTGGCTCAGCCAAAAATGCATATTTCGAACTGAAATTTTGCAGATGTTCATCTAAGGCCTTATAGTACAAACTGTGAAAATTTCATCAAAATCGGAGATGGTTGCGCGGGGATTGATTTCGAAATTAGACCACTTGACATGGAATGACCCTATTTCTTCATAACTTTATAGGAACTGGAAGGGTGTAAAAAAAAATGCTATCAGCAGCTAAAACTTGGTACACTAACTACTTGAGGTCCTAAATAAATGATAAAAATTTCAAGGGAGGTATTTTGACCTTCAGACCTAATAATTCCCTTGTTAGTAAATACTTGGTCTCACCCATTGTTCTTTAACAAGATGTTTCTCTACAGAAAGCATGTATGTGAGGGAGGTAATTTTTTTTTAAAAATGAACACCTGACTTATGTTAAAAACTTTTGATGGTAGGTGACTCTCCAATTATCCTTGTTGATTTGCAACACGTTCCTAGCACTGATTTCAGTGCAAAAGTGATTTCTTTTAACATCTTCAGCTCTATAAAAACTTAATTAATTTCAACAACTTTTCATATTACTTTTATTTGTTTTAGTTAATTTACTTCAATTACTTTGCTTACATTTTCTGCATTTTTTGGTAATAGTCAATCCTTATTTTTCCAATTTTGTGAATCTTTGTGTTCAGTTAATTTAAGTACTGTGCAGATTTGAAATTTCATTTTTTAAAATTATCAATTCCTTTTTACAGAGCAAAAATACTTCGACTTTTGCATTGCTTACAAAGCAATGTTTCAATAGGATCAGTGCTCTGGGGTAAGTACTTAAAATTAATGTTTAGTAAAACAATATTATTTCAAAGCATTGGAAATAACGATTCAACTATTTTTCCTAAATAAACAGTTTTAATTTGGATTCAAAGATACTATTTTCCTTCCTATTAACTAGTAATGCATTCCTAAAATTAAAAAGGTTTTTTTCTTTTTATTTTGATTAAAATCATTTTAAGTCTTGAAATTCTAAAGTAAACAAGGAATAAAGATAAATTACCTAGAAGGAATGAGGATAGCAGATATTGATTGATAAGGTATATTTGTAAATTAGTTATTTTTTCAGTCAAATTGTTAGTTCATGATGGTTTTGAGCAGGATTGCATTATTGGATTGAGCAAAAGCAAGATGGTTCACCCTCTTTACATGTGGAATTCAGAAACACAAACTTCAGAAAGCCTCGACACTGTCAACATGTGACAAAAGAAATTTCATCAAAAAGATCTTTACTTCCCATTACATGGAAATACAATGATACATTCTAAACAAGAACATTTTTTCTTCTAATATACACAAACTAAATATACAATACTTCATTAAAATCCTTTGAGTATGATGTAGATCTTAAAAACATTGAGAAGATTATAAATTATACTACAGTCACACATCAACAAAAATGAATAATTGAATCAAAAACAAAACTTTTGTTATCAAGATAGAATTAGATTTTTTTTTTTTTTTTTAAATAAGGATGAACTAAGAACAAGAAAGCACTAGAACACAAGGTCAGATTGGTTATGTTTCAAATTCAAATAATAAATATGGCCTCCTTGAACACAATGTTATTAACATAACTAAGGAAATAAGTTTCGTCAAAAATAGTTTATACAGAAAATTATTCTTAAAAAGATGTCATAACTTCAACTTACCACTTTGGAGGTCATTACAAGTCAGAATGCTGATATGAATATTTCCAAATTGTTTTTGCTTCATGGCGCAGTTTTATATTTGCAGAAATTGCATGGCACACCAAAACTTGTTCCTAAAATCCTACTTTTTCATTGCTTTTATTGTTACAAATAAAATATAAGTCTTATTTTTAAACATTTAAAGAGACATGAAATATTTTTTTAATCTAATCTGCATGTGATTTAACTTAATTGTTTGAATAAAACTGAATGTAGTTCATATTTCTGTTGACCCAGATTATTCGATGTCTGGATTTTATTCTAGATACGAACATTTGATTAGTGTGAAGCTAAACGTCGATTACAGATGCATTCTCAGAATTTCCTTGCAGCACACCCAAGGCATTTCCACAGCATACCACTTGAGAAGCTCTGCTCTAAACATATTTTAATATGTAAAGACTATAGAATGCTATGTTGAAGTTAGGACATCACATTCTGGGTCACTTAAATTAAATAGATAAAATGTTATATCGCTTTATTTTCATTGTTCAAGCATAAAAAAAAAATCAGTTTTTGTTTATAAACAAAATTTTACGTACAATCAATTTTTCTCTCTCAGGACTATAATATATTTACAGTGGAACCCCACCATTCGTCTGCCTCTCTACTCGTCCAACTTTTTCAAGTAAAATTCAACTCGCCATTCGTACGCTTGCCCCACGATTCGGACAGCATGACCTTGTTATTGGCCGTGCCACTCGGTCGCTTCAGCTGTCTCGTGCTAGCTTCCGTACGCTACGCATCATCCACGCAAGCTTCGTGAAACTTTATTTTATTGTTATTTTTTGTTATTTATATTAAAAAAGTGCAGCCATGGGTACAAAAAAGATTACTGATTCAACCAAGCCTAAAAGGAAAGCAGTGAGAACAACAATTGAATTGAAAAAAGAACTCCTTGCGATGTTTGAAAGTGGAACTCGTGTCTCAACTCAGTATGGCATGACGAAATCAACCATATCGTCTATACTTAAAAAGAAAGACATAATAAGAGAGCCCGTATATTTATTGTTTTCATATTGTACCATATTGTCCGGCGTATAAGACAACTTTTTAAACCAGGAAAATCTTCTCAAAAGTCCGGGGTAGTCTTATACGCCGGGTGCTGAAACTTCTGAGCCGAACTGGAGAATCTGCGGTTGCCGCATATGGAGGGGGGAAGCTCAAAAACGGACGCGGCCGCAACCCCACCGTATGCGGCAACCGTATGAAAGCAGCAAGGACGGCGCAGTACAAGTACGGTAGAAGAAATTCCACTCACCAGGATTTGGGAAAGAAGTGACTTAACGAGGTCCCGATGTGAAGGGCGGAGCAAGCTGCAGGCGTCCGGGACATGGAAAAAAGAGATAGAGCGGGGACAGAATAAACAAGGCTACAGTTAAGAAATACTATGATTTTTAGTGAAATTCTAAAAAAAATGTAGCATTAAAATAATGCACCAGAATAAACAAAGCTACAGTTACTTGGAGACAGGGAGAGCTGACCTATCCAAGCAGGCGTTGTGTATACAACAACCAGCCAATCGCCGGTAAGGTACATTGCTTTTAAAGGATAAGTTTAATCCACTTGCACTGTTTACATGTTTGATGACAAACAGCATTATGTTTATAAGTGACAGTTTTCCTGCTAAGTATCTTATGACATGACACATAGTAAAAAGGGGGGGGGGGAGGGTTAAGAAGGTTCTGTCCATCTGTAGAACCCAAACTATATACAGATATTACTGATGATACCATATTGGTAACCTCGTTACTTATAGAGGTGGCAAAAAATAAAACTATGGGATCACTGTGGTTTCATGTAAAATATGAAATCAGTATTTTCCTTCTTTTTCTTACAGAAGAAAAACTTCATTATTCTAATATCAGATGACATTGCATATAATTTATTTGCCTTAATTTAAAAGCTTAAATTGAAGACGGAAAACACGATGCACCCTCAATAATTAAGAAAGAAAAATAAAAAGAACATAAGTAATGGAAACAAATATCCTTCGACGTCAAGCTTTCCTCCTCAAAAGGAATTTGTCCATAAATAAAGAAAAAGAAAATAAAGAAAACAACAATAATGGAAAAAAAAAAAAAAAACCTTTGGGCATCAAACTAACTCTGTCTGATTTTAGGCTTTTTATACAGGAAATAGCTACTTTTTTTTTTAAGAATTCTCTTGCTTAGAAACATTGCTTTAATTGAATTCAATATTAAATTATTGTATTTGAATTCAGAATTAAAAATAATAAAAAAATGACTGCTGATTTTTTAATGATTGTGGCAACAAACAAAGCATTTAACACTGAATGATTATTTCATCTATATATATATATATATATACACACACACACACTCATTGCCAAAAAAATTAGCATGCCCAGAACGAATCTGGGAACTAGACGGCACAATCACATTTTGTAGTTGTGCCATTAAGTGCAGGTGCTTTGATTGCCTTCGTGAACTGCCACCAGAGGCATTAGTTTCACTATGGCTGTGATCATTATAATTGGTTAGTTCTGGAGTGCAGGTCTCAAAGAGTCCTCAGCATGCCTCGCAGTTTTGAACAACTGGCAAAGTTTGAGAGAGGTCGTATCGTTGGACTGCGGAAGGAAGGCTTGGTTGTTCCATCAAATTAGCCACCACCTGGACCGTTCTGACTGTGCTATGGGATAGTGTTGGAAACAGTGGAGACATGAGAACACTTGTGCAGGGAAGGCACTGGAAGACCTAGGCAGATTACCAGATCCAAGAGTGTTCCTGTCCACTATCTAGACAGCAGCAGTATCACTGGAAACCCCTATGTCTACCTGCATGATTGCGAGGCAACTTGGAGAATGAGAAGGCCTTCTGTCATTAATACCCCACTATCGGTGGCTTTGTTTGCAGTGGTGTAGTGAGCAGTTGACATGGTGGGAACAATTTGTGCTAAGTGACGAATCCCGGTTTTGTCTGGAGACACACAACCATTGTACTCCAGTATGGAGAAGCACTGTAGTGGCAGTTGCAACAGCTATGGGAGGATATTCTGCAGGGGTAGGATCGAACGTCCATATGACTCCATATCAAGCCTTTATTCTAAAGGGACAACTGACCTGTACTGTTTTGCCCATTTGCATCATCATCCTCATTGCCCATGCCAAGTGTTATTCCACTGGGTCTGCTTCTGGGTGCACATTGTTATTGTTGCTTTGAAAATGATGGAGTGTAGTTTAGTATATTATGGAACAATTAGTTTGAATAACTATCCCTTTGCTCTTCCTTACCTGTTTTGAGAATCGTAATGGTATATTTGAGCAAGATACTGCTCAGTCACTTGATATGATATCCAGGCTTCTGTGGCTGACCATGGCATCAGATAGAGTTCTCAAAGTGTGTGGCCTGCATCCTTATCTTCAACTGAATCAAAAAGTACCCGAGGTGTGGCACGCCATCCTCAGAATTAGATTCTAGCCTTATTGTGAACTACAGCAGTTTCAGTATGTTAGATATTTTTGATTGTTAATTATAATACAATTTAAATCCATCCAGTTATCACACATCTGTAAGAAGTTGCCACACCAAATATAAATTGTAATGAAAAATTTAATATTTCTTTCCAGTAGATTACAAATTGAGTTTTGATTTATTTCTTCCTTTTAGGCTTTTCAAATTGAATTAAATTTAAACTTATCTATTTTTCAGATCCTCTAACAGAATATGCACACACTTGGGATAAAACTTACTTCTATTCCTGGGATCCCTGACCAAAAAATATTAATATGCAGTCCTGAAGATTATACATCAAAAATAGTGCGGCTGATAAGAAACTTGTTGATTAACTCATTTGAGTAAAACTGCACATTTATTATTATTTTTTTTTTTAGTAGGGAATCTTTCTGTATATTTACTTTTAAAATTCAATATTAAGGGATAACCCACCTTTTTTAAAGTTAAATTTTGTAATTATTGAACCCCTGTAATATTGACTAATTCCAGCCAAATTTAACATATCTGAAAAAGATTTTTTATTCGGAATATCTGTTCAAAATCTTTGCTGCATTGGGGATGTTTAGTCTTTCACTGAATACTTTTTCAATATTGTTTTGCAAGTATGATTAATTAACACAATAATGTAACATCCATCTTTCACAAATCTCAACTATATATATATAAACCTCATGTAATGGAATGCTCTTTGATTTTCTGGAAACTGACAAAAAATCAGGGACAACTAGGACAAACAGAATTGTTTCAGGATATCTGCTTGCCATTGCATTGTCCCTGTAAAATGTAAATTGGAAAACTCAATAATTATACATATTTTTAATTGTAAATATTGCCGGATATCATAAAATGCTATTGGATTCTGAATGTTAGCCAAAACTTAGCTTGCCTTAAAATTTATCATTAAAATGTCAACATTTTTGTAAGAACAATGCAGTAGCATATTATCAAGAGAATCTTGATGCTAGCAGGGAAGACAATAATTACCAATGTTGGGTGTTCTAATTCAGTGTTAATTTCTTTTATTAGCTTATTTTTAGTTGCAAATTAATTGATAGCAACTGGAGGGGGAAGAGAATGTTTTGCTGATTCTTAATGGTTCAGGTTGCTGGCAACATAATGCTGAATAAAAAAGGAGCAGAAACATTTTGAAACCAAAGTGTTTGAATCAGTGTTACTTATTTGGGCATTAGACGTTTGTAAAAGCTGCAGCATGCTGTAAAGACAATGGCTCAATGACTAACATGTTTTATCTGTAAGCAGGAAGTTCCATAAGAACAATTTCAAATATATAGAATGCATACAAATCTCTTACTGTATTGTCCTGAAAATTATAAAAAACCAAAACAAACCTTTATGCTGTATGTCAGATTTGAAGCTACTAATAAACTCAGAACGGAAGTGCAATTTAGCTCATGTCATGCACTGAAACTTTATGGGTTTATAGAATATAATAAGTTCAATTTAGTATTACATTATTTTAAACAGCTGTGTACGTATAATCATTTGTCCCAAAACACTTCTTGTATCCCCTATTATATGTAAGGTGTGGTAAATTTCCAGTATTCTCATAGCAAATGTTTTTGGCTGACTATATTATTGTGATATCCTGCCTCTCAGCCTACAAATGGGGCATTTTTGGGAACTGTTTTTAAAGAAAATTTTTAGTATGTTAAAACTATTGTAATAATGTATGTGATAATGATATTTTTTTTCCCCTTTTTATCAGTTATACTCTGGGTAATTATGTATGACTTTTTCTACTAATTTTGTAAATATGATGGAAAATTTAAATAAATACTTATAAGAATTGTTCATCATGTCTTTGGAAATTATCTTAAGCTATTAGATGTGTGGAATTGCATATTATATATATAGGGACCCTATTTTATGGTGAAATAAAACTGTTAATAGCGGTAAAATAAGACTCCATAGCGGTGACTATTTCGCATTTATTTTATCATATTAGATTTCTACATTTCCACAAATAAGCTATAATTTTTCATTAAATTTCGTAATATAATAATACGAAACACAAACGCCGTGATGACGCTAGCTTGGTACATGTGTGCGAACTGATCCTCCCTCTGTTGTTTAAAGCAACTAAAACCTCAAACAAACGAACAAAAGTGTTTTTATTTTATTTATCCTTTTAGCGTTTTTTGACGATTTCACATTCATTTAGCTTTTATTTCGCGTGTTTTTAATGGTTCCCCACTGTTATTTCGTTCTTATTTCGTGATTCCGTACTAATAATCTCATTTCGCCTTTAAAATTACTGATTTATGAGATTTGCTCCATGAAAAGCAAAAATACAACCTTTAATAAAAATTTCGCGGATATCGTTATTACCACAAAATAGGGGCCCTATATATATATATATATATATATATATTTAAATACAGGGTGTCTACAGAATCAGGGAAAACCGGGAATTATCAGGGAATTTTGTTATTCGGAAAAAATCGGGGAATTTTTTTATTCAGATTTTGTAGACACCCTGAAATATATATTTGATCCAAGAAGAATACCTAAAATCAATTTCACTACTTCAGATTTATTTCCACATTAGTTTACAAACTGTAAAACTACAAATTACATTTAAATGCCTGAGAACAGGCATTTACAATAAATTCTAAGAACGATTTTACATTATACAGTAAGTAGGGCATGTTACACCAATGTCATCAACAGTTCTTCCCTAAGCAAACATGATAAATCTTGTTAAGATTGACAATGGGAAGATTAATATCTATTTTACTAAACTGTTCAGATGACAGTAAAATTTTGACTTCAATGATTGTACTGATAATTAAAATACAATAAAATCTCAAAGAATCTTTTCAGTCTTTAGGAATAACAATTGTTCCTGCAGTTAATGTAAGTCTTTGAAAAGTTAATAATTTACAGATTCTCCCAAGTTTCAACCACATAACAATAATGCATGTATTACTCATGTCAGCAGTAGTAATCACTTAACTATTAAAAACTCATAATAATAATAATAAAAAAAAAATCAAACAACAAAGCATCACATTCAGTCAAGTCCTTAGATGAAATAAATAAAGCTTTTCTTTTTGGGGGTGGGGTGTGGGAGGCATTTATTTACGAGACATTTTACAAATCAATATGTGGAGATTTACAATGACATTTCGGCAATTTGCTCTAAAAGTGAGATGAAAAAAATTGGTCTTGTACTAAATTCTAACTGGTTTGTGGTGGTGGAAAATAGTATTATGCTGTGGCAGGATTCAGTACTGGATAAACTTAAAATGAGAAATGTAGTGAGTTATTTTTTTAAATACAAGAAGTCAAGTGCTTCTTCAATTCAAAGAATTTACAGATTGAAAGGAATCCTCAATCTACAAGAGATGACAATGAAAAAAGCAGAAAAGAGTTGGTACTTGTTTTGCAGACTATAATATTTAAACATTCATAAAATATTACTGCTTTGTGCATCCCATGTTACAGACACCATCAAAGATCTTTCTCTCTTTAAAAAGTTATTAAAAATAGTTAATCTTTCAGCTAGATTTTTTGTACATAACTTCTATGATGCTTTGAATTTTTAAATTCTTGATCCTTATTTCTAGCTTTTATGGCAAGAGATTTACCACTTCCTGTAGTAATTCAGTTAACAACAAAAAGCCTTTTTAACAAATGCATTATGATTATAAAGACATAAATATGCAGACCTAAGTATATATATATATATGTATGTATAAAAAAAATAAAATTAGAAGCTTTTCTAATATTCAAAAAACAAGCATACATATATATTGTCATTAAAAGGAGTACCTATTTTTAATAGCAAGAATTTTACATATAGTGAAGATTCTACAAATAACAGTTAAGCCACACTAACACATTTGAAGACATTACCTATATGATAAATATACACAAACAAAAGATAAATACAATGGGAATGATTTCTTTTCAACTTTTTTTTTAATATATCACATTTACGTTGATAAAACCAATTCCAGGTGTTTTGCATCTTTTTTTCCCAGAAATATTTCTTCAATGTGAATGTATTGTTTAAATATAAGAGGGGAAAAAAAAAGATGTACTGTTATATGCAAAAGAAAAAACTATTTAAGATTTGAAGAAAAAAAAAATCTTTTGAGCATAGTTGACACATTTTCTCATTTTGACAACAATGAAATAATGCACTTTTAAAATGTCCTATTTGAAAAGATAAATGTGCTGATATACTAGAAATTCTACATAACTGATTAAATGGACGGTGAGTATGATTGCATTTTATTAAATTTCATTTGGGTGTTAATAATCAAATAACAGAAACATTATTTTGTTTTCTAATGAAAACCTTTCAGGGGCAAAACTCTTAACTCACAATTACATGCATATGAAACTTATATATATATTTTTTTTCTTTTTAAGGGAAATGGAAATGTAACTTTGTTTTTTTTTTTTAATTTTTCTAAAAACAGATACACGTAGGGAGAATAAATGTATGAATAAAATAAAAATCTATTAAATTACAATTTACAGATAATTATTACCCACATTTTTAAAATCTAATTATTTAATTGAATATAAATAATAATATTTCAAAATTACATTTAATTTATGTATTAATCAAGAAGCATAATTTTATTTCTGTGAAAATCTTCACCTTACAACAAAAAACAGCCTTAGTAAACAAACCTATATGGATAAATCCATGATTAATCCTATATTTTAATTGATAAAACAAACAAATATAACAAATCCTAGACAGGATTTCAGTATTCAAAATTCATTGAAAGCACTGCTTCAAGAGAACTAGCAAATGTGAAATAAAACTTCTCCAAATGTCCTCTTTCCATTATAAGTTACAAATGTAATGTAATTATAAAATCAGAAGGCAACATAAAAATAAAATGTATCCCTTCATACACATACTTGCACATTTACATGCATGAAGAAATTATCAAATGATAATTGCATTAGCGTGATTTGCTGCGCTCTTTGCTGTCACTACGAGAACGACTGCAGCTACGACTTTCTCTTTCATCTTGCTCTTCTTCCTCCTCCTCCTCCTCCTCATCCTCTTTCTTAACAGAGCTGTGGCTGTGACTTGGGCTGTGACTTCTTGGTGGAGAAGGGCTTTGGCTAACTGATTTGTTAGGAGAATGAATGCTCATCTTATCTTTCTCTTTGCTGCCATTCTTTTCTGGGATTGGACTCGTACTTCCTTCTGTTTCTAATTTAACCTGATATTTTTTTTTAAATAAATAAATAAAGTAAATAAATAGTTAACTTTTTTTATCAATCAAACCAAAAAAAAACCCAATGCAGTGCTGATTTAAATTACAGCGGTTGAGTTAATGAAATTTCTATATGATCCAAGTGCCCTCACAGATGTAAAGCGAGATGTTCTACAACCATCCAACTGCCAACCATCTTGGACAATTGTAAATGTAAAAAGTAAGGGCATTCTGGAGCACATATTTGATTAACTGCAACATAAATTTCAAAATGAGTTATTCTAAGATCCCTATGAAAATAAATAGAATTTGTATTTCTACTAAAAGGACAATAAAAATTTGCTTCTGCTATCCTTTAATCTGCTTCCCAAAGAAAGAAAGAGACATGAAAAAATTTTCAAAACAGAACAAACAGAATGGATTTCTCTTCTCTTTGCTGACTTGAAGGTTTAGGTTGGATAAATGATGGAACATACTTTGTACTGGATTTATATTCCATTCTCTCATGAAACAAAATTATTACATAATGTACAATTTGTAGGCTAAAACTGCTAAATCTTTTGAAAAAAATATCCCATCTAAGAAGCCTGGGGCTGTTCATAAGTCTTGCAACTGCAGTTGCATAAGAGTTACCATAAGGAACATCAATCACTCCCTTTTAGTTCAGTGAGTATGTCATCTATCTAATGCTGACCTAATGTTTTTTACCTCTTTCTTGACTTAATGAGCTCCATTCTGAAAACATTCTGAGCTAAGAAATTTATCTTTTTTGTGATCTAATAACTTTTTTTTTTTTCCCCGCTCTGGCACGATTCTGAAAGACCAGATGAGTCAGCTTACTAAGCCGAAATGATGTTAGACGAGGATATAATTGCTGCTCTGCACAGGAATGGGATTCACAATGCCACTTTCAGCTCAGCATTTTCATGAGAAGCCATACCCAACTTTCAACCTGGCTCAAGGAGTGGCTGAAGCAATTAATTGCGAATCATGCAAAAACCATTTTTCTCTTAGCTTTAGATATAAAATAAAATTGTACATATATATATATATAAATAATTTTACATCAATTTTAACAGCTTTAAAAAATTCTATCAGCAATATCAAGAAAAAGAAATCAATATCCCTGGATTGTATTTTTGAAACCGCTTATTTATTTATTTACTTAATAGTAACACAAATTATTCAATTTATATGAGGGACATCCGGAAATCAACCTGCCGCATGATCATAAACAACAATGGAATGCCACTGCAACGCAAGTTTTTGTGCAGGCGCAATCAATAACTGGCTACTTCCACTCCACTCGTCAAGTCATTTCATCTATTGTCATTCTTGTAGCGAGGAATGAAACAGTGCAAACTGTCAAAGCTCCATACAAGTGCGAAATTCATGCTTTTATCAATTTTTGCAAGCTGAAGGGAACAGTGTGGCTGAAGTTCATCTGAGGATGTCTAAGGTGTATGGACAAAACTAATGAGTGAAGGATGTGTGATGGAATGGTGTCAGAAATATCGAAAGGGATGATGTGCATGATTAAGGTCAACAGTGGCTGTCTTGTGATGATTGACGATCTTGTTGACAGAGCTGACAAAGTGGTCCACGATTGCATCGGTTCACAATATCTGAACTTTCTTGAGATTTTCCTGAAATTTCATAGATGACTCTTCATGAAATTGTGACTAAGAATTTAGGCTACCACAAAATCTGTGCAAGATGGGTGCCAAAACAACTTACAGATTTGCACCAAATGGTATCTGCTCTAACATTTTTGCAGCGCTATCATGAAAAGGACAACTTTCTGGATAAAATTGTGACAGGAGACGAGACATGACAATACACGTTTGCACAAAGAAGCAGGCAGGGATAATAAGTACTCAAGCAATTCCAATAGTAGTTGTTTGATCACCCACCCTACATTCCAGACCTTGCCCAAGTGATTTTCATCTGTTCACAAAGATGAAAGTGTGTGATTGGGAACACAGTGATTCGAGATCAACAAGGAACTCATGAGCAGTGGTAACAAGTTGGCTGAAATCCCAAATGGAAATTTTCTATGACCAGGGAATTCAAAAGCTTGTGCAATGCTATGACAAATGCCTCAATTCCCATGGTGTTTGTGTTGAGAAGTAGTGTAGATATGTATGAATTTCTTGTATTTGATAACATTTTTCCTTCTTTTTTTCACAACTCGTCAGAGATTGATACATGGGATAGCTCTCATATGTTAAAATATTTTTATTTATATATACTATAGATGGTAGCTACAATCGCTTAAATTTAAAAGGTTGATTTACTTCAGCTAAAATAAAAATGAAACTGACTTCTTAATTTTTAATTAAAAATTAACTTAACACATTCAGGTCGCTGCCCGTAGATTCTACGGGCGGCTATAGATTCCCCAAATTTACGTTGCTCGGCAAATTGCCGAACGCGTATTTTTCATTGTTTTCTTCACTTTGGCCAGCGTTTCTTCGAGCGGCGACCACTCGGGATTATTTGTATTTTAATGTAGTTCAAAAATACACCAATAGGTGGAGTTAACTGTCGATAATTTTTCGCCGGAAGTCACACAAGTGTACCGATGTACTTGTTTTGGAAGTCTGTGTATAGTGTTTTCAAAGCATTTTCAAATTACTACGTTTTTATATTGTTTATAATATAATTATAACAATATAAAATATATATTTATATTGTTTAATATTATTTTTCTCTGATTTGTCATACTTTAGAATTTTTATGCATTAAATATATCGTGTAAAACTTTTTTTTTGTCTCAATTTTTATCCTTTTTTTGTATTTAAATATCTTTTTTACCATAATAGTTACAATAAAATGTAATATACTATTTTGAAGACAAACATTTGTTCTTTATCACAGATCCTAAGTACATTTCCAATTATACATGCATTGATAATACACACAGTTTGAAAACATGCCAAAATAGCACGACCTGTGGGGGAAGACAGAGGGATGAAGGGTATGACCTGAAAGTGTTAACCTTTAATGCGTTTTAAATAGATAAATTTGCTGCTGTTTTTGTTTTGTTTTTTGTTTATATAAATAAATAATGAGTTTAAAATGTAAAAAGAATTTTGAAATATATAAGTGAATTACATAATACAAAGTTATTACACATAAAAATTCTGAAGCATTCTAATAATAATGTTAATACAGTATTATAAATGTTAATATTGTAAGTTCTAATGTACATTTAAACTTTAATGAAATGTACAATTAAGTATACTTAAATACTATCAACACTAAATTAAAGTGTTACGTAGTAAATTTAGTATTGGTAAATGTTTTTAACAAACTTACCAAATATTGTCTAACAATTTCGTTTCGGTCTATCGAACTCTGCAATTATGCCAAAATTGAAATTGTTGACTATTAACATTTAAAGAATGAGATCCTAAAACTATATTTTTTTTTTTTCCCCGTTATGAAATAAAATATTCGTTGACTGAATTGAATTTTCCCGTAAGTCAAGAACCATAATTTGGCGGCAAATAATAATTATCCTATCTCCTACTTTCTTAACAATACAAATTTCCTTCACTGTTACATATAAAAAATAAAAAATGATTTTTTTTTATTTATTTATTTTATTTTTTATTAAATTTTACCTTATTTCCAACATTTGTCAGTTCCAGTGTAAGGTAAAAAATATCAGAGTTAAAGGATGACTGAATTCAATTTCAACTTATTTTTAAAGTATTAACATTATTAGTTACGGTAAAACAGGCTGAACATACGACTAAGAATAAATTTTTACAACTTAAAAGAAATAAAAATAAAATAAAAGTATGTTAGAAGAAAATTGATTACTATTAAAACTTGTGTGAATCTATTAAATGAGATCAGCTGCAAATCAAATTTAAATGGAATGAAGTATATGTAGAAACAAGACATTTAACTGAAAAATTAATATAGAAATATGGATATACAGGGTGCTTATAATTAAAGTTGCGATTTCAAACCTCCTTAACTTTAAAACTACCAGTCAGATTGACTTGATATTTTACCAGAACAACCGGGAGGTAATGGAATTTTGTTTGGTGAAGGAAAAAAATAGTTCCAAAATGTGCCGATAGATGGCGCTGTCAGGATAATGTCAGTCCATTGCGGCCAACAGACTTCTTCTTTTCTATTGGCTAACGCTTCCGCCGCCATGTTTTTCCCAACTGGAGCACAAGTTTATATAAGCCACAGAAGGGATTTTCACATTTTAACTACCGTATTGTCCAGCGTGTAAGACGACTTTTTTAACCAGGAAAATCTTCTCAAAAGTCAGGGGTCGTCTTATACGCCGGGTGCTGAAACTTCCGAGCCGGGCTGGAGAATCTGCGGTCGCCGCATATGGTGGGGGGAGCTCAAAAGCGGCCGCGGCCGCATCCCCGCCATATGTGGCAACCGTATGAAAGCAGCAAGGACGGCGCTGTACAAGTATGGTAGAAGAAAATCCACTCAGCAGGATCGCACGAGGTGAGGGGGCGCCTCACCGGGAAGGTGTAAGTGAAGGACGGAGCAAGCTGCAGGCGTCCGGGACGCCCGGGGTATGGAAAAAAGAGACAGAGCGGGGACAGAATAAACAAGGCTACAGTTAAGAAATACTATGATTTTAGTGAAATTCTAAAAAAATGTAGCATTAAAATAATGCACCAGAATAAACAAAGCTACAGTTACTTGGAGCCAAGGAGAGCTGACCAATCCAAGCAGGCGTTGTATACAACAACCAGCCAATTGCCGGTAAGGTACATCGCTTTTAAAGGAAAAGTTTAATCCACTTGCACTGTTTTATGTTTACATGTTTGATGACAAACAGCGTTATGTTTATAAGTGACAGTTTTCCTGCTAAGTATCTGCATGTCATAAGCATTTGAATTAAAATTACCATATTGAAATCAAATCTGATGTTTTTTAATTTTTATTTGGTGTGCATTGGAAGAGGGGTAGTCTTATACGGCAAGTATATTCCAAACTCTATATTTTAATTGGAAAAATTGAGGGTCGTCTTATACGCCGAACAATACGGTAAATTTTTTTGACTCATAATTGTTCTACTGCCTTTGATTGTATTTAATGTGAATTATAGAAACACAAAAACATTTTTCTTTCCATTTTGCACCCTCAAAAAAAATCACTAAAATATACATATATTTTTTCATAAAAACAAGAATTTATGATATACCAAGAATTCCCCATCTTAGTTTCATAACTGTGTTTTGCTGTTTTTCCCTTCATTTCGTTCTCTCTCTCAGAGTTCCACCCCGCTCCCCTTCTTAGCCCCGGGCCGCAGAGTCTACTGCCAACACCCCTAAATCCCAAATGGTTCCGTCCAGCTCAAACATCCGTTGGACCTCTTTTCTTATTTTTGAAACATGTTATTCATTTCTCTGCTTGAGAAGATGTAGATCATCTCGAAAGTGCTCGCGTTTCATTATATTTGTATTTATGTATTTAATTAGAACTGTGTGTGGTGGCCAGAACCCAGTCACTTCATTTTAACTTTAAACACACGTAAAACATCTTTAATTAAGAATTTAAGTTGTTACCAAACCAAAAAAGACATATCTTTTAATCCTTTTTTTTTTTTGCAAAAATTA
>JAFIDM010009631.1:123160370-123193952 GCA_023159025.1 Thereuonema tuberculata
CTGATAGGATTTTGTACTGGTGTCAATAAAAGAAATATAAACAAAAACAAAAAAAAAGGATTAAAAGATATGTTTTTTTTGGATTGGTAACAACTGAAATTCTTGTTTTTACGAAAAAATATATGTATATTTTAGTGATTTTTTTAGGGTGCAAAATGGAAAAAATTGTTTTTGTGTTTCTGTAATTCACATTAAATACAATCAAAGGCAGCAGAACAATTGTGAGTCAAAAAAGTTTAGTTAAAATGTGAAAATTCCTTCTGTGGCTTATATAACCTTGTGTTCAGTTGGGAAAAACATGGCGGACGCTGGTGGTTGGCCGCACTGTATTCTCAAGCCACTGTAAATATCAGGGGAAATACCTAAATGGATTCGTTAAACACAGGAATGTTGTTAGCCGAAAGGAAACAATACAGTACAGTAGAGTCCAAGGGTTAATGACAAATTTATTAGTGAAAAGACAATAATACTGTACGTTTTTACAGCGAAAACAGTGATATGGAAAAGAGAAAAAAAAGGAGCTTCATGAAACAAATATCTTACGGTTGATTAATGCAGAAATTGTTCGATATGCCCTCCGCCTTGTTCCGCTATTAGTTGGAAGCGCAAACTGGCATGTTCCACAACTGATCGGAGTGTATCTGTGCTGATGCTATGAATGCGGTGCGTGACGCATGTCTTCAATTTGGCCAGATTCGTAATCCGCCCGCTGTAAACAACATTCTTCAGGTATCCCCAAAGCCTGAAATCACATGGGTTTAAGTCAGGGGAGCATGGCGACCAGGCTGTTGGAAAATGGCAGCTTATGATTCTCTTATCTCCGAAATGAGTGCTCAGCAGCTGTTTCGCTGAGGAGCGCCATCTTGCATGAATATTGTGCGATCCACACACTGATGCTGCTGAAGTGCCGGAAGGACATGGTTACGCAAAAGTGCTTCATACTACTTGCATCTGCAGTGCAGGTTACGGGACCCGCAGATGTGATCTCCCAGAAGAACGGACCGACTATAAATGCTGCTGTTATTCCGCATCAAACAGTGACCTTTGCAGAATGAAGAGGTAATGGCTGTAGTGGGAACGGATTCTCGGTTGCCCATATCCTTCAGTTTTGCGTATTTATAGAACCTTCCAAATGCAAATGGGTTCGTCAGACCACAGAATGTTCCATGGCCATCCATTGTCCACTTCAATCTGGTCAAGAAAGCGTAATGCAAATGATTCAGGTATTTTCAGGTCAGCAGGTAGGAACTGCTGCACATGAGTTATCTTGTACGATAACAGCGCAAGATTTGCCGTAGGACTTTATGCACCATGCTGCTGGGAATATCCAACATTCGGCCAATTCCTGCACCACTGTTCATCTGTTTTTGTAACGCTGTGACCACATCCTCCACTGCTGCCGCCGCAACAGGTTTTCGTCCTCTACCTCGTTTCACGTCAAATGAACCAGTCTCTTCGAATTTATCTATCATTTTCCGCAGGCCATATGTGGTCATTGGGCCAGATTTTATGCCTTTTAGTGTCCGGAACTTCCTGATAGCTGTTAACACACAGTCACTGTTCTGATAGAAAAGCTTCACGAGCAGAGCGCGATCCTTCTTTGTCAATGTCATGATGAAGCACTCAGGCAAAGTGTTATGTGTCCCGCAAGTGCTCTGCATTTTTATCACAGCTAAGTTTGTGGTGCGCATGTCACGTCTTAGTAATTTGCATACCTCCACAACAGCAATGTGAACCCTGATGGCACATTTTGGAACTATTTTTTTCCTTCGCCAAACAAAATTCCATTACCTCATGATTCTTCTGGTAAAATATCAAGTCAATCTGACCGGTAGTTTTAAAGTTAGGGCGTTTTGAATTCGCAACTTTAATTATAAGCACCCTGTATAATAATTTTAGTAATAAATTCCAAGTAAGTAGTACAACAATAAACTGAAACATTTTTGTACTTTAGAAACAAAAACAAAACATCAAGTGATATTCCATTACTTTCTTTAAGAAAATTCCTTAATTACTTTCTTGAAATCATGAATAAAAATCCTTGAAGTATGTAATTAAGCATAACAACCATTTACTTTCATAACTATTCAGAGCTAAATAATAATATCGTCGTTGCAAATTTAAAATCTCCCATGTGTAAAAAGGAACTTTCTGAGAAAAAGGCTATTTCATGCATGCGCGACTTGATATTACACTCTCTAAGATTTAGCCAAACACAGCATTGAGTGATCACACAGGAGGTTTTTTTTTTGTTTTTGTTTTTTGTTTTACTATGGCGAGACATATTAGGAAAAACAAAAACTCTTATATGTTCATAAGGTACATAGATGATTTTGATGAACAATGTAATGTTGATGGTCACTTAGGATATTGTACAAATGGGATATACCACAGCGAAATACAAAGATCTGCACATAAAGCGATTTCTTGTTCGGTACCTAATCGAAAACGCTGAAATATCTGCAAAACTAATTTACGACAAAAATGACACATAGGAGATTTTAAATTTGCAACGAAGATATGATTTTTAAATGCCAACTATATGGTTGGTTGGTTGGTGTTTTATGGCGCAAAAGCAGCTGCGGCTAAGCTGCGCCAATGCCAACTATATGATGGAATAAATTTATAACAGTGATTAAGATCCCAATGATCCTAATTTCAATTAAACTTTTTGAAGATTCTCTTTTATTATTATTATTTTTTTTTTTTAAAGTTTAACGTGCATAGATATAAAGAGGAGCACCATTTATACGTTTCTCATTTATACGGTTTTTCGAATGGTCCCAGCAAAATCCAATGCATATTAACGTTAAATAATTTCATTTATACGTTTTCCTGAAATCGCAAATTTCATTTAAACGGTTTTTTCAAGAACTCAAGAAGAGAGAAAATGCTCATTTCAACCTCAGATTCCCACCTGCCGATTGTCCAGTCTTAGAAAATTGCACTGAAAAACCTCTGCCAAGTTTTCAACAAGCTTCGGCGGGTTTCAACACCCTGCAAGAATACCTCATTAGCAGTGATTTAAATGATAAAGTTAAGATGGCACTTTTAACTGTGCACAATTAACTTTTTCTGTGCATTTCAAAAAAGCCCTACAACCTAAAATAACAAAATATTTTGTAAATGTTGAACGAATATGAATAGTAGTACTAGTTGTACATTAAATTTGGAATTTGTATTACATACCTCTTGTATTTCATTTTCATGTAATATTTTAATTTACCTCTGACTTTTAATTGTTAGTTATTACGAAATTGTTCGTAACTTTTGTGAATTCTGTTTATACTTTTTTCTTCTCAGCCCCTTGAAAAACGTATAAATGATGCTCCACTGTAAAGTGAATAAATACAAGGCTGCACCTGAGTAAACAAAAGGTTCTCGCACCTGAGCTATCATGTCGAGAATCTGGGACAGCTGTTTCAGCCTTATTAAGGCTTCTTCAGCCAGATATACCCTTGATGGCAGCTCAGAGTGCGAGACAAATATGCAAAAACCATTTCAGCTCCCCGAAATAGTCCTCGAGCAAAGTCAACGCAACAATGATAAATAACCGAATTATCGCAATTCTTCATGCTTAACTTACTTTTTAATAGATCTCATCTAAAAAATTATCTTCAGAAATTGATAATTTTACTTTGACCCTCTTATTTAATGAACAAAATGAATGTAAATATTTATGTAAATTTAAATTCCATTTAAAATTTATAATTCTTCAGATAAAAACTAATAGATCGCTTGTTGCTTTCTGAAATTTATCAGAAAATTTCATCAAAAAACATCCATTTCCATAGCCGCTGGTATCATGAAAGCCAGATATTATCAGTCAAGAAAACAGACAAAAGTGATCGAGTCCAATGCAGCCAGAACACACACACTCTCAGAGACAGTTTTCAGAATTGCAACATAGCATGCTCTGAGAAAGTAAATTAGTAATGCTTACTGTGAGCTGCTTCTCACCCAGATTTTGAAAATGGTGCCCCAACATCAAGGACATATGCTCACAGGAAAAGGAAAGAAAGTCATCCTTATAATTTTTCACCTAAAACTGTAACTTCTTCTTTTCTAAAAATAAGAGCAGCAATTCTGTAGATATGTACTCCATTGGCCTGCTTTTAGACTTTCATAAAAGCAAATTTCATCTCAGCATTGTTAAAAAAATAAATAAATAAGTACTTCAATTCTCCAGAAGCACAAGTAATTGAGGTCTAACTAGCCACCTCCCCTATCTAGGATAAAAGCATTTCAGAAAAACAGCAAAAACAAAATTCAGGGCAGAAATAATCTAATAACTCCAAAAATGTAAGCAATGCATTATTCACCTTTCATAAGATTTTTTGGAAATAAAATTTTTTTGTCATGGAAGTACAAAAAAATATAATAAAATGTTGTTTGACTTTAGAAATAGAACTTATATACCTATATGTAATGCTGCAAAGAATTTTGTGTGTGTGTGTGTGTGCTATAAGATATAAAAATAAAATTCCTTTTAAATATTAATTATTATTAAGTATGTAATAATTTTGCCAAATATTCACAAAAGATTCGGACTAAAGTATTTCTTTTTATTTAAACGTACTAACTTGCCAATTTATTAAATGCACTAAAACTTTCCATGTAAAAGATGAGCGTAACTAATGAACTAGTAACTGTGTGCATTTTGAAATTTGTTTCAAGCTGTGAAGTGGACCTAACAAAATAGAACATAATGCAAAATTTTCCAGGACAGGATCATATCTTTGAATTGCTTATGTAAGTACAATTAATAAAGTAACACTCTGGAATTCAGAAATTTAAAAATTGTTATTGACAAACATTAGATACACACATATACAAAACTAAGCTAAGAAACTTTTTATAATTAAAAGCATTCATAATTAAAAAAAAAAAAAGAAAAGAAAAATAATAAGATATAACATGAAAATACAGTATATATATTTGCATATTCCTTTAAATATGACCTATTTTATATAGAATAGCAATACAAATGAAAAACTACGTACCTTTTCATCATCGCTACCAAAGCTATTACTATTATGCTTTTTATTTGGGCTGCGATCTTTCTTAGGTGAAGGAGTTCTAGACTGGCTCTGACGATGTTTACTGGGCGATCGAGATGGACTGTGCTTCCTTTAAGAAAAAAATATTTTGAAATCATTTAAGTAAATAATAATCTAATAAAAACACACCAATAATGCAGAAACTTTAAAAATTGTTTTGGTTGCCTTCTTAAAGATCAAGTTTTGCTTTTAGATCTGGCTACATGTTTTAGAATGGTGGCCTAATTTAAGTTTCTGTCTGGCAGTTGTTCTGCATACACTGCATAATTTATTTCACTTAATAAGGAATTGATAAATATTAGAAATGAACAGCTAAATGAACAGTTATACTGTACTACACAGTATAGGCAAAATTAATCCTAAATTTAGACAAAAAACATTTTACTATAAATATATCACTGTAATAATATAATGATTTTGATTATTTATCTGAGAAAAATATCAGCTAAGTAAGATCTGAAATAGTATTTTAATTTAAAAATAAACAATACATAATAACCCAAGGTTTGCCAAAACAATCCTATTAAATCAAATGCCTCGTTATTAGACAACTGATGATTAACAGGTTTTCAATCATTTGTGGATAGGACTGCAAAAATTTTTCTATCACACTTTTTAAAATTTGCTTTCACTATTAACAGAATTTCAGCCCCCCCCCCCCCCCCCCCAATGTTCGAGATATTTGGCATCTTTTTCATCGGATTTCCAGTGTTAACTTAAATGTTAGAAATGCAACCATCTCATTTCAGTTGTCAGGTATAGCTTGATGCTTGAGGTCTCGGACTCATATACTGAAGGTTGTCGGTTCGAATCTATATATCTACTTTTTATTTCCTCAATGTCCAAGTGGGTTTTTTTCTTCTTATTTTCCTAACGTTTTTTAAATATTTTTTTATGTTAATGTACTTCCTTTTATTATTATTATTATTATTTTTACATTATTATTATTATTATTATGGGTTGCCCTTAAATTTATACTTTAGCATAAAATTATATTGACTTGTTAACTGAGTAACTGTAACTTAAAGTTATTTTTTATGGGTAATTCAGCAACAAAATTGCCTTACTTTTATGTCCATTTTTTTCTTTTACTCTCACACCAAACCGCTAAGATTAAAAGCTGTTTAAAAAGCATCACTGGAAATCCTTTCTAAGACTACCTTAGAAATTATACATCACCTCCAGAGCCATTTTTAACAAGGCAATGGACAATGTTTGTGAAGGATGCCATTGCCTGATGCTGCACTGTATTAAAGGACGAAATGTAGATTTTATATTCCTTTTATTCTTTCTTCTTTTTAATATGACTTCAGTACTAATATTGAATTGATTCTTTCTATAATTACTAATAAAAAATTATCAATAATAATAAAATGAAAAAGTTGCTAGCCTTAAAATTAATATTATTACTATTTGCTGGCATTAAATATTGAAGTTGATTTTTTTTTTGGATGAAATTTATAAACAGATATTAAATTGAATTTTTAGCAATGTTTTAACTAAATATGTAATTGAATAGTGAAATGAAACATCCACTAGAAACAAAGGCATATGGAAGTCTCTGGCAAAAAGAAATCAAAATGACATCCTGTAAGCATATAATACAATGTTAACCAACAAACTGAAGGGGCACAGGTAATCTTTGTCTATACTCTCCCTAATACATGATGAAGTCTGTGGTCTTATTTCAGTCTGTTTTGCTTTTGCACTGACAAGAAACAGCTATTTTTATTAGAGATTTGCTGTGAAATGTCGAGGTAATTTAAACTCGAAGCAAATAATAGCTGCAAAATGTCATGGCATGCATTAAATTTGAGTTTTTTCCTTTTCATAACATTATAACTACTAACTTACAAATAAACTATAGTGAAATGTAATAAGTTAAGAAAAATTCTAAATCAAAAGGCCTATAAATTCATTTTCAATATACAGTCTTTCAAATATTTTTTAAAAACCTAATATTGTAATTATAATCTAAAGGTTTTAAAATAAACATTTTAAAGGTTAAAATAGAAAAATTGCTATGCATTATAACACACCAATAGTCAGAAAAAATTAAAATTTTCATAAATGTAAAATAAAAAAAAAGGAAAAGAAGATATATTAAAAATGTGAATGCTTCAAACAGTTTAGGATTTTATTTTTTTTGGGTGGGGAAAGTAACTAACTCAGTTACTTTTTAAAAATAGCTTAAAATAGCTTCCCAATCCCTGGCCTTTACAATAGCAAATCATTAATTAATCCACAAATCAAAAGAGTAATATTTTCAAAATGAGTTTAATTTTTCATTTATGTGACTAATCAAGAACAATTATGTAAAAAGCAATATGAATTAACAGAAGGAATGAAATAAATATACATAAAACAATATATTCACAGGATATAAGGACAAAAAAAAAAAGATGGAATACCAAAATCATTAACCAATTTATGTACCAAACTGATGGCAAACTTAATAAATTTTAAATTACAAGGAAATATAATAGTAGTTAGAAATTAAAAAACAAAAACATATAGTTAAATATGTATAATACATCTTTTTAGCTTTTTGATTTATTAACTCCAAATATTTTTTTTTTAAAGGATTACGTCTCATCAGCTGACGTAATGCAATGATTCAACTTGCTCAAAATGGGAAACTAAGAGGAAATATAAAATAGGCATTAAATACGAGGGGAGATCGAAAAGTAATGCACAACAATTTTTTTTTTGCGAAATATTTAATAGGTAAGAAAAAAAATAATGCACAAACAAACACCTATTTTTCAACATATGGACCCAAGTCTCTAGACACATTTCTCCCATCGTGACACCAACTTTAGTATTCCTCGTTTATAGAACTCAGTTTCCTGGGAACGTAGCCACCTGCTCATGACTGATTTCACTTTTTCATTCAAATCGAAGCGTTGGCCTCCAAGGAATTTCTTCAGTGGTCCGAAGAGGTGAAAGTCAGATGGTGCAAGGGCTGGACTATAGGGTGGATGTTGGAGCACCTCCCAGCCAAATTTCTTTTTTCACTAAGAAAACCCCCACATGGGGACGAGCATTGGCCTGAAGAAGTCCGACATTTGCAGCATCTCTGTTAGGGCGTTTGTCTCGAAGGGCAGGACGCAACTTTGTCAATGTTCCATGTAGGTTGTGGCATTCACAGTGGTCCAGGTTGGAAGAAACTTCGCCAAGAGTACACCATGCTTGTCCCAGAACACCGTCACCAGAACTTTTTTCGTTGATTGGGTGATTTTGAATTTCTTTGGTGGCAGAGACCCAGAATATTTCCATACCATCTCGCCTGCTTTGTTTCGGGCATGTAGTGGTATACCAAAGATTCATTGCCAGTCACTACACCATCCAGAAAGTCATGACCTTCTTCAGAGTAATGGTCCAAGTGGACCAAGCATGACATCATTCGCTGGCCCTTCTGCACATCTGACAGATCTTTGGGTACCCAGTGCTCACTGACTTTGCGAAATCTCAATCTGTCATGCCCAATGCCGTACACTGTGCCGTAAGAAATGTTGAATTGTTGTGTCAAGGTCTGCCAATTGATGCGCCGATCGTTTCAAATTGCCGCGTCAATGCCTGTGACTTTGGGTGGTGTTGCAGCGGTCGTTGGTCAGCCGGAAAGCGTTTCATCAGTAAGGTTTACTCGGCCCTCTTCGAAGAACCTGCACCATCTGGAGATATTGCTACGGTCCAGATACTCAGCATCATACACCTCCAACATTTCTCTATGGATTTCACTCGGGGGTTTTCGTTTTGCCCACAAAAAATGAACTACACCTCTCTGCTCTTCACAAGTCGATGATGCTAGCAAACGCGCCATCTTTACTCAGTATTTCATGCTCATTCTGCCAGGGCAACACCTGATCGAGCAATTGCTCTCTGCAGCGCAAGATTGAAACTAACTATCTTCCACAATTTGAACGTCCAGACCAAAATAATATTCCGAAAAAAAAATTGTTGTGCATTACTTTTCGATCTCCCCTTGTATTTTCAACATTATTTATTAACACAAGAGGAACAAGCAAATTGTAAATAATACAAACTGGAATGGTTAAAATAAGTAAGTCAATAATTACATAATTTTTATAATTCAATGAAAAAATGGGCATGTCTACTTTTGAACAATTGGTTAATATGGGGTCAAATCTTAGACAAACACACCTGTAATTCTTGATCAAGAGAAAGAAGTTGCTTCTGTTTCTTATTTTTAATGTTGGCCAATGCGGAAAATCCCCACTAGCACAAGTAGGTTGTTGAAAACTGTACTAGTGTAGACACTGATAACACTGAGAACTCTTTTTTTTTTTTTTTTTTTGCAAAATTCCAGAAATGAAGTAGTTATCTGAAGTAAACTTGAGATGAAAAGTTCAATAGCAAAGTGCTGCCAATTATTTAAAACATAGAAATATTTAAATAGACTGTTGTTCATGTGCAAGTTTTGCTAGTGTTTTTCCTAGGATTCTATTGAATGTAGTAAAACAATGATAATATCCTAACAATCATAGGATATTAGGAAAAACCCTTAGTATGCAGTGAAGTAAAAGAAGATTGAGAAGCACTGATCTACAGTATCTGCCGATTTAAATGTGTATGTGTTACCATGACATTGCAAAACTACACCAGATTCCTAACGAGAAGTGTGGTTCACAGTGGAGTAGTTAGGTTTTCTGGCATCTGGAAAGAATAACCAAATGACATCTTAACATTGTTTTCCAACCCCAATCTAAAAAGGGGTGGTACTTTCCACCAAAAGCAGAAAGGTGCCATTTTGTTGCTCCCTTTCAAATGCCACTGGTGGCCAATCCCCAGATGCCCTTTTTCTGCCAGTCTTTTGGAATCAAGCTGCGAGTTCTAGCAGGCAGCAGAGTATTATGTAATGCCAAGCCAAGCATTATACAGTCGTCTGAGTGTATTTGAGATAGGGGAATTAATCTTCAGAAAGTGAATGGCAATGCTAGTATGCATAGATGTAAACTGACTGAAGAAATAAGCAGTTGTTCATTTCAATGATGTTTTTCATTTTTCTAACTTTCAAAACTGTCATGTCTTTTGTTTCATAAACTACTCCAGCTGTGAATTCAAAAGAATTTTCTTAAAGTGTGCAACTTCAATGTTACTGGGTGTATGAAAAAAAAAATTAAAAATATCAAATCAAAAAAAATCAAACTATATTCCAGCATTTTACCTCAAAAGTTTTACATTTGAAAGCCAATTTAGTTTCTTATTTTTATTTAAGTTTACAACTAGATCTGTCTACCAATGATTAACTCCTGCTGATCACAGGTTAAAATTTTAAAACAATATCATTCAGAACTTCCTTTAACTAAAAAGATAAGATTCATATTTTCATCAGTGTTCTTCAGCTTAAGGTTTCCATGCACTAAGATAAATGTAAATTACATTACAAAGGCTTAATCTAAATTTTTTCATTTAAACATTTATTCATTAGACTGTTCTCTAACTGCAGAAATTAGTCTAAATCCACCAAGCCTACTTCCAATTCTTCAATGAAATAATGGAATAATTAAATATTAAAATTCAATTAAAATCGAATGAAAATACAAATGCGATTTCAAAAAACAAAACACTTTCATAAACTCTTAATGATGCTGTAATCTCTTCAACCAATTTTTAGTCTTAATTTTAATTTATTTTGGCTAAATAATCGACAAAACAGACTGTCATACTAAGGAAACATCACCCGATTATGCCATCATAAATATAGGTGGAATTATCAAAACAAACCTCACTGGGTTGAGAAATAAGTTCATAGCACTGATATTTGTCTTCTAATAGTTGTAACACATGCTGACTTTACAACAGTCTTTCATAAGGAATGGTCACGAGTTGCTTTATTTTTTTTTTTTGTTAGGTTGCCCATAGATCAAAGTGAGGAGAGAAAAATTCACTCTACAATGTAAAGTTTACACACATGTTGCTGTACAGATTTTGCTGCATCTCCTCGGCAGCAACAGTTGGCAAATGATTTGCCCACTTAAAGGGAAGCCGACTTCTGGTTGATAGATGTTACCTTGAAGGAAGATTTAAACCTTCAGTAAGGATCATCTCAATGATCTCCAGGAGAACTCTCACCAATCATGTGACTTGGCTGACTTGGTTGAACTTACCGGTAAGTTTTAGCTTATCCACTGTATTCCCCTGATATGACATACCATCTGTGGCCTATTAAGTTGGTTGATTTATCTAAATCTGGGTTTGAATTTAGGGGCTGTCAGGGATGTTTCCTTTCTTTCCTGCATTTGTCTTTCTTCTTCTCTTTCTCATTCTGGTTGACTATGGACATTCTTCTTTAACAGGGCTTATACCCAGAGGCCTCACTGCTATTGGGGTATACCCAGGACCCTTCAAATCAAAAAACATCTTCCACAGTTCCCATTCATGTTGATTATGCTCTGTATTCCGAACGCTATGAACTTATTCCTCGACCTAATTCAAGAAGTATTCTTTATTCATTATTTAACTAAATACATATCAATAATTTATTACTTCAATATATTCTTCCAGTTATTTTTTTTTTGAAGTAAACAGAACTTCTATTAGAAGAGATCTGAATAAATAAAAAACTATCCTACTATATTTAATTACAACACAGTGAACTTTATCACTTATATTGATAATAAAGTCATTTCTTTTACCTGTCTTTGCTCTTACTGCGATCCTTTGATCTATCTCTATCATGGCTATGACTTCTAGAGCGAGAATGATGTTTCCTGTCATGGCTTCGACTTCTTGTGTAGCTTCTAGTATAAGAGCGCTGTCCACGACGACGACTGTGTGACCTTGATCGACTTCTTGTGCGAGATCTAAAAAGTTAGTTTTTCTATTTAGGGGAAAGGGTTGTACCTTTGACCAGTTTTCACTAAATGAATTTTCTAATTTTTTGTACTCAAGTAAATTCTTACCTGAATGGATACATTTGATCTTCATTCACCTTGCCATCAACTGCATGTGTTTTATATATTATATTTTGAGTATAAGTATTTTATTTTTATTTTACAAAAAACTATACCTTGTGATCAAAGATACAACTACGTGTTGTACCTGTGACCGGAGGGTATTGTACTTTTGACCAGGGGTAGTAGAAACTGAGAGTTAGATACAAGTTATTTAATTAACATTTTTATTCAGAAATGTATACATTTGGCAAATATATGCAATTCAAAGTAGAATAATAAAACATGAAATAAATTCTAATGGCTTAAGTAGCCTACTCCTGTCCGTTTACTCTACATTATACAATGAGAAATCAACTCCAAAAGACAAGACATTCTTTTAGTCGACCTGGCTGTGCCGCCAGCTGTGGTTGGATTTGGTAGCCTGGCCACAATATTTTGTAGTTCTACGTCGTAGAGCTGCTTCTTTTCTTGGATGAATTTTGCCATTCTTCGGTAGTTTTTTTCAAATATTTAACTTAAAATAATCACATGCTGCTTCCTTTATTTGGTCCACAAAGTATTTCTTGTTTTGTTTTTTGTTGTTGTTGTTGTCAGCTTGACAAGGACATAACTTTCTTCAACTAATCTTCTTTTTCAAAGTTTAATTCCTTCTCCAACTCATGGCATTCATCTGAAAGATCGAAAACACTTTCCCCCGATGAATAGTCAACATCAGACTCAAATTCGTGGATAAACAATCGATTGTTTATTATCTTTGGATAAGATTTGGTAAAAAAATAAAAATTTGGCAAAAAATATTTAAATTTCCATCTTACATAATGCTAAAATGACTAAGTAAAAACATTTACATATTAAGTAATGTTGTACCATTGACCTGGTCAGAGGAACAACAACCAGCTGTGGTTAAAGGTACAACATCAGTCGAACTTACGTTTCACGCCATGCTACAATTTTTAGGTTAATCCAGTCATATTAAAAGTCCTAACAATGAATCTATAGGCATAGATGTATTACTCATTCTTGTTAAAATAATAATCAAAAGAAAACACAATTTGTTATTAAAAAAACATTCACTTGCAAAATACTTATTTTTCGGTGATGGAATTATAAAAATATTTTTCACTCCTTGCAAGTCAAAGATCTAACTGCTACTGAAGGTTTAAAGGCGCAAATAGTGGGAGTATTACACATTAAACAGAAAAGCTTTTAAAGTATGCTCATAGATGACATCACAATCAAGGGTGGTCAAAGGTACAATCGGTCAAAGGTACAACACCTTCCCCTATTTCTTAAAATACAAATAGAAACTAGAAAATATGACAGTTAACTTTACAAATGCCACTGCAATTATACTAATTCTTATAAGCTATGGAACAGAAGTCAAATTTGATACCTTCGGCGCCTTGATCTGGACCTTGAACGAGAAGCTGACCGATATCTATAGCGATATCTATCTCTTTCTAATTCAGGGCAATCTCTGGCCCAGTGTCCAGTACGATGACAACGATAGCACTCATCATATAGCTAAAATAAAATACAACGTAATAAATAAATTTTGCATTTCAATTTTTTTTTTTTTTTTTACCTGTAATCATTTAACAAATTATATAAATTTAAAAATTCTGATGGTCCAGTTGTTTAAATGAAATCCCACTGAAAACACAGAATCATATCTATCTATCTATCTATCTTAAGCAAAAGACAAAATGTGAAATGCCATGAAAACTGATTAAGGGAAAAAATAAATAAAATAATAAACAATGGAAAAAAAGAAAGTAAATAAGAATTATTTTACATTGTAAATATGGGTTTTACTTACTTTTAGGAAAAATTTCTTATACAGAAATTATTAAAATGAAAATAAATTAAAAGTATACTTTTACAGTGATACAGTACAAACTCGCTAATCCGGCACGTTCGGGATTACTGAGCGCCGTCTAAAAATAGCCGTTATTGCGAGGATAGCGGAAATACCGCTAAAATAGAGAGTCAAAAGAGCTATTAATAGGTATCAGGCCGTTTTTCCTTGTTCTATTGTGATTTCTCTGATTTCGGTAGTGATGTTTACGCTTCACTGCTTCTTTAGAGGTGCTTGGTTTAGAAAACATTGCACAGAAAATCAACTCAAACTCACAACACTGAACGTTCATTGCAAAGCGACACTGTACCGTAGCACTGACAAGTGAGTACTAGACGAGACAAAATGGCATAAGAAGATTTGTCATCACTGTCGAGTACGCCCAACCTCAGCCGATTGCCCGCGAACTCTGCCGAACGTGCCCGGAAGGCTTATTCAGTGTTAAAAAAAACCCTTAGACCGATGCCGGATTATCGGATGCCGGATTAGCGGGGTTTTACTGTAATTAGCTTTAACAGAATTGTGAAGGTACTTGCTCAGAAAGAGAAAGATTAAAGTAGACAGAAGAGGAAGGAAGAGTTAAGTAGGGAAGGATACAAAAAGTAATACCAAGTGACATCTGCCTTAAGATTTAATAGTGCACAGGGACTAGACTAATAGCGGAATGTACCAACACACTGTCAAATCAGTTGTCAATTCAACAGCCATTAATCAATCTTCAAATAAAAATTTATGTACAATTTGACAAAACTTCACTGATTAGTCTTTGATAGAGTATCATGTTTTTAATTGTGGCTGTGATTGGTTAATAACATTAAACGTCATTTCTGGATGACTCTTCATAGCCACAAGTGTGTTTCAAAATTGCAGCTTCCATGGAAAAGAAATAAAAAAAAAATGTGGGCAGAATTTTTTTCTTGAAGACAAGAATTGAAAAGGCAAGAACCTTCAAATAAATTAATCATATTTAATTTTATTTTAGGAACTTTTAATAGAGAAAAATACATTTAATTTATTATCAAAATCACAAGAGCCAGTTTCAATCAGAGCCGATGTCAGTCATCTTCAAAAAGGTAAAACTGCGGAAGGGCTGATGGGAGTTGATAAATGAAAATCAGGCTGCTAAAATTTGACAACTTAAATGACTGTTAAACCCCTAATGAATGTTTATGCACAGAAAATGTCAGTTAAGAGAAGATTTGACCAACCCTCAATGTTAACGAAAGCTTGGTGCTGAGTATACGATTAAAATGTGATAAAGGCAATTTTAAAATTTTCTTTTAAACCAGGCAAAAAAAAAAAAAAAAAAAAGAAATTAAAAATTTATGGGGGATTTTATTTCAAAGATTAAAAAGTTGAATATCTGACTTTGAAACCTGGAGGCCGTTGATGCAATTTTTGGTATAAATGAAACAAATGGATCATGTATCAGTATATATTGGAATGAGGCTAAGTATCCAGTATAATATAATGAGAATTTTGTGTTTTGTTTGTAGTTTTACAAGGATGACAGCTACTGCAGTAGATGGGAATGACTGTATATTTTGGCCATAAAAATTCAATGTAAAAGTTTCACGGTTTTTATTCACAACCTTAGGAAATAGTTCTATACTTTGAATAACATGTTTTCATAAAATTAAGAGAAGTTCCTTATATGCTTAGCCTAACAGCAGTTTGAGTTAATTAGTAACCAATCTCAACTAAAGAACTATTAGCATAATGTTGCTTAAGATCAGAAACTTTATAGATAACTTTTTTTTTGTTTTTAGGTCGGACGTAAAGAATAGTAAATCGGATGTCATGAACTCATCTAAGGTTAGCTAAGCTCTGTAGAGATTTGATTATAAAAGCACTTCTTGACAAAGAAGTGCTCCAAATGTTTCAAAAGATGATAGTTGCCTAAGCCAAGTTCAGACAGTATGGATGATACTCATCAACCTTATCATCTTCTTGGTTTCCTTGGCATTAGCCGTGGTTTCAAATCAAACAGGCCTTGGATGTGTTCCTGCCAAGCTGCTTCTATCCGAGTCCGCAGTTCATCTGTATTGGCTGCTAGAGGACAATGACAGGCTAGTTGCCAAGTGATCATGTCCCAGACATGTTCAATAGCTGACATATCAGGCAAACATGCAGGTCAGGGTATCTGCCTTGCTTCAAAGACAGCCTGGACATTTCTGGCAACATGTGGTCGGGCGTTGTCTTCTTGGAATACGGCTCCAGAAGTGTGCTGAAGGAAGGGTACAACTTCAGTCTCCACAACTTCCCTAATGTAGCAGTTGCTGTTGAGTGCCCCCACAATTCATAGCAATCGAGATCGCCTAATACCCAATTGCTCCCCAAACCATCACGTCTATCGTTCGTGCAATATGATGCTGGACAAAGCAATCTGGAAGATGGCTCTCACCTTGATATCGTCTAATGCGAATGTGGCCATCATTGTAATCTAAGTTGAAGCAGGACTTGTCTGCAAAAAATGACATGGAAAACACTTCTGGATTTTTCAACTCGTCCTGTTCTCATCAGTCCACTGCTTCAACACTCGCATTGCTGTCAGGCATTATGCCCTGTACGAGCAGTAATTTCACGGTATGAAAATCCTCCTTCACGCAAGCCGATCATTCAGCTCCATAGCTTGCTTCTAAGGTGCCCTTTTATGTCACAAGGCATACTGACTCCAGGAGGCACGTGTGCAGGTCACTGACGATGGAAAACTATTTGTCTAGATCCACAACAGTCCTCTTCTTATATACTCTTACATGACAGTTCAGAGGGTGAAGTTTCAGGTGTAAATGAGAAAACCACATTCGTTTGTAATGAATTTTTACATGGCTATGCCTGAAATTCTATATACTAGATGATCCAAATTAAAGGAGAGGTGCTTAGGCCTCTCTATAGGAAAAAGTACTAGACAAATTGCAACCCAATTTCGTACACATACTGTCTTGAGTATGCGGTTTTGATTTCAGAAGGAAAAAAAAAAGTAGTTCAAATTTAGGCTACTAAGGGTGAATTGTGATACTGCTGTCCACGTATATCTAACAAATATTGGCAAAAAAAAAGTTGACGTGCAATAACTTTATTGCAATCACACTAATGTCACAGATATGGCTACCACTTGCCCTCCATTGCCTTACTTTACAAATTGCATTCACTTCACAACACACTTGACAGCAGAATGCAACTGACATGCGTTGATTTGTGTCACATTTTGCAAAAATTCTGTCTTTTAACACAGCTAAGTTTGGAACATTGCCTTGATAAATGAGGTTCTTTAATTAGCCCACAGACAAAAATCATAGGGGTTCAGTAGACTGCCCTTATATGCAGTTCAAAATCAATATTAACCATATCAAAAAAAAAAATGTAGAATTTACAGTGAAGTCTCACTTATACGAATATTAGGGGGAACCAAAAATTATTCGTATAAGTGAATTACATATAGGACTATGGAGGTTTCGCTGGGGAATGAGAAATTCTTCATATAACCGAATGTTTCGTATAAGTAAGACTTCACTGTATTTACTTTAAACTTTTCAGTAATATTAAGCATTCTTTATTTATTTTTAAATTTAATAAGATTGCATATTAAATTGTAATAAAAATAAAATTTACATTGTTACTTACTGCAGGCCTATAGGAAGGTCCCCTGGCCCATTCCACTACAATACTCTGACCTCGTAAGTCTCTACCATTTTCATACTTGATGGCATCCTAATGTTGTTTAAATGAAGACAACAAACATACAGAAGCATTATTAAATATACTTTTAACGAAAATATTATATAAAAAAGCTAAATCTCAAAAGGCTTTATTTTATATTCTTTGCTTTTTACATTCCTGTATTAGATCAATAGAGTATACAATAAAATATGTAAATATTTAATAGTAAATGTGAAATTGTATAGATTGATAAATTTTGTAGTAATTTTAGAAAGTCAATTATGTAGGAACCTATATCAAAATTTGTCTGAACTATATTGCAATAAATTGTCCTAATAAAGATTTCAAGAATTTCAGGTTCTCCTTTCAAGCAAGCTAAGATAGAATAATCATTTGTTTACAAACTAAAACAATTATCACTTTCTAAATGGAAATGAAGAAAACACTATTTGCAAACATTTATTTTTTTTATTGTACTTTTCACTTCTATACATATGTTTGTTGATTACATATTTTAATGTTACCTCTGGTATAAATTTGAATAATCTGATTTTTTCTGTATGTATTATCATTACATACTTTAATCTACAACTGTGAATAATTAATAAGCTAAAAAAAATCCCTTCAAGCTGCAAATAACCACTGTAAATTTGCATGTTTTTAAAATGGAATATTTCACTCAAAAGAATAAAAAATTTGTTTAAAATTGTTTTCACAGAAAAAAAAAAGCAATTACTTAGAGCAAAGCTTTATCTGAATATATGAAACTTAAAAGAATGAAACCAGAAATTTTAACAGTAGCCAACATATTAGTATTTCATTGCTGCATGTCTTGGTTAGACAGTAATGACCCACAAATATGAACTATATCACTGATCAAGTTTGGAATTGGACATTTTTGTAATTTAGCTTGTGAAATTTTGATTGCAGAATAATTAAGTACTGTGTGTGAACATAATAATTTAACAATTATATGGCACATTTAGCATACATTTTCACTAAACACAATCCTAGCAAAAGCAAAAAATGCTTACAAGAAAACCAAAAGGTATAACTGTTAGTGGTAAAATTTGAAATATCACATCATAAATTTAGCTATTAATTAAAAATAAATGAAATGAAAGATATATATAAAATAAGCTGACAATTCCCACACTATTAATTATAAATTTAACTATATTCCATAAATTCACCTGCAAAAAATATCTATTTCAGGGAACTGTAAAAGACTTTTGGTAAAACTGGGGAAATGTTAAAGAGTTTAGAGAATGAAAAGAATTGTTTTAAAATCTTGAAAATTTCTTAACCAATTAAAGTAATGTTACTAACAAAGCAAATGCTGTTTCCCAAATGCCATGAATGTTTATATTAAGACAATAACACAAAAACTAGATGAAACAAATATTGAAACAATAAGTTACAAAAACTGAATCATGACACCTGCCCCACCCCTCCAACATAAAACTAACAAATTAAATTCTCACAAATGGGCTTTTTTCAGATAAAACTTTGCATCAAAATGCTGTTTATTTATAGATAGTTTCAGAAAGTTCAGTTTATATAATATTTAATATTAAATATAAATATCAAGAGAATCCTTCTCTTTAAAAAAAAAAAAAAATACCTTTATTTTTCCTAAAACTACCAATCTTAGAATAGAAGGACAAATTGTCACAAATAAATTAACTACTATTTTATTATTATTTATTTTTTTGTGTTTGTGTTGCAGGCCTTCTACAAAATTCCAATACAAAAATTACAATTTAAACACTTTCAACTTTAAATTCCCAATCTTTAAAAGAGGGAGACAAGGGCAAATATAGGGGGGGGGGGGCTCTCCGAAATAATGAATGTAAAGAAAAAAATAAGTACCGTAATATGAATTATTTTAATGAATCATGCATTTATGCAATAATGAATTCAGCATTCAGGGCATTCAGCACAAATTTCCCTCTGAATATGAGCAGCAAATATAAAGTATCATGGGGTTTCTACTTACTTAACCTAACCTTACATTAATCTTGCCCCCCCCCCCCAATATATTCTATATTCACCACTGGAGGGAGAAGAAATATTTCAGAGTTACATAAGGCTATCTGCAAATAAAGATGTCATATTAAACAATCTTTAATTTTTATAAGCAAGAAAGGCTAAGGACTTGCCATTCAACTTCAACACTGTCAATATTTTTTTGCTTTCAAGATAACATAAGCTATTCCCTTTCAAAAACTGAAAGCTAGGTCTTCTGAAAGAAGGGATGCCCAATATCTATATTTACAATAACTATATTTAAAATTATAATAATTAATATAGGTTATTTCAATAAATAACTGTCAATAACATCTTTTTTATTATTGAAAGAGTAAATAAATCAAATAAATATGGTTTTCTTTTTTTTTTTTTTTTTTTGACACTTCATTTTAAGTTATTAGAGTATGTAAGGTTAAAACAAGAACCATAAAAACCTCCATAAAATATATTTTCTAGAGAGTTTTTGTAAATAAGTCTGACAAAGTGAGTGAATTACTCGGATGGATTTAATCTAGGATTTGTAAGGATGCTCAGCAATGTCATCAACATTTCAAATTATTAGTTAAGTCCATTAATAAAAAAATCTTCACTGAGCATATTATTAAAAACACATTAAAAATGAAATGACCTAATCACATAATCCCCAGTTCTCCATTATATGTTGCAATTACACAACTGAAAAAGAAACTGAACTTTTTAAAACTATCCTAATTAGCCTGCAATACAACAAAACTATAATTAGTAAAATATATATGTATGAAACATGCAAGAATAAACTTATTTAATATTCATCTTCATGGGAACATCTTAACAGTGCAATTTTGGAAAAAAAAAATGTATTAAGCTGAACTCCAACTCCTATGTATCATTGCAGCATCTAGAATAAATGCCAATTGTCAATATTAAAAAATATGTCTTAATAAATTTATAATGAAATTCTGAAATGAATTGTCAATTTCTAGTTGTGATTTAGTACTAAAACAAACTGCACTACTTCAGCTCTACCAAAATATAACCAAATTGAAAATTCATTAACTACTAATTGCCCTTGTATGTAACTCATCTACTGAGTTAAGTCATTTCATCTACTCATCTATGAGAAATGAAATAAATATTAATACGATTAAAATCATTTTAAAACACAGGAGAAAAATGTATGCAGTCTTATGAAACAGATAATCAATAAAAAAAAAAAATTATCTTGGCAAATTCTTTAATTCTGTAACTACAGTCATTTTTTTGTTTCACTTTTAAAGGCTATCTACATTCTTAATATTGGTTCAGTTGTAAACATTAAAATTGCAATTTTTAAAGGAGATACTAAGATGTTTTTCGTTTTGCTTTCTTAAAAAGCCTACATTAATGAAAGGCTCTTTTTTGTCCACTACATCAAAACGAAATTCCTGCACTGATCTGAGCATTTGAATAACAATACAAGACAATAGATAAATGGATTCATTTGCATTTCTGATATCCTTCTTTAAAATCTGGCTGCATTCTCAATTTAATTTTGAATAGTTGTGTTGTGCTTTCATCATGAACTTTAATTGCAATTTCAAAAATAAGAACTTAATCAAATATTAAATTAGCAACTTCATTAAACCTTTCAATAATTGCCAACTGTGTTTTTCAACTAGGCAACTTTTCTTTACATGTTCTTTGTTTATTATTGGTTTGTAGATATTCCCAGTATTTAAGCTTTCACTACTTGGTTACACAGATATAAAATAAAAGAAGACTATTAATCTTTTTTTAAGATGATTATCTTGTTAAAAGTTAATTTATTAAAATGAAAATCAGGAGCTGGAGTACAACTTTAGGGCCTGTTCTCCAAGTAAAAATAAACATACTGGATGACCATAATTAAAGAGGTGGTGTTTAGAACCCAATTACCAAAAACCTATTGGGCCAACTCCACCAAATTTGTCGTGGAACACTATTTAGCCCATAGGGTTTTGATTTCTAAATAATAATAAAAAAGGTTCAAAATTTCGCTACCAGGGGGAAAAATGGCTCTGGAACCTAGTGTAGAGAAAATTGGGATAATAGTAATTTTTATTTGGCATCATTTACAGATGTGATTCAATATGTTTTCCTTGCAACTGTTCCAATAACTGCATTTCCTACAGCAGAACACAACAGACCTCCAGTGATTTGCCTCGCATACAGCGTTATTCGGTCCTTACTAAGTTATCCAAGTTTCCTTGGTACACCAAGCTTTTCATATATCCCCATAACCAAAAGTCACTAAGACTGAGATCAGGCAAACATGGTAGGTCAACTCATAGGAAACGCTCCACTAGTTATTCTGTCTTATATGAAATGCTGCTATATGCCTGATCCAATATGCTCCATCCGGCATAAATATGGTGGATCCAAAGCATCCATGCTGTTGAAGGTGTGGAATAACAAAATCAAGCAGCATTCGTTAATATCTCACAGCATTGACTGATCAAGTCACAGGACAGTTTGGTGTCATTTCTTCAAAACAGTACGGACCGATGATGAACGAAGCAGTAATGTAATGTGGTGAGTGTGGGTGGCAGGGAAGCCGAGCACAGCGACCGTTGGCCTATTGTGCTATCCCACGAAATAAGGACAGACGAAGAGAAAGACTGAGATAGATTGGTGGAAGAAGTGGCAGGAGAAACAGGAGAAAACCTGCCCAGCGTGGATCGTCCACCATCACAAAACCCATATGAGAACCGAATCTCGGTACTCAGAGTTGAGAGGTCAATGTCTTAGCGACAACGAAGCAGTAAAGCCTCACCACACCGTGACTTTCAATGAATGCAAAGGAATCTGCTGAGATACATGAGGATTCTCCAATGCCCATATTCTGTATTTGTACAATTCCATTAAGATGAAAACGTGCCTCATCACTCTATAGGATGTTCCAAGGCCATGCATCCTCGACTTCCATTCGAGCTAGGAACATCAGATTTTAAAAGTTCAGATGAGCGTCTGCATCTCCTCGAAGCAGTTGTGAGTGTGGCTGATCTTGTATTGGAAAAACTTCAGTAGTTTACGCATAATTTTCTTCGCCGTTGCATACGGCATATCAAATTGCCTGGATATTGCCCATGCACTGCTGGACACGAGCGCATCATTTGGTTCCAGTGCAGCAGTTGCAACTGTTTTAAGATCAAGGCTGTATCCTAGTCCTGGCAGCACTTGTAACGATCCCATATTTTCAAATCGCAAAATCATTTTTCGCAAATTTGTGATTGTTATTGGGCCGTTCCTTAAATTCTTCAACCTCTGATATTCCCAAAGTGTGACAGAAGCAATGTTATTTTTTTGGTAGTAAAGTTTCACCAGCAAAGCACGATTACGTAAATTTAGCATAGCGAAAGTTTAACATCAAAGCATCACCGCACAACCGTAGCACATCAGTCGAATCTAACACATGCTGTTCGTTTTCATCTTTTTATATCCTTCAATCTATGACGTTAAGTATTTCTAAAAAATTGGTGGAGTTTGGTCCAACAGGTTTTTGGTAATTGGGCTCTAAACACCTCCTCTTTAATTATGGCCACCCTGTATATATATAAAATTAATTCTATTGTTCAAGTGCACTAACTAATTAGAAATATTTAGAGAAAGAAGATTAACAATAATATTACTTTCTACCTCTGTTAAATATAGACCTGAAATTTTATGGACTGCTTAAAATTAAAAAAAGTGAAAAATCTTAAACAAATGTTAAAATAAAAATGAATAATCCATTTAATAAGGCAGCAGAAACGGCATTTGAATTTTGTTATATGCAGTATATTTTCAATGATTTTTGTATTGTTTGTGCCGCGATGGTTATTTAAATATTTCTTTGTAATTATTGGTTATCGATGAGTCTAGACTTTTTATCATAATGCATTCCTTATTAATTAATTATTAATAATGATAATTTGACATTACTTATTTTTACTGAAGCTGAGATGTCCAACACCAGGCCGTCAAGGCTCAATAATAGTTAAGACCAGGAAAATACTATTCTGACTGCTGTGTGATTAAGATGATAAATACCACAGCATTAGTAAATCAGTAAAGTTCCTTAACAATGGAATGTGTAATAATTGAAGCCAAATTAAATGGCAAATTCCCTACAATGAATCTATTCAATCCTTGGTAAATGAAACAACAATTTTAGAAGTCACTGCATGTCTAAGGTAACACTGCTTGATAGTGAAACCTTTGAAATATTTTGCCACTAAACAAGGACTGATTTTGTGAAAATGAAAAATACATTATATCCAATTCAAACTGAATAGATAAATTTTAAATAAGCAACACTGAATCTAAATTTTAATATCCTAGTCTATAAACTAGTTATATTATGAACAGATACGACATAAAATCTGAATTCTTGAGATAAAAATAATAAGAATGCAGTCAAAATAATGCTACATAATCCCCCAAAAATAGATGTATTGACAGGAACTAGTTCAGACAAGGTACAGATGCTCTATTATATATTCTATTAATAAACTGAAAGGCATAGGGATACTGAGGATTTTGGAATGGGAGGGGTTATGATGATCACTGTAGTTGTTCAACCAAAAAAAAAAAAAAACCAAACGTCCAAAATCCTAGATATTTTTCCATTTTCAGATGCAATTTGGAGGGGGGGGGGGGCATGCCTTCACTATTATTTTTCAATCTTTTATTGAGTTAGTGCCAAAAAATAAATGATAAATCTGGCTACTGTACTGATTTTTTAATTTTTATTTATTTATTATAGCAGCTTTACAGAACATTAAATTCTGAGAAAAGATTATTAGAAAGTTAGTATTGGGTATGTTAGTATTGGCTGCATGTGAAATACATTTTTATAATTTTCTGATTAGTTATCTTTATAATGATTGTTTTTTTGTTTTTTTTTAAACTAAGCTTAATTTAGAAAGCATTAATTCCTTACAAAACTATTATGAGAGTATTTGTAATGGAGTAATAAATGTGAGCAGATTAATACTTTACAGAATATTAGAATGGCTTGTAGAGACTTCCTAATTAATATCTGTGTATAATTTATTTCTACTAAAAAAATACAGTAATTTAAATACTACATAAAGCAACAAACTCAAAATCAAAGAACACTAAAATAGGATTCAAATCCTCAAGAACCTTTCAGTATACATAAACAATAGTTTGGTTGGTATGATGCAAAGCTTCTGCTAGGATAATGAATTCATATTAAAAAAGGACCAGGATCTTTGATGTTAGAAATTCTTATTTTAATTGGGGACTGTATCAAATATTACAACCCTGACTTTCATTTTGGCTGAATGATACCGGGTAACTTGGATTTGCCCTTTGTATTCTGAAGGAATAAAATGGTGATTGTGTAAATTAAGAAAGTAAAATCCATGTGTAATAAATAATCAGTATTTCAGTAATAAATAATCGAGCAACTGTATAGGCAGTTACAAAAATGTGCGAATAATTTTTCCCCTTCTTTACAACATGCATATTGATGTTACTTGGAACCATGTTGACAGTAAAGATCATTGCAAAGCAATGTTTACTATCTTTGAAATTGAACTGATGACTGTATAAAGCTGCATGAAAATTCTATGTAAAGGTGAAAAACTTCATCTTAAGATTTCTAAATTATGGTCGAGAGTAACAGCTTCTGCAAGTACATTGGGGCTTTTGGTTTCTATACATCTTTTTTTTTTTTTTTTTTTTCATATTTTCTTGTACCTAAGGGGAAGGGGGCAGAGGTTTGGCAGAAAAAGTTTTGAAAAAATTTCATGAGAGACCAAATATTCATCTGTGCTAGGCAACTGATGCACTAAAAGGAGGTAAATTACAGAAAAAGAAAATAAAAGAATTTATGATAGTAAATGAAACACTGAAGTGGGAAGGAGCAGTATTGTGCAAGAGTCCAGGGCCAAAGTAACTATTTGGAGCCTGGTGTGAAGTACTTTTGACTGCATCTCTTTGTTTTTTGTTGATGTTAGGGACATGTAAAACATATTAAAATAAATTAATGTATTGTTTTATATGAATTGCTTTCTCTATTAAACAGAAAACTGTCCATCGTTTACAGAGATAAGGTCTCAACAGTGCCTCCATTGATATGGCACCTGGTGCAGGGGACACCATTCACACCACCCTTGCTGCAAAACTGCAAGAGTCACTATACAATAACTATCTAACGAAGGGCAAAATGAGCAGCAAATAAGGCCACATAAAATATGTAACTGGCAACAGGAAGTTTGTACTCTATGGAATGAGAAGGATCCCTATTGGGAGAATTGGTTGTGGGACAAAATAACCTTTAAAAAAAGATTACTGCCCAGCAACAAAAGTTACCAGTTAATTTCTTGGGTTTGGTTTGGGAACTGAAGAGTGAATATATTTTCTGCAATAAAAAAATAAAAATAAAAATGACATGACAAGACTGACAGGACTGGATAGAAGGAGACTAACTAGGAAGGAAGATGAACTCTTCCTAATGGCTAGATGGAATATTGCCTGACTGAAGGAAGCAAATTTTATAAATACAGTTGACTCGCGATAATCCGACAGTTACGGGACCGAGGGGGCATCGGATTACCAAAAGTTGATTTTTTTAAAATTGAATTTTGACTTCTAAGGCAAGAAAATTTAAGTTGTGTAAAGGCAGTACTGTATGTACTACAGTACGTATATTGTTACAATACATATTGAGTACATATTTTACAATATATATTTTATTGATATAAAAAAAAAAAAAAAAAAAAAAAACTAATTTTAGGCATAGTTTTACAAAAATGAATATGTATGTATATAATACTAATTTATTTCTGTACTTATGTCTTAAAAAAATAAAATTACAGTATATAATGTAAAATACAATTTTATGTCTTGAAATAAAAAATAAATATACGTACATATGTACTTACGGCTTAAAAAAATCTGTAATCGTTTTTTGTTTCTTCTTACGTAAAGAGTCTGTCATGGCTTTTTCTTGAATATCTTTTAATATTAAAATGTTCTCGTAGTCGAGTTCCCTCTCCTCACACCAACGTATCAAAGTGTTTGCAGCCGACATAACTTCATCGCAAGTGATTGTGCATTTCACCGCCGTGACCGCCTCAATCGGGTCGGTTTTCGAACCAACCTGCGCCGGACTACCGAGTGTGTCGGACTGTCAAATGTCGGATTATCGCAAGTCAACTGTACATCAAAACTTATGAACAACATTGAGAGCTCATCAATAACTTATTTTTTGAGACAAAATAAATTCTTTGGAAACAAATGTAATTAGAATTCCAGTTCATAGATTTCATTCAATATGATGCAATGAAGTTAAAGTTACAATTTTTAATGTATGTTAAGATTTGCAAATCCTGTTGTTGTGTACACTAATTATGGAAATGTATATATGATTTCTCTCCTCTCAGATTCAGAGAAGTAAAATTTTAAGATTTAACTTTTACCCTTCTCCCCAACTTTCAACTTTTGATAAAGCTCATGCACCAAAAAGAGAATTTAAATTATTTTATTAACTTTTAAGCTCTTAGAGGTAACAAACCCATGTAATCATCATTCTAATTACCAATATTTATTAAAAATCTGCAAAATCTCAAACTGGTCGACAAGTGAAAGAACTGCTTTGTGCGACCTTCACGAATTATCGCATTCGTGATCTCCAGAGGTTTTCCAGATGTTTAGCCTGCACGATCTCCAGACTTAAATCCATGTTACTTCTGGCTATGGGGATACCTGAAAGACAGCGTCTATCAGGTCGCATACAGTCTCTGCCTGATTTAAAGTCAAGCATACAGCGGCATATTGCTGACATTCGACCGGAAATGCTACATGTAACTAACCTAGCTGCGGCACATGCTGAACAACCTCTGTAACCATCGTTTGATGATAAAGTTTTCTTATGTTTTTCACTCTTAAAGTGCCATATTTTTGCCTGGTGACGAAAAGTTGATTTTTTTTTTTTCCAGTGGATATCACTTCTGCATATTCTATTCAGCACATCTACCAAGTATCATTGTCATATGTTCATTACAACCCGCCCTAAGGTGCCGAGTAGGGTCAGTTTAATTATAATCACCCAGTATTTGCTGAAAGTAAGGATAATAAAATATAAAATAATATATAATATGAAATAGTAAGGATTTAAAAAATAAATGAGTTTTAAGTTGGCGTGTTTTGTCACACCAGCAGTCACTTATAATCAGGGTAGCAGTACAGTTTATTACTGGAAGACTAAAATGATGGTTTGAAACTTAATGTATGCATGTACAGGAAATCCCTTGGTTTCTCTTCAAATGATTTTCACCACATATTCCCCCCTTGCCATTTTTTTTGCCATGAAACTTTAAGAAAAAAAAAAGTATGTATGTATAGGGAGGGAGTAATGTAACAGTAATTTGTTAAGGAACACTAACAGTGCTACAGGAAAGGGATCGAATAAGTCCTAAATCATTTTAATGTAGTAATCCTGTATCTTATCAAAGCTTTTAAATTTACAAAATAGATGAATTTCATTAACGGATTTACAAAATGATTAAATATTAGCAAAAGTAATGGATTGTTAATTGATTACTTGTATTTCATCATATATCTTCAGCATTTCAAAAACTCTCAAGCATTTGAAAAATCATTGAAATCTCAAATATTTATTCACCGTTTTTTTTATTTCCATATTGATCTTGCATAATAATTGCATAATCAGTTTGTAATGCAAAGGGTAAGTGATCTAGTTTCTGTGTAAAAATGACAAAATTAGATTATTATTTAATGGATAGGATAGTATTTTTAAGGTTCCATAATTGCTAAAAAGGACTATTAATGAATTTAACTTCATTCCTTCTAATCTATCAATCCAAAATGTGAGGAAATTTAGAATGTTAAAGATTATACAGTACGGCTGGAAATAAAAGTATACCGAAAGGCTTCTTTTGATTCCTTGCCTTATGATTTACATAACATTTGGCACACTTCTGGCTGTACTGTATAAGGAATAACACAATATTGGATCTGAAAATGGGAATGTGCATAGATAGTTCATAATGTTGACGATCAAATCATACCCCTACTCTGTTTGCAACACCAAGAAAGAATCAGGCTATTTCTTTGAAATTTATCTTGCAGAGCTATACACGATTTTGTCACTTCAAAATTCAGAATTGTGTGAAGTCACCTCAAGCAGCAATAACAGATTCTATACTGCATGACATTATATGGAAGAGGTTTTTGATATTGTCCTGGGGAATAGACTGCCAGGCTGCTTCTATTCAAGTCCAGAGTTTATTTGTGGTGGATGGCGGAGGAGCTTGATGGGCCAGTTGTTTATCTACTGTGTCCCAGACATGTTCGATCGGGAACATCTCGGATGAATGTTTAGACCAGGAAAGAAGTGGTATCTGCCATGCATAGAAGAGAACTTTGGACATTCCAGACCACATGTGGGAGACCACATCCTGCTGGAATATAGTGCCATGTGATTGAGAATCAAACACTATTCCAGCTGTGCAAGACATTTAAAATACAATAATCAGTAAAATAAAAAAGAACTAGGCTTCTCTGAAATGATGCAGAACTCCTGTTTTCAAGAACCAAGTTTTATTATTTCTTTATATTGCCTTGTAAAATGCAAGTGTATAAACTACTTACTGCTTGTTACATTTAACAGGGGAGCTAGGAAATTAAGTTATTATAAAGCATACAAACCGAGTCCATAAAACAGGGCCTCATGGTCACCTTAACAACTGACTACTTCCTCAATGAACTAATGAAGATATATGAAAAATTCATCTTCCATGTTATTATTTCTTATTAACAGAGGTTTTCTATAATTAAAGTGGTAAAGAGTATGAAAAGAAAAACAATAAAACTGAAATTTAAAGCATGCTTCCAAAATAATGAGTAAACCAATAGTCTTTTTTTAGATATGAGAATATTTTAAATATAATATTAAGATAACTTTCTCATATGTTACTCAAATTGTGAGCAAATGTATATGAATATAGAGAAAAAAAGATTTTGTACATTGTAGAATTTACTTAATCTGGTAAATTGAAATCTTAGAAGGGAGATAACTAGAAGGGGTTATTAAGATATTTATTGAAATACAGTTTAATGAATGTACAAGCTTTATTCATTCAATTATGGTATTTTGCCATCCTTGGAGAACAGGCCTGTAAGTGTGCATTTCAAATTTTCCAATTAAATAAGATGGGTCAAACTTTTAGTAACACTAACAGACTCATTAGTTATCAAGCCATCTGCTACCAACATAAACAAAATTAACAATAATAAAAATTAAGAATAAAAGATTGTAACAGACTAGATTAGACTGAATATAAAACCCTACTGTTGGGGATACACTGTAGTCCGGCCTGTCGAGGGTCATGGCTAGGTCCGGGCTAGGTCACTTCTAGCTCGGGCACGGATCGGTACGGTTGGCATTGGAATGGTGGAACCCATTAGGAGCCAGGCATGCTCTGTATTGTATTTTATCAAATTATTATTAATACTAAATTCAGAAGGAAACAACATCACTGGTAGACAATCTATTTCTAAGCATACTTTTAAAGTTAAAATATAAACATTTGCTGTATTAGTAACATGTTTGAAAGACTAAAAATTAACAATAAAATTTTCTATTGTAATTATTGACAAATAATTTATAGTAAATAAAAAATATGTATATAGAAACTTGCATTAAATTCAAAGTTAATTAAGGTAACTTGTTACAATAATCTGTAAATAAAATTATAATAGTTTCTGTTAGGTCCTATTATTAAATAAGTAAAAAATTGGCATGCTTATGTTATATAGTTAATATTAATATTATCTGTGCCTTAAATTTACCAGTAGGCAAATTAGATAAATTTATGGCAGATTATATATTTTAAAAATATTGGTAACACTTATAAATGATGGCAAAATTACAAGCCAACTATATGTAATTGATTTTATTTTAAAAGAGTACTGCATACATATGAAAAACTGCAGACTAACTTTTTTCTCCATCAGAATCAACCACATAAACAACTTAATGCAAACATGTTTTCCAGACTGGAATTATATATATATATATAAGGCATTTTTATTAATATATAAAACAGTCCTATTAATTAAGAATGAATTATATAGAATCTATACAATTAAATATTCAAGTGATTGTAAAGATCTATGCATAAAATAAGCACTGCAACTGCTCTTTACAAACTTCACTGCCATCTGGCATCTCTTGGAGACTACCTGAACAATTGAAATATTTTATTACTTTAAAAGCTTCTTGTCTATTATTGTATATTTTATAGGCTTTGCTGTTGCCTTGATTTAGTGACTTTTTATGTACCACTATCTTTAAAATTATTTTAAATGTGTTTCTGAAGAAATAAAAATATTTGTGCCCATGCAATTTAAATAAACAATGCTAAAAAAAAACAAAAAACAAAAAAAAAAAAAAACCTAAATTGCTAAAACAGTTGCTTTATTTTAAGCACTGAATATTTTCTTATTTTCGGCTCCTTTTTAAATGAACGACAATATTTTGCATTTGTTAAAATGACACCTCATCACCAAAAACAAAGGAAATTAGGAATTAAATAAATACAAATGTATGCTACATATAAAACTTATACCATTACAGAAAACAATACAGATTAACTGAGACATAATAATAATGTTTAATTATGGAACTTAAGTTAAATCTTTATGCTTCATCTTTAAATTATAGTTAAGTATCAAATTTAAGGTTAGTTTTATAATTAATGTAGTTGTTCAAATGGTTATATTTAAACAGTTATTGAACTGACACAGAAATCAAAAGTATTCTAAACACAAATTTGTATTGTATAGAAATACTAATGTAAAATAATAAAATGTCAATAAAATCAATATGTAAAAAATTGTGTTTTTTTTTTTGGCTTGAGTTATTGTCCACAGCAATATTGTTATCCGATCCAATTCCATTTTTTTTTTTTTTTTTCCAGAGCATTCTGGTCTCCTAATTGGGAAATCATAAGTCATGGCTCCGGGTAGGCTGCTGTGCAGGAGCAAAAAATCATGTACATTTACTACTAGAATCCTTTAATTATTAGTTAAATTTCCTGAATCGATTGCAGCAGACAGACCAAGTACTGTTGACCAGTCTGTTTTCTTAATTTGAATTTTAAAATTTAATAATGGCCATATATAATTATTAAAAAAAAAAAATAAGCTGGTCCATAACAATTTAGATTTGTTTCTAATAATTTAAAATTTTAAGTTATTAAGAATGCACATTTGAAGTATTTTTGTTTAATCTGCTTTAACAAAAAAGTAATGCTCAATTGTTATATATATATATTTTTAAACAATTTTCAACATTTTAAATTTACACTTAAAAAATTCATTTATACATATATATTTTAAAGCTATTTAATTCTATATATACATATATAGATTTTTTTTTTTTAAAAAAAGAAAAAAAAAAATCCTTATCTAAATATGAAAAGTAATTTTAAAAGTAAGCCCAAAATGTTTTTAAAAGGAAACAATATAATTGAGCATTCTTTCAATAAATGTTTTAGAAAAATGAAAAGAAAACAATTATTAAAAAAAAAAACAAAAAAAACAATATAATATTTTTTTTTTCTTACACTATATACTTTACCTTTAAAAGTAGAATTAAAATAAAATATAGTATACTTACTTCTGCATCACGACGATCATCATAATCCACAAAGGCATATGCTATAGCAGGGAACAAATTCACCAATTGTTTGTTAAATTGTAAAATGAAAGAAAACCAAAAAAAATCAATAAATTTTTTTAAGTTTTTGTGTTTTGGTTTTATTTTCCATCAGCAACAAAATTCAGTGTACATCTAAGTCATCTAAATTTATTGAAATAAACTTATTAAAAATATTAAAACAATCAAAAGAAATAATGAATCAATTAAAACAATGAAAATTCCTATAAAGTGGTAATAGACACTAAAAATATATTCATAAAATACATCAGGAGCAGTTATAATTTTAAATCTGTTGAAGCATGAAAAAATTACCCCCCCCCCCCCCCCCAAGTCATGAAAAAGAAAAATTTAAAAGCAGACAAAAAAAATGAAAAACACCACAAAAATTAATCCTGTCCCCAAATGTATCACTGAAACTGAATCTTCTTTTGTTTACAAATCCTTGATTTTAGTATCAAAGATTTTAAATGTTTTAAGCATTTATTAAAAAAAAAATACTGCATAAGAATTTTTTTTAAATACTGTATTAAAATGTATCATATCTACAACATTTACAAAGCACGAAAACTATGTTTGTTAGCTTAAAACTTAAACTACTACAATAATTTGAATGAGGTTTTCACCATTTGGTAGGTGGTGTACCAAGCATGGTTTATAGTAACACAGCATCACTTTACTACCTTAGATACTCAAGCATCTAAGGTAAATTTTAAAAACCTCACTTATAACTTTTGAACATTCAATTAATTTTGATGTGGTTTCATGAATTTTGTAGAGGGTTAAATTTTGTTTCTTTAAAGGTATAAATCCTCTCTAGTATCCTAGGAAACTAGGATAATATATGACATTTTTTTATGAATATGGATGTTACTGTTTTAATTTACTTTCATTTTCAACTCACCATATCTTCTTACTGGATTTCTTGATTTTCATGAAACTTTCACAGGTATGCAGAAGAGTTTCAAAGTTTGTTTCATCAATACAGGCTTGACAGGTTTTCAGTAACTATGATTTATTGATAATGGAAGAAGACATATAAGGCACATCCGTTACTATGGGAAAGAGACGGATCTGCTGCATAGATCAGTAGGCCTACTTGTGGATATAGATGCTGCTAAATATCTTCCTACCAAATTACTAAATTCCCTTAAGTCCCCTTGGTTCAGATAGATAGATAGATAGATAGATACAAAGTTCTCTGCCAAGGGCAGATCCTTCACTGCAAACCCAGCATTCTCCTATCTTTCCTATTTTCTGCCTTCCTCTTCATCTCCACATAAGATCCATTCACCTTAATGTTGTCGATCATCTGAAATCTTCTTCTGCCTCGAACTTTTTTACCGTTCACCATTCCTTCCA
>JAFIDM010009631.1:123198952-123217771 GCA_023159025.1 Thereuonema tuberculata
GTCTTGCCACTTGAGAAATCTGCGGGCGCAAATACTTTGGCCTATGCGTCAACTGTGACGTCAGCAAGCCAAAGCCAAGATGGCTCCGCAGTTACAAGGATGCTCCAAAGAGGAGCAGCGTGCAGATATCGAGTTTTTGGGCAGTACGGGTGAAAAACTGGCAGACATTCATCACAGAATGCAAAGACAGTACGGGGATAGTTGTTTGTCGCTTCAGCAAGTTTACAAATTGCACAGGAAGTGTAAAAGTGGGGTATCAAGTAAGACTGATTCAGCTTGCTCCGGCAGCTGTTCCATTGCGACTGTGGCTGACATTATCGCTGCAGTGGAACGAATGATACGGGAAAATCGGCGGATAACAATCAACGAGATGACTGAAATAGTGTTCATTAGTCATGGCTTGGCATACCACATCATTCACAATATGCTAAAGTACAGCAAAGTCTCCTCTAGGTGGGTGGCAAGATAACTTGCCACCCAAATCAAAGAACTTCGTGTGGATGCTTGTGAAGTGCTACTGAGACATTATGAAATTGATGGGGATGACTTTTTACGATGTATCGTGATTGGTGACAAATGTTGGGTCCAATATTACTCGCCAGAGACTAAGCGTTCAAGCAAGGAGTGGCGACATTCATCATATCCGAATCCAAAAACATTCTGCACAACTACGTCAGCTGGCAAAGTGATGAGCATGCTCTTCTGGGACTGTAAAGGTCAAATCCTGGAACATTACATGACCAAGGGATTTACTGTGAACAGTGAATCGTATTATGATCTGCTTCAGAGCCATTTGAAACCCACAATCAAGTCGAAATGTCGCGGTTTGCTCCATTCTGGTGTACTGTTGCAGCAGGATAATGCTCAGTGGCATACTGCTTGTGCAATGGTAGAAAAACTAACAGATCTGCATTTCGAGTGTCTTCCACATCCTCCATATTCACCAGACCTTGCACCGAGTAATTACCTTGTGTTTGGATCCCTCAAGGAGGCACCTAAGTTTCGCACGGATGATGAGATGAAAGAGGCGGTGCATACTTAGCTTCACAGTCAACCAAAAGATTTTTTTCTCGCGGAATCCAGATTCTGCTAAAATGCTGGTGCACCTGTATTGAACGTAATGGGGACTAATTAAAAAGCGATGAAGTGTTTTTGTTTGTGTGTATCTATATTTTGTCAATAAAAAATAATTAAGGTTACTTTTCGACTCGCCCTCGTATTATAATAGGAAAATTGAAACGAGCAAGAAAAAATGTTGTAAATGACGTTATTTGCAAGAATGCACAAGTGGGTTTGACTGTATATAAATTTGAAGCAATTAAGACATGTCATCTCAGAATAGCTTTTTACCATTTACTTATAGCAAATAGCAATACATTTAAAAAGCATCAGTAGAAACAACACTGGTCAAAACAATTAAGGTAGCATGAGACTTTGATGACATTATGCAAGCCAAGTGTGATATCTTGCCGATATGTGGAAAACTCAAGTTGAGTGTGACAGACAGCAGACTCGTGCATATCCATATGCAAAGTAGCTTCTGTAACGTCAGAATGCATAAATCGCAGATTAGGATAAAAACGAAGGTTTTCCAGGAGCTTACTTATTCTGCCACATTTATTGTGACATTTTGTTTCTTGAAATCTTCGGTGTGAATGATGTCTCAATAGCTGCTGGAAGCAGATCAGACACAAGTGGTTGGTAGCAGAAGCCCATGGAGTGTCACAAATGTTCAAAGAAGGCAAGTTCAAGGCAGTTCACGAGTAACTACAGCAAGGGGCAATCATTAACTATTGTTTTTAGTCCATCGGAAAAGGTGACAAAACACTTCTGAGCTTCAGCTTCTCATGGCAACAGGATTCAGGTAGTAACTGAAACTATCTGCAATCGACTTCACCTAAATGCACATAGCCCAATGGTCTCTTTAACTGCACAACACCGTATAGGTCATAGAAACTGGACAATGAAGAACATTGACATTGGGAACATGATGAGTGGAATAAAGTTCTCTTCTCTGCAAGTCCAGATTCAGAATGGAGTCTGTCAATCGAAGTGTTCTTATCTGAAGGGAACCAAGCACACGAAACAATCCAGCTTTTGTGCAGGAAACATCAAATTACGGAGAATATGGATTGATGGTGTAGGCAGGCATAAGTATAGGTGGGCATACTGACCTGTACGTCATTTGAAACGGCAGTCTGACAGACCAGAAGTATGGAGATGAGATTTTCAGACCTATTGTCATGCCAAAATCCTACAGCCATCAGTGGCACATACTTTTCACGGACAATAACACTCAACCTCATAGAGCTCCGATAGTGGACATCATGCTTGAAGAGGAGAGAATTGAACATGTGGAGGGGCCAGCATGCTCCCCTGACTTAAATGACATTGAGCATGCCTGGAATGCTCATGGCAGATGCATTCCAGCTAGAACAGCATCTCTGCCGATTCTTCATGAACTAGAAAAAGCCCTCACTGAGGGCTGCTGAAGATTCTCCTTCCCCCTCGATAACCTCATCAAATCCCTGCCACACAGGGATGCAGCAGTCTTTGCCATTCGAAGGGACTACATACCCTACTAGATATCATTTTCCATCATCAAAAATTCATTTTCCTTGTTGTACAGATGTACATATTGTTCTATAGCATATCACAAAATGTGAATTAAATTGTAACAATGCATAAAAATTACCTAATATGCTTTTTTTCCCTCTTACTGAATATTCTACTGTATCTTACACAAAAATAATATTTTATGTTGAACAAAGTCAAGTCACATGATTTTTCTTATAATAACTCTTGCTTCCCTAATAGTTTTGACCAGTGTATTACAAGTCCAAAACTACTATTGCAAGTACTCCAATGAAGTAACAATACAAGTGAAAACAAAATATAAAAATGTGCAACTTCAGCTAGTGATGTTCAAGCTTACAAATGCTTATTGTCAATTCAAAACTGATTCAAAACTTTAGCAGTGCTGTTAATCAAAATGCAGTAGTAATTCTAGTAGAAAAATACAACCACAAACAAGCTAATGCTTATGATCAATGCTATATTTACAGTGTGTCTATTCATATTATCATTTTCTGACTATGTTTTTTTTTTTTCTTCCAGTGAAGTATTTTCAACTTGTACTATTACTGCATGAATAATTCAGATGTTCATTATCTGAATTCGTTGAAACCCACACCTGCTCAATACATTGTCATCCTTAGTAAATGCAATGCTGCCAAACAAAGTATTCCTCTAAGTTCCTCATATGATCTGCTATAAAAATTGCACCGCATTACTTCCTGGTAAAGAACTAAGAAATTCAAGTCAATTTATTCGTTTTACTTTATTAGAATGAACTTCAATCTTTAATATAGAGCCTATTCCTTCACATCAAATAACTTAATTTACTAAAAACTGCTGTTGAGGTGTCTAACTTTCTGCCGACACTGGTCAGGATGGAAGAAGGCAGACATAGTTTTATAAACTAGAAAACCATCATATGAAGAAATTATGACTGGATATTGATGTAGATAAGAAAATATGCTGTACTTTTCCTTCAACGTAGATTAAGACTGAAGATAATTTTCAAAATCTTTGTCATCCTAAATTATACAAACAAGTAATGAGAGTGAGTGGAGGCCTAAGTACTGCATTAGTGATAATGAATCATAAAGACAAGAGATTTGCCACACACAAGTCAAAAACTTAAGATATCACTTTAAAATGGCCTTAGTCCAAATTTCTCAGGGTTTGAAAGCATTTTTATGAAGCAAAAAAGTTAAGGAAAAAAAATAAAAAGGAGATGGGGGGAGGGGCAAATTAACTGCAGCAGCCAATCCAATTTCTCAATTATGATAAATTACAAAGTTTCTATATTAGATTGTGCTAGAACTAGGGATGGACGGGATTGGATTTTTAGGACGGGACGGGACGGGATTTTTTTTTTTCCCTCCCGAAAATCGGGATGGGATCGGGAAGGGATTGTCCTTCCTTCAGTAAATGGGAAATAGTTGTTCGGGTTTTGAGACTTGATATGGATGACGATAATAATAACAAACAAAAACATTTTTATGTCTGTCGCCAGTCGAAATCACGAAGGCCGTTGTCTGTTGTTTATCGGTTTCGCCGGTCGATCGCTAACGCTATGACGAAAACACTTTGTTGTTGATGTAATATTGGGAGGTAGAAGGAAAATAAATAGTCCAGAGTATTTCTCAATGATTTATTGTAGTTTTCAGTTGCTAGGATTAATAATCCCAGTATTATTAAGCCTTTTGTTGAATTTAAATAAATCGCGAAATCCCGTCCCGAAGAAATTCCGAAGTAAAGCAAATCCCGACCGATAAACAGGATTATAATTTTCCCGAAAATTTCCCGAAATATCGGGTCCCATCCATCCCTAGCTAGAACCTTGAAATAACTATTACAAGTTTAATTCAGTTCAGTGAAAACATTGTTGTGAACTTCAGATGTTTATCTCCTGTTCATATGAAGTTACTATTCTTATTAAGAAACTATCAATGTTGAATCAAAAATTGGAATCATCAATGGATAAGCGTATCTAAAAATAAGCCTCAATTTAAAACTTATCAAATAATATTTTCTTAATAAGCTTATTACCATATATTACATATGCAGGTTTTTGTTTTTTGTTTTTTTGATAAATGAAAGTTTTAATGTTAGCATAGTGAGTTAAGGTTAACTGGACATACTTCTGCTCATTTCAAAAGGAAGCTTGTGGAACATGTAAAAAACAAAATCAAGTATATTTAATATATGGTAATAAACGTATGAAACTATTTTTTAGATAACAATTTTCAAGTCAAATAAGCATTTTGTAAGATGTACTTAGATTAAAAAATTATTTTTCTATTTTCATTACCTTACAATATTATTCTGTTCATTCATTTCATCTTATAAGAGTTTAGCAATATACTTAAAATCTATGAAATATTTTATCATTGCAAGGAACAAGTCTTGAAATTCCCCCCTCCTATTTCCTTACACTGTGTTCTTCAATTAGTAAATTAGTGAGACTATTTCTCTTCTTTCTCTCTCTATGAAGACAATATTTTTTTTTCCCTTTCAAGAAAATGTTATGTAAAGTGCTGAACTTGTCTCCAACACAATGTCATTTTAAGTTCAGCTATTTATGTACATTTTCAATAAGGTGTTCTGACCAACTTGTTGACTTATATGTTGTCCAACTTCAGAACAGCTACTTTACTGCCACTGTAATTTCTTACTTTTATATCCAAAAATAGGTCAATTGTGAAAGACGGTTCATTACTCTTGGACACAATCAATCATTGATTTGCTTACTGAGTAACATGTAAAGTAGCAACAGCATTGAGTCATCAACTGAATCGTGGAATGATCTTCTAATCCCTTCTACAGATCATCTTCATGAAGTGCCAACTGATACAGAAATATTAGCCTATATCAGCAGTGTTGCTGAATGGTTAGCCCCGATAGGAAGAAGCTGATTAGCCCTGAACTAATCTGACATTTTCTATTATTATTATTAGGAAAAGGCTGAGATTAATGTCGGGTTTTTCTGTTTTGTTGCTTCTGGCATAAATCAGGTTATCAGCTTGACTGACTTACCACAAAAACATTTTAAAAATTTATCTTTAAACATAAACTGTAATTATGTTGCAAGTTTTATTGTCAGAGAATATTTCTGAATAACCTCTAATGAAAAGTTCTGGCAAAAAGAATCCATAAGTTTGATAATTTTTAACAAATGAAAGGTTTGTTTCTTATTATTTTTTAAGACCCTACTTCCTTTTTTTTTTGAGACTAATGGTCAGAGGATTTTATAATTTTTATTGTTTTCAATAATTCTTGCTTCCAAGATGGAATTTAATAATAGCACTAGCATCCAATTAACAAGAAATGCCATTTCTAATTTTTCCTAGCAGTTCCAGAACAGACTATATGTCCTTCTACTGCACCTGTCACTAAAAGCAACAACAGAATAAGATTTTCAGAAAAAGAAATCTACTTTATTTTTAAACTCTTTTTTTTTTTTCCTTATCCTTTCAGGGCTGCTCATAAATTATACACAACATATCACCATAGTCACAGTCAAATGTTCTTATCATTCAAAAATATTTATACTGTGTTTTGAGACTTTTAAGGCATACCGCATATTTCCTAAAATTTCATTATCTTCCTACAGCTTTACTTAGCAGTTCTGCTTTAAATCATTTTACGGCCATGCTTAAAGTAAAAAAAATTCAGCTTTCATTGACATGTTCTTTCATGGTACAATGTAGCTGCTCAGATTGGCAAGGGAAAAAAATGATTCACTGCAGAATAATACAGCACAGTAACTGTGTATAGTGAACCTATACTTGATTGCTTGTGCATTTCATTTATATGAATTGTTAAGTAATTATTTTAAAATATACAGAAATCCAATTATTTTCTTTTCAAGACCAGTATTTTCTCTCTCTAGTTTGTTTTTTTGTTTTTTTTAATTGCCTACAGATTAACTTCTTGAGTTCTTAAGATATTTTTACAATTAGTTAGCTTTGTCTATAATCAGAAAACAACTTCTGCACAATATTTGCATTTTAATAATTTTGAAAAATAAATCAATATATTAAAGTAAAGGATTATATTTGCCAAGCAAATGCAAAACAGATTTGTTTATTATTTATTTATTTTATATGAAAAGAGCAAAAACGAAGGCAGAACGCATTCGTTTTTTGCTCTTTTCATTGAATCATCGGGCACGTAAAATCTCTTTTTCTTTTATTTATTTTATAATCATTACTTTTCAGCTTGCTACAATCAAAATTTTGTTTAAATTAATAACTGTACAACAAAAGTTTTTATATGAGTTTTGATTTATTTACTGCAAAAAATAAAAGAAATTTTCCTCTTCTTTAACTATCCATTAAAATTATCTTCCTCCTCTACTTTGCAGGTGCACAAAGAAAATGATGTATTTATATATAAAATAATTCTTAAGAGAGTTCAATATCCTCTTTTTTAAAATAACCTTAATTTAATAATAAACATTTTTCCCCAAATGAGTTTATATTTGTCTTCCAAATGAATGAAAAAATAAGTACTGTGGGTGGCATTCCCAATGTCCCATTAGCTGCCTGATGCTTCCCTGCATGCAACAAGCAATCCGCTCTTAAGACTGGAGAGCTTATTGCATGCGGGGAAGCATCAGGCAGCTAATGTGACATTGGGAATGCCACCCACAGTACCTTTCAAACTTAAAGTCCAAGCTGAAGTAACAAACTTGTTTTATTAAAATGACTTTATGAAATAGCTTTCAACAGATATTGCAATCCAGAAAATAATCAAATTACGAATGCAAAAATCATGCAATCCGGCCAAGTTCATTAAAGCCAATTCTAAATTTTGACAAACTGACTTGGAGACATATTTTGCTGTTAAAAACAGATTAATATACATTATATATCAAAATGTTCAGCCAAAAAAATAAATAAAAATAACGACACCAAAGTTTTTACTAGTTGACCTCAGGTAAAAGTTGTAAGCTTTTAAAAATCTCTGAAAACCGGAAATGACCATTACAACACTAGCGCACACAGCGGTGAAATGTGAAATGAATTTCAGTTTCAGTTTTAAATGGTCAATTTAAGTTTGTATTATTTTAAAGATATATTTAACATTTTTTAATAACCTTATTAAACATTCATGTAACACTTTTAAAAACAGTACACTTTTTTGAATAGTACTCATCAGAAAATATTCAAAACATAGAGCAATTTCACACCAACCTCATTTGATTACAGACAATTTTTGCAAAATGGAAATTCGCGTTCATTCTATTACCAATGTGTAATTTTGCAAACGTTTAATGAAATCTTTGATTTGCCTATAGAAATATACATCATATGGTTGACAGATAGGTACAAAGTGATAGAATCACTTTGAGAGTTTATTTTATTTTTACATCTTTATTTTTATTTATTTATTTCAGTAGATTTTTCTTACATTTTCCAAATTTTCAAAATAAAAATCATGAAAAGGAAAAATAAAACATTATTACTGGGATGACTTTGTGAGTATATTCGGTTTTCACTCATAACTTTTCGTCCAGAGGTCATCTTGTTAAATTTTGGGTATCATTGTTTCTCTTTCCTTGAAAATCTGAACAATTTGATAAGTGACCTTTGGGTCAAAAGTTACGAGCCAAAAAAATGAAAAGAGGAGGATGTGGTAGAGGGAATCAAAATAACATACAGGTTCTTAATTATTATTAATATTTTTTCCAGGCTTACTATGTATTCATTAACCTGTATGTAGGTGCTGCATTTATTTTAAATTTTAAATTAATAATATTAGTCTAAACATGATATAAATTTAATTATACATAATATTTAATTTAAATAATATTTTCAGTCTCCACGGTTTCTTCCTCTACATCGCTACATGTGGAATAAAGCTGGTCTCGGAAAAAATTTGGATCCGCCATTAGCTGTCACATCAACATAGCTTGCAATCGATGTGCATCTCGTGCTATGATAAAGCGCAGATTGTGCAAAACTTGCTATTGATTTGATCATTAATGGAATTTTCATTATTGTAATAATTATGTTGAATAATTTTTCATTTGTCAATAATAATTTAATGAAGTCTAAACATGATATAAATTTAATTAAACAAATTTCTGAAAAATAGTAATAGTAATATAAATTTATACAGATTACTATATTGACTTTTTAAAATAATAATTGATAATAATAATAATAATAATGACTTGTGTGTTATTTTGATTTCCTCTACTAGATCCCCCTCTCTTCGTTTTTTTTTGGCTCATAACTTTTGATCCAAAGGTCACATATCAAATTGTTCAGATTTCCAAGAAAAGAAAAACAATGATACCCAAAATTTAACAAGGTGACCTCTGGGCAAAATGTCATGAGCGAAAATCGAATAAACTCACAAGTCATCCCTCTAATAGTATTTTATTATCCCTTTTCATGATTTTTATTTTGAAAATTTGGAAAATGCAAGAAAAATCTACTTAAAATAAATAAGAAAAATAAAATAAACTTTCAAAGTGATTCTATTACTTTGTACCTATCTGTTAACCATGCGATGTATATTTCTACAGACAAATCAAAGATTTCATTAAATGTCTGCAAAATTACACATTGGTAATAGAATGAAACACGAATTTCCATTTTGCAAAAATTGTCTGTAATCAAATGAGGTTGGTGTGAAATTGCTCTATGTTTTGAATATTTTCTGATGAGTATTATTCAAAAAAGTATACAGTATTTAAAAGTGTTACATAAATGTTTAATAAATGTATTAAAATATTAAATAAATCTTTAAAATAATATAAACTTAAATTGACCATTTAAAAACTGAAACTGAAATTCATTTCACTTTTCACCACTACGCATGCTAGTGTTGTAATGGTCACATCCTGTTTTCGGAGATTTTTAAAAGCTTTTAACCTAGAGGTCAACAGGTAAAAATTTTGGTGTCATTATTTTTATTTTTTTAGCAGAACATTTTTATATATAATTTATCTTAATCTGTTTTGACAGCAAAACGTGACTCCAAGTGAGCATCAACTGTAATAGGTATAGAAGTATTATTTCATAGCCTGCTAAGATAATCAATATCATGATGTCCTAATAAAACAATTTTTGGAACAACAAATAGATATCAAAGAATACTACTGGAATATCAATCCACTGCAAAACCTAAAACAATGTTTCCTCTCAAGAGCATATTAAAAAAAAAAAAAAAAAGAAATCAAGAGATGTTTCCTTGATTTATTAGTTACTTTTACAGAAACATTATACAATTTTATGCATATTATGTATTCTTTCTAGTGACCCATTTGGGAGCTATTGAGACCAAAATCGGTAGCTATTGCGTTTGCCCTGTCCATCCGTCCATGTCTGTCCTTTACTAACAACTCCCGAAAGGAAGGTCTGCAAACGCATTTCACCATCGTGTTCAGAGGTCCAAACAACATAGGAATAGGGCATTTTTTTATTATTATGGGTCGCCCTTAAATTTATGCTTTAGCACAAAATTATGTTCACTTGTTTTTATGTTTGAAATTAATTTATAAAGTATGTAAGATATTATGTTCAAAATTTAGTTTAACAGACATACAGTTGACTCGCGATAATCCGACATTTGACAGTCCGACACAGGTTGGTTTGAAAACCGACCCGATTGAGGCGGTCATGGAGGTAAAATGCACATCACTTTCGATGAAGTTATGTTGGCTGCAAACACTTTGATATGTTGGTGTGAGGAGAGGAAACTCGACTATGAGATCATTTTAATGTTAAAAGATATTCAAGAAAAAGCCCTGACAAGACTCTTTACGTAAGAAAAAACAAAAACGATTACAGTTTTTTTTTTAAGTCTTAAATACATACGTACATATTTTTATTTTTTATTTTAAGACGTAAAAATATATTTTACATTATATACTGTAATTTTTATTTTTTTTAAGACGTAAATACAGAAATAAATTAGTATTACATATACGTATTCATTTGTAAAACTATGTCTAATGAGTTTGTTTTTTTTTTTCTTTATATCCTCAACGGCCATAAAAATATGTACTCATTATGTATTGTAACAATATACGTACTGTAGTACGTACAGCACTGCACATACATAACTTAAATTTTCTTGCCTTAAAAGACAAAATTCAGTTTTGAAAAATTAACCTTTGGTAATCAGACACCACCTCAGTCCTGTAACTGTTGGATTATTGCGAGTCAACTGTACTATAATTTAATTGATGACGAGTACCAGGCAACAGCATTCTCAGAGGATTCATATTGAGAAATCATGATTGAATGTTGCAAGGGCTTGTTTTTTAATAATTTTAACTTTGCAAGTTAGATAATGAAAATCATGATGTTGAGATATTTAAAGCTGAATAAATGAAATGACTTTCCATTTCACCAATGTACATAACAGATCTAATTTTTAAGCAATTTTTCACCTATGCCTCGATCTCTATGTCACCTCTCTCTAAAACAGAACTCTTTAAGATAGTAGCTGAAAAAAACTCCATATGCTTTTATTAATTTTTAATGCATAGTCATGAAGTGGGTGTGCTCGTGTATAAAAAATATTAAGTAAAATTATACCATATTAACACGCTCGCTACTAAGCCATTTTTTTTTGCTTCAGCCTACTGCAATTACATTAAAGGTATCATTGAAAAGCCTTTTTTTTTATATATATTCATTAATGAAATATTAACAACTTAATTACATTGCTTTTTGGCATGACATGTATATATATTGCATTTGAACTAAGTTGTGCATGTGAGAGACATACATGTAAACAGCCAGATTTAAAAGACATCACATGACGTGTGTGTGTGTGTGTGTATATATATGTGTTAATTTAAGCAGTCTTTGTAAGTTGCCTAAACACATAATAAGGTTCACAAAGAGCTATCTGTTGATAACATCCTTTTATATACACTGACATCTTTAAATAAGGGATCTTGCAGAATGAACTGTTCTGGTTGTCCGGTCTGGACTAAACTTGGTAGGCGGGTGCAGAATGTCTTCCCAATACCATCCCCACACAAAAAAATAAAAATGGTAGAACCCGTTCTGTCTGAATAAATAAAGTTCCGAAATGCCAACTGTGTAGTGGCTGTGCGGGTCACGACACAGGATGAATTGTATGACAGTTTTGGTCACTGATTGTACAGTACTGTATGTCAATTGTTAGCCATGGCCCATCGTGTCCATTTGGACCTGCAAACAAGAGGCAGGCCAGTCACATGTGGAAGTGTCTCCTGCACTGAACATGTCAACCAGCGTCATCTCTTGTTTATGGAGACGTTTCCAGCAGAATGGAAACATTGCCCAACGCTATAGCAGAGGACGTTCACAAGTCACCACAAGCTGGGAAGACTGCTATCTGTCGCTAACGGCCAGACAGAACCCCAGAAGCACGAGCTGCCACCTTGCCAGGGAGCTGGCGGCAGCAACACAGAGCACTGTATCCAGACAAACAGTTGGTCTGTATGCCAGGAGACCCATGAGATGCATCCACTTGACCAAACTCACAGGAGGATGCTTGTTGTGGTGCACTGAATACACACCATGGACATAGGCACAATGGAGCCATGTCATATTTTCTGACAAGTCTCAGTACAGTCTAGACTGTGATTCACGACTGTAGGGCGCAAGGAACCAGGATCAATCTTGCCAACATCGTCGAACACGACCAGTACAGGAGTGGCAGTGTGATGGTGTGGGCAGGCATTACGCTGGGCTCTCACACACCACTGAACATCTTTGACAGAGGATCCGTAACTGCCCAGCTGTATCGGGACAATGTCCTTCACCAACATGTGCAACTTTAAAGGGGTGCTGCTGGTCCAGAGTTTCTGTTCATGGATGAGTACCTCCAACATGAGGACATCCATCGTTTGGAGTGGTCTGCTCGTTCCCCAGACCTGAATCCAATCGAATATGCATGGGATGCTCTAGGTAGATGCTATCCAAGCTAAGAACAGCATTGGTTGAAGAGTGGGATGCTATCCCCCCAAGTTTGCTTGATTCTCTGGTGTGCAGTATGCCAGCACATTGCATTGCTTGTATAGCTATGCAGGGGGACAATACAGCCTACTGAATGCTCTTTATGTCTTCCACAAACACCTGGATAGTACTCCATGTGCTTCTATCTCAACGACGTTTCGGACATTTTTATTTCTTCTGTTAGAGGCAGTGTTGGTAGTTTTACTACTGTTTGTGTGGGGATGGTATTGGGAAGACCTTCTGCACCCCCCTACCAAGTTTGGTCCTGACCGGACAACCAGAACAGTTCATTTTGAAAGATCCCTTAATTTAAGGACATCAGTGTAGAAGTTCTCCACAATTAATATTTTTACAAAAACCTATCACAAAGAATTCTAATGTAGGGGAAATCATACCAAACCAAATTTGAACTGAATTATATTTTTCATTCAGAATAAGACATTTAATAAAAATTACTTATAAAAAATTATGGGTTATAGACTATAAATTTATTGAAACTAAACATTTTTTTTTATCTTTATTACAACTATTATTGTTTTGTAGCAGATATCTTATTAATCTGAATGATATTTATAATGGAATTAAATCATATATATACACTGTCCGGCCACTTTATTAGGTACACCTACCTAGTAGCGTGTTGGGCCTCCTTTAGCCTTCAAAACAGCCTGAATTTGTCGAGGCATGAATTCCATAAGACGCTGAAAACATTGTTGAGGTATTGTGTACCATGCAGACATGAGTGTGCCACCCAGTTCCTGAAGATTTGATGGAGATGTAGGTCCGGAGCAAATAGCCCATTCTAGCTCATCCCACAAATTTGCAATTGGGCTGAGATCTGGGGACTGAGCGGGCCACTGTAGCAAGGAAAATTTATCGTCATGTTCCTCAAACCATCCCATAGTGATGCGGGCTTTGTGCACCAGTGCATTATCCTGCTGGAAGTAGCCATCTGCATGAGGATAAACTGTTAACATGTATGACTGCACTTGGTCAGCTGCGATGTTTAGGTACGGTCTGGCATCCTGATGTGCCTCCAGAGGTATCAATGGACTCAACGTGTGCCAGGAAAACATCCCTCACACCATGACAATGCCCCCACCAGCTTGAAGAAGTTGTTGAGACACGACAGGTCCAGACATTCATGTGCACAGCAGGGTGTAACTAATAAAGTGGCCGGACAGTATATATATATATATTTGTAGAATTATTTTCATGAACTGTTCTGTCATTTTGATATAGGTATTCAGTTCTCATGAATTTTAATAAAGGCCATACAAACCTTATTTAAAATATATCTATTAATAATGAAAGATGGCACTATAGAATCATCATTCCTTAACATGAATTTTCTGAGAAAATTTATAAAGAACATTTACTTGTGGATAACCTCTAAGTCAAAGGTAATTGTAACTAATGGGCAATCCATGTGAATTATTTAATGTAATTTTGAAAAAAAAATGGAGGACTACAATCAATTGTCGTAAATAGTAGTGACTCATTAAGAAGATACTGATTCAAGAAATAGACTGCATTTCCAGAACTGTGATGTGATGTTCACAGAAAACATCAAATAGATAATAAAAAAAAAATAAAAAAAAAAAAAAAAAAAATTCATAAAATTTGTAAAGAAATTTACAAAAATATGAGTTAATTAACAAAATTTCACTTTAAGTATTTAAATTAGGAAAATAAATTCTTGAAATATTTTTATTAATATAACATGAAATATGTAAGAAACAAGAACACAGCCATTATTATTATATTGGTACAAAATATTTGTTATAAGAAATAAAAAATGAATGAATTTATATTTACTACACATAATTAAGATTTAAACTGTTTCACAAAAAAAAAAAAAAATTATAAAAAAAAAAAATATCACAACTACAATTCCCTATTCATACATAATTAATAGTGTTTCACTATTTCAGCATATTAAATCAACTTCTTTGTTATAAAAGAAATAAATTTTAATGCTTACCCATTCCAGTTCCTATTTATCCCACAGGAAATGAAATATGAAATGGAAAAAAAAAGAAAAAAAAAAAGAAACAGGAAGATTTGAAATTAAAAATACATTTTTTTTGTAACGATATTCACTTTTTAGATTATGAAGAATCTTATTAATAATTACCTATCTAATATTCTCAATGAAGAAAAGACTTAACTTTGAATATTTCAATCTTTTTAGACATTGCAAGAATGAATGAAACCTCAATGAAAAAAATAAAAAAATGCTAAAAAAAGGAGTCATCAATCTACATATTAATATTTGAGAAAAATATATATACTATAAAACAAATATATTTAATGAAAAAGTTTCTACTCACTACAACTAACAAGAAAACTATCCATTGTTTATTAACTTATACATAATATATAGGAATTACATAACTTGAAACAAATGTTTTCTGAGACTGATTTTTAATTGCATTCTTTTAAATTTAAGATGATAAATCGATTTTCTTCTTTATACAAGAAAGCAGTAATATATGCTAGGCAATTTATTACCCTACAAAATCCATGGAACTATTCCATAGAACTCAAAAATGCGTACTGAAATTAACTAAAATGAAATGATTATTAACAAAACTAAAGGCTTATTATTTTAAAGGATAATATTAGTTAAAAATAATCGAAGGATTAAAAAAAGATTTTCATGTTTTATTAATTCTTTCTTGAGTCTTAGCTTCAGAAAGAAAAGAAAAACATTATTTTTAAGATCTCTAAAATACCATGTGCAACTATATATTGATATTACTATGATTTTAAATGGAAATCATTTCCATTTCTTCCTAATTCCTTCCTAATTTTTAATAAAATTTTGACTTAAATATACATAAATACTGAACTTTATTATAAACACTGTGGCAATAAGAAAGTAAAGTATTATTTACAACAAACATGATCTCACTTGGTTTCCTAAAATTTATGAACTGGATTGATTTAATTATACAATAAAGCACTTCCAATGATTCAGAAATGGATTTATATGAACTTTACTATTAATACTGCAAATCAGTTTTCAATTTTCTATATACTGAAAATAAAAACTATTTTATTATTTTAATCTTATTAACTTCTGCAGTTCTGATTTATGGAATGCCACTCAAACATTATACAGTATATATTCTTTTCATCCTTATTTTAAAAAAAGTAAAAATAAATTTGTACTATAATAATAATGAATCTACTGCAATATAATAGAGTTTAATTTACAATATATCTAGTTAAAGTAATTACTAGATTCAAATTAGGTAATTAGTAATCTATATTTTTCCAAATGTGAAGTTTGAACCTGTCTAAACGAAAAGCTTATTTAAAATTTATGGATACTGAAACAAGAATATAAAAGCAGCTGCCAATTAGTGGTTAAAAAGTTAAATGAATATAGTCAGAACTTGCTTTTCATGCGGAAATTAACAGAATCACCAAAACAAGATCAAAATTCTGTTGAAAGTTTATAAATATTCTTAACTGAAACAATTTTTTTTTAATAGTGAATATTAATAAGCATAAAAGCAAGTAGTATACTTGTTACACTGGGTAGTTTCATCTTAGTCTACTGAACAGGGATACATCACAACTGATGAAAAAACAAAAAAGTAATATCAGTGTTAATGTTTTAAAACATTACACATGGTCATAGTAAAAATTGCAATAATGTAAAGTTCAAATGGGAGGATTAAAATCAATTTTCATAGATATCATTTAGCATTATTCTGATCTATTTGTATTAACTTAATCTTTGTTCTAATTTTGCTACGATAATAAGCCTACATTTCTCAGTTATGAATTCTATATATTTCTGAAATCAATACAGGCTATTCTGGCTTTCTTCCAGCTCATATGGCAGCAATGTAATAAAAAGGTAGATGTACATTATTGTAGTTTTCAAGACTAACTATATGCAATTAAGTTATCATGCAATTTAAAACCTGCACTTCGCAATGGAGCCCAACATAAGAAATTACTGGTTTACTGTACTGTATTTTCATTTTTTTTTTTATATAATCATTTAATTAAGATTCATAATAATATTTAAAACATTTTTAATTATATTCCTCAAAACATTATTTTAAAAATCATAAAATAATTTAAATTGTCTGGAAAAATTATCTGAATAGTAGAAATCAAATACCATTTCAGAAGCAAATTATAAACTCAATATTGATATGAAGAAATGATATTTACCATTAATTCAATTTCTTTTAATTATATATTAAATTATTACTATAAATTAAAAAAAAAATGTATTAGTGCAATTAATGCATTTCCACTGCAGAATCTTATAGCAAAAAAAAGTAACTGAATTATGCATATTGATAGGATAAAAACTATTCATAAATTTAAATATACCTAATTCTTAGAAATTTGAAACTTTTGGATTTGCAAATACCGATTATTATTACTCAATTAATATAGGCTTAAAGGAAGTTGATAGGCTTTGCATCTCATTAATTTTTATCTTTATATTAATTCTTATTCAGCAAATGTTTAAGCAACTCCTTATAATATAAGTATGGAGACACCATCAACTGAAGTGAATTAATACGTAGAAAGTCAAACTTGTCATTACTATGTTCATTTAGTAATTACTTTAAAATACTTAACAAATAAAATCTTGAAATAAATTAAGTATTTATTTAATACTTTTTTTTAGTTATCAGCTCAATAATTACTTCTAAATTTTCTCTATCACTAAATTACAGCTTCTTTAATATGAATAGCATTCTAGTAAATGTGTGTGTGCAGAATTCTTCAAGGAAGTATATGTAATCAATTATAAGTAGTATTTTCACAAATCTTCATAAGAAAAAAGAACTTTTTGGGACATTTATTTCAAAATTCCAAAAAGTAGAAATACTGCAAAATTTTTAGATTGTAATTTTGCCAAAAAAAAAAAAAAAAAAAAAAAAAAAAATAAAAAAAATTGAAAAAAAAAAAAAAAAAAAAAAAAAAAAAAAGATTAACTAAATTGCAGCAAAATAAAATACAATTTAATCACTTAAACACTGCATATATCAATTGTCTGCCCACAAAACTGAACTTCCTTATACCTATTTTAAGAACACTAACAATTAAACAAGCATTTGATCAAATGGTCTCGCTGGTGAACAATTAGTTTGTTTAAACTTAGTAATCTTTTCCAATTCATGATATTGTTCTTGCAGATGATCTTCAGGTGCTTTTCTTTAACTTGAACATGTAACGTGATAGAATATCTAACTTTTCTATCTCCCACCAGACTACAAATGAGATTTTTCAAGTATGAAGTGTTATTATTATTATTATTATTATGAAGCAAGATTAGATATCGAGTCTACATATGCCATTGCTTCATTCTACAATTTGCAGATCATGGTCATCTCATCATGGGGTTAATTAAAAATCTGAAAAATAGTAATATTAAATGGAAAAACTTTCGTTTGGCTTGAGGAAGTTCACAAGTTCAGTTGTTCAAATATATAAATATTGCACATTCATTGACAAGAATACCAAGATATTCAAGAATGAATGACGAGACTTAAACTATATTAAATATTATATTTTTTTAAATGCTGCCATCTTGGTTTGTAATGTAATGTAATTTAACAAAGTCAGTATTAAATAATTTCTAAAACAATGCAAAGCCAAGAGGAAAATTAATATTCTGCTTCCTATCAATACGATAAAATACGATTCGTTTCCTTCGTATCATTTATAGCCTTATTTTCCTAGGAAAATGGGGCTCACCAGAATCATTCAATCTGTGTCTCTCTCTCCCCCTAATAATTTTTGATCCACAAGATGAATCTTCTTGAAACTTAGTATACAAATTTAATGACTAGAGACTAACTCTACATTGAATCTCTTTCAAATCGAATCCTTGTTGAGAATGAACACACACAAAAAGCACTGGAATTGAAATACTGGATTTCTAACTCCTATTTCTATTAATACTTCAGTGTTTTAAAAAAATGATCCACTTTTAGCTAATTAGTTGCAGGTGGTTTGATGAGATTAAAATTAATGTATTTAGACAACTTAAATGGATTTATTTATTTTTTACTTAATAGAAAACTTCTGTATTCAGCAGGTATTCTAATTGAGAAAAAATGTAAGACTTTTTTTTTCTTTTGCAAAAATGTAAAGTAAAATAAAGAAATCTTAAGAAATAACATTTTAAGGAAACTGGCTTTAATAAAAAATGGAAATGAATAAAACGCACTTACTTATAAAAAGTTGAATATAAAGTTGTACATGGAATTAATCCGACAGTTTCGGAATACTATGC
>JAFIDM010009631.1:123222771-123275204 GCA_023159025.1 Thereuonema tuberculata
TTCGGAGCATATGGTTAAATATCAATAACATATTTATTTGTGTGTGTAAATATTTGTATTAAAATTTAGAAAAAGAAGGCCATCTACGAAAATAATTTTTACTTAATGCAATAATGAAATATAATCTTTCAGAAATGTAACTATCAGTTCTTTTTTTACTTAAAAAAAAAACTTTTTTTTTATTTACAGTATATAATTTTTTTAGAATTATAAAAGTTTATTTTATTAATAGGCACCAGATAGCAGAATGAAAAACTAAAGCCTTGATGTCTTTATTATATCATTCGATTACATGAAATTTTCATTAGAAGAAACAGTTCAAACTTAAAAACCTAAATTTATTATGATTGAATCTTGAAATTGAACTGAATACAATTGACAAACTTGTAAAAAATCAGTATATTTTAATAATAACATAACAGAATTCACAATCTACCCAATTGTAATTTTAAATACTCATTATCGACATAACTTTAAAAATGTAAATACTGGTACAGCAGAACCTTAATAAATAGGTTCAATGAAAAAGGAAAACCTTCATGTTACTGCAAGAAGATAGCAATGGCAGACTCTGGAACAACTATAGTTTCACTAACTGAAAGTTTTAATTACTCATAGCACCAAGTTATGAAGATTCCACTGCATTTTCTCCTCATCTCTCAATCTGTTCACTTTCATTAGATTGTAAATGTAGATTTTACGTACTCATACATTGCAACTGCTATTCAGAGCGAACTAATAATAATGAAAAAAATAAAATGTATGAGAACTCATTTACATCAGAATTAATTACTTGAACATTTCCTAGACTGAACAAGCAAATTTTGCATAGTTTACTTGTTCATGTAATCCTGAATAGAAGACTGGTGATAATATACGACAAATTCAGTCCCAGAGTTTATCACAAGCATTATGCTAGAATTTAATGAACCATAGTTAGATGATATACAAATAAGAGATATCAAAGATTTAAACACAATGCAACATTCTCCAATTTTTTAGACTTTACACCAAGACACTGAAGAATTTGGGCGAAGAAACTCCATTATAAATAAATTTAGAAATACAAATGACAATACTTAAATATTATCAAAGAATTAACTGAAGTTTGAGAAAAGATAAAAACCTCAGCTAATGCTTTTACTTGTAAATTTGTAACATTAATTAATTGTTTTCACCTCTCATTTAACCAAATGATATAAATTTCAGAATGCATAACAATATTTAGAATGATCGGATAAAAGAAAAATAGTTGTTTTGATTCAATGGATTTTTTTTCTTCACCACGAGCTCTATTTAAATTACTATGAAGATAAATAGGTTAATAAAGGCTGTAGGTTTAGATAAAAAAAAAAGTATTTGAGTTATAAAAACAATGACAGAAAAATATGCAGAAAAAAATTGGAAGAATTAATGAAGAGAAGTATGATCTACTTTGAGGCATCCGTTTAAAAATGTTGGAAAACTATACTAAATGTAAAATGTAAAAATGTACAGTTTATTTATTAATTTAAATTGTACAATCAAATAAATTTTGTGTAATCTTATATAATATGTACAATAAAATATATATTATCTGAATGTCAAAATACAGAAAAAAAAAATGTTTAAATTTTACATTTTCTGAAACTGTTTATTACAGAAATGAATACACAACTCAACAGCCCCGATTTTGAGGATTAAAAAACCTCTATCCTTGGTACACTACATCATATATAAGGTCTTCCAAGTAAGTAACATTTCATATTGGAGTTAATAAAAGAATACATAAGTTTAATTATAGTGTTATTGGTTAATTTAACAAAAGAGCAAAAAAACATATGAATGACTGGTGACAAGTTAAATCTCAATAAAAAAAAAAAAAAATATGATGAATAAAGAATTACTTAAGCTGAAATTTTGTAAATTAACCATTTTATTATTATTTTAAGTAACACTAAGGTTTAGATTTTGGCTAATTTGTAAATTTTCTGAAGTTGTTATGTTATTAAAGGGCTCTTTCTTACAGTATGAATAATTTAAGTTATATTAACTTACGCTTACTAGATCTGGAATTATGCTTCTGTCGTGACGAATCTCTGGTAGACGAATCTAATTTAGGAAATTGAATAGGTTCAAAAATTCTGTCTGCTTGAACATAATACAAAAACAAGTAGCCATTAAGAATATATTTACACATAGCTATATAAACATACAAAACAAGACCAATATTTGGTATTTCCTGTATTACTGAAATATTTAACAGTAGAAACAGAGAATCTGTTTAGCTACTTTCAACATATTAAAATTACTTAAAATCATATAACAAGCAGCTGTTTCAATAACAATCACTGCATTTCAATAAGTTTAATATTTTCATATACTAAGAAATTGGTAAACAGTAGAACACTTAAATTTTCAATTCTTTATCTGAATCTAAATAATTTTCAAACAGAATCCAAATTTAAGAAGTAAAAACACAGAACACTAACGACACAAAACTCAAAATAACTGAAAACATCTAAGGGCAAACTTTAGGATAGGGTGCAATTAAGAAAAGGAAAACACACATTTGATAGATTTTCAAAATCCTCTCTTCTTTCTGTTCTCTTTCAGTTTTGACATCTATAAAAGGGGTAGAAGATGCATTAAAAAAAAAATAAAAAAAAATAAAAAAAATGTATATTTTTGGTTTTAAATGAAAATGTTCCCGTAGTGCATAAAAATCTGATTATACATACAACCATTAAACTATTTGAGCCAAAGCATTAAAGAGAACCATGCAAAAGATGCAATAAAATAGTGTGTGAATTGTAAATCTAATAACTTTGTAAATGAGGAGGATGTTTTGGGATGCCAGTCCTCATGAAAACAAAATTGTGTATTTGATTTTTGAGTTTTTTGGAAGAAAGCTTCATTTCTTCATTTCTTTTGAACATTTCCATGAGCTTTATTTTCCTAGCAATCACAAGCTTGAAAAGAAACTTAGTATTCAGAAATCCTAATTACTATTGTTTACTAATCAGAAATATCCAAAAAGATTTTAATGTGTAGATGTGTAACGAAAAATTAGGTGAAAAGTTTCAGAAGTCATTAATGTGAATGTGAATTAATAATTTTGCTTCTTCTATTGAGAAAATGAATATTTACAAATAAAACAAAAGAGCTACGATATGTCTCATTAACCAAATCTGAATATATTGGTTGCTCTTTAATGTTTAATTTAATTTTTCCTACCTTTTTTTACTTTAACAGCATTTCACATCACTGTAACTTCACAATTTTAATTGTATTTTGCAAAAAAAAAAAAAAAAAAAGAAGATAAATTTATCAAAATAAGAAAGTGATCTGTATTAAGAATGGTCTCCTCCCAACTTAAATAATTCAGTCTCCTCAAGAAAAACTTCAGAAACTAATGCAGAACCACTTCACTCAAATCTCTTAGCAGGAATCTTCAAACTGCCCATTTATTACTGTTATTAGGCGAGTGAATCCTATTGTCTTCATTACTTCAGTTATCAATAGTAAATAATCAATGTACAGAATTAGAATCTAGAAAGCTCTTGATGATTCAGTAAGTTTTTTATAATGTATTTGGTATTTATTTACTTTGATATTGTGGGTTGTATTTAAGCATGCTGAAAATTAACAACCTTGACTTTGTGATGAGAAAATGGAGATAGCTTTGTTTAAGACAGAAACTGAACTACCATATGATAATGTTATATATAGGAAACGTCTAATATCAATTTCCATAAATTATCATGCCTTAACTGCATAAGAAAGTAATTCAGTGAAATTTAATTTGGATTTCCAAAATATCTGCCAACTTAAATTCTGCAAAGTTACTTTGATATTTGAACAATATGAAGTTTAACTAATACATGAATGAAATAGATTTTTAGTTAGAAAGCTGAAATTTTGTGATTAGTCTACACTATGTTGCTTAAGAAGGAAAGAAGTTAAAGATCAGGAAATTTAACATTTCTATGCTTCTTTTCCAACTATAGCTTAGCAAAAACTTATGAAATTTCTTTCAGAAAAAAACAAAACCCAGATCTATGAAGTATTTTCCAAATGGGCAGTTCAAAGCAAACTTTGAAAAACCCAAGTAAAATAAGCGTTATTGTGGGAAGGGATGCATAACCAATAAATATCCCCCAACACATACAAAAAAAAATCTAAAATATTCATCTTAAAAATAAGAGTCACATTAGACACACAGTGATGGAGAAGGGCTGTATATATGGCTATTCATTCCACATTCTTTGAAGAACTTGGTCCCATTTGAAAGATGGTTGGATAAATACTAAGTCTCACATGGAAGAAAAATAACAAGGAAAAGCCCCAACAAAGGATTGAACCTTGCTTCTACAACACAAGTAGCCAGATACCTGTACCATTTCGGTTACCAGGACAGCACTGCAGATCAATATCACTTTGGGAATTAACATCAGAAAAAGCTGTAAGAACTTAAACAATGAATTTCAATAATAAAAGTAAAATAATCCTGAAATCTCAAGAAAGTAGTTAAAAAAAATAAAATAAAAAATAAATAAAAGAAAGCATACACTATTTAATGAATGAGTGAGCTAGAATGAAATTTTATGAATGGACTTTATATGCATACGAATTAAAAAAGTGTATTTTCTTTTTTTGCTTACAAAAGAGGTAATTCAGATAATTAATGAGAACGAATACTTCTTTTAAATAAAGAAACCTATGGAAAATGTTTCATATAGAATATGAAATAATATTTTTATGAAAATTACCTTAGTCAGTTAAGCTTGACTTCAATTTTACTGATAACTTTTTAATTGAAACAAATTCATGTTTACATGGAATTACATAATAGTTATAGTTATTAAAAAAAAAATAATTAATAATGAAGTGGAATCTCAATAACTGTTGCAAATGTTTCCTTTCATTCTTACCTAGATGAAGTCTGCCAATATTAATTACTAATGTATGTTATTCAGTGACAAAAAATGTTTTTTGTTGATTTGAATTAATATTTTTAAAAATCATAATAAAACCAGAAGGGGACTTATACTGAATTGTATAACAAAATAAACTTTGTATTCATTGTAATGACAACAAATAAATTTTGAATTTTATTCTATAGGAAAGTTTGAAGTGCAATAAAAATGTTAATAAATTGCAGCATGAAAATTGATCTTATTAGTTGACAAATTCCTAATCAATCCAAAATTATATTAACTCGTTTGATAATAAATTCAACTATGCAAACTTATGTAGCAGGCACTACACCATAAATAAAAATAAAATATATCTTAAATGTTATGCCCACCAATCAGATGTGTACATACTTTTTATGTTTTAAGATTTAATATTTTTCAACAAGAAATATAAATAAATAAAAACAGACTAAAAGAAAATCAATACCTTATTTTCAATGACAAAATAATAACCTAATCGCTTATTATATCTTATTTATTAATTTATACTTTCGTCAAGTCACCAGCCGCCCGCTTTGATTTTATAGAAGTAATGCAACTGGTAGAAAAATTTGGATGTAACAACGCATTCATTCCAATGCTATTAAAAGAATCTAATTCAATATCTCAACAATTAATAAAATAGAACAATATTTAACAATGTTAAATTAAATACTTACTAAATTTTCTTGAAGTTTTTACTTTTAGTTAACATCAATTGCATTTTATTATTATCCTACACCTAAATTTTAACCCATTTGTGCCTAAAGTAATATTTGTTAAATTTTTAAGTTGAACTTAATAAATTAGACCAATTACAACATGTTTAAGTAAAAAATAAAATGTTTTTATTTAATTGCTCCCTATGTACCAAATTAGGGGCCGACCTATATGTAGGAAGCTAGGCATAAATGGTATACAACATGCTTTCTGTATTACTTTAGTGTTCATTCCGCAACAGACTTATGCTGTGTGAAAGTCCTTGAAGCACTTTACATGAACACCTTTCCCACATTTTTCACACCTTGTAGTAGTCTTCTGATGACAATGAGCACATCTTGTTTGCTTCTCCTGTGGAATTCCCATGTGGTTATAACCATCAAATCGGGGAATCAGCGGGGACTTAGATGGTCGTCCTTTCTGGCCTTGGTGAGAGGGATTTCCGTATCTTTCCAGGTAAAATCTTGCAACACGTCTTCGGAAGACTGGCAGATCAAGATAATTGTCTGGATTACATTTCTTATGTAACATCCAGGCATTATTCATAGACTGGTCCAAGAAATATGTAATCAAGGATGAGTACCACTTCTTTCCTCTAATGGATACCCTATATTTGTTGATGTTCTGGGTCCATCCTGTCCACTCCACCCATCTGTTCATTATAAATCTTTACTAGATTAGGCTGTGAAACCTGTATTCGTTCCTTCTGCTCTCGAGAATACCGATTCGCATTGTTTATGGGATTTACTCCCGAAGCATTTGAGCAAAGTGTCACAACATTGTTGTCATTCCAACGACAAAGCAAAATTTCGTTTTCCTCGTCTACTTTGTAGTCATAAAATCCTCTCTCTTTTTTCTTCATCTCAGCAGGCATCATCAGGGACACTTCTCCGTTCTGTTCTCTCTCACAGTTCCGGTTCCCTTGATTCCAGCATTCTTCAAAGCTGAAACAAGCCTAACACTCGTGAAAAAGTTATCAAAACACAGGTGATAGGTAAGGGGATTTCGGTCATATAAAATCTTTGCAAACTTTAACACCAATCTCCACCCAATCCAAATGTTCGAGTTTCCGAGTTGTTACATTTCCCCTGGTAATCCAGGGGATTCCATCAGACAACATATCCTAAAGTTGTACAGCCGCACCAAAGTTTGAACCCAAAACGAATAGGCTTCCCTCTTTTTGGAAGCTCATTCCTCTTGTGAAATGATTGAGTAGGCACCGATGAATTTTCACTGAAAGTAAAAGTGAATATAATTACAAAATGCTCAACGTGTTTCATATTATGTTGTTGCAGATATTGATAACTTGGTTACCCATAACCAAGTGAAATTTTGGCAAAAACCAATTTGTGTTGAACAATGACATAGGTGCCATGAATATATGTAACCAAACAGGTATGTGAGGCATGTTATACACCCAAAACAACTGTAATCCAAGGAGTCATAAAGAAATTTATATAAAAAAAATTTATACCCAAAATACAGTATGACCAAATACATGCGGATTTTCCTAGCTACCTATATGTAGGACGTCATGTTTCCATTCATTCTCCTAGGCCTAACGTTCGTTACAGGAATTTGGTATATTTACCTTTCCATTACCCTTCCTTTCGCAGTTTATAATTCCCAAACACACAATTTTACGGCTATTTTATCAAATAAATATCTTACCTAGAAGTCGAAGCCATTTCAATTTTTGTCAAGAGCTTAGAAGTTGCACAAACATCGTATGATAAGGCATGTGCAGGTGGAAAATTTCTTGAAACGAGCTATGGACACGTAAGCGTAGTGTGTTTACTACCAGTCCCGTGGCGCTATCTGAATTCTGAATGCATAACTATTTCGGGAAGCTCAATTTGCCAGCATACTACATGTAGGACGCAAGGCAAAAATGGGTTAAAATAACAAAAGAGTCTTTTTATATTAAATTGAAAACTTTGGTTTGAAAAATACAAAAAAAACATTACAAAGTTATCAATTTTAATTAATCTTTTGAAAATATGTGGCTGCAGAATGACCAGACACAGAGCATCCAATATTAAAAATTAATCTGTATAAACAAAATTTGTAATCATCAGTTGGCCAAGCACTTTCTTCCCTTAGTAATCTAAAGCTCAGTTTAGGCTAGGTGCTAAAATGTTATGTTGCAGACTTTCGCAGGCAGCAGGCAGTTGAAGCAAAATTAGTGATCCTCATTATCTTTCTCTAAACATCAGTAGAAATCTTCTTTTTTCCTCTTCTGATGTTGCTTTCGAATTCTAATCACATATTTATGTGTTCCAAAATTACAAGTCTTGTCAAACAGAACAATGTAATATACTGGTAACATTTTACAAAGATTGAAAATTTAGTTATTTAATATTATTTCATATCAAAATATGTAATTGTCCACTGCACTGCATGACAAAATAAAGTAACAAAACAGGACAACTTTATTTGCCAAAGTCCAAAAAAATAAAAAAAACGAAAAAGGGAATGGCAAAAAAAACATTAAAAAATATCATTAAAGCAAGAACTTATGTTCATGCTACTGTATATAATAATTTCAGATAGATGAAAAAAAAAATTCCCTCATAGGGTTATGAAGTATTGTTGACAAGTCTGGACGTATAAGGTGATCGTAATTAAGCTTGGCCTATTCAGAACACTCTGTAGCTGTAACCCGTAAGTAGGTTGATGCCAAAATTTATATACACATTTGTACACAGACTATTGAGTCTTGCAGAATTGTTGATCAGATCATTTTTAAAACATTTTTTATTTCTAAGAATTCTTACACTAGCTCAGTGTTTTTCAGGCAGACACTGTCGTTCAGAAACAAATTATGTTAACTAGTGCCTTAGAAAAGCAGACTTCAATGAGATCATTCCATTTCAAAGCAAGATTAGGTGTTACATATTAAGAGGTCAAAATAGGGACAACACGCAATTACATAGTTTTTGCTATGTTTATGTTTTATTTTTAATTTAAAAATACCCTAGAATGCTTTTGTTAACTTTTCCTAAGTAGTAGCAAGATTTAGTCAAATTAATAATTTACCGAGGAAACGATAATAGACTGAACATTTTTATAATGTAGGGATCTAAAGATCAAACTAAGTAATTTTTCATGAAGTATCACAAAAGATGATTGTAAATCAGACCATCAACCATAACTGTCATTTAATGTAAATTAACTTAGATGGATACAGTTAATGGTTTCATAGATTGCTGCTTTTATAAAACCAAATAATATTTATTGTCATTTTTTTTTAATGAAGTCAATCTAATTTATTTATTGTTACGTATCTACATTTACAATTATTTGATAGTTTTTAATAACATTTCATTATTATTAACAGCTATTTCTCATAATCCTTTCATTCAAAGTAAAACCACTTATATTTTTTTGGACAAGGAACTAGTGGGAAAAGTTTATTTTAGAAAGGGGTCAGTAGATAAAGAGTTGGGAACTCAATTTAATGCATAAAAAGAAGTAAGGCTGTTGATTATCAACTACAAGTCATCTTCACTTTGACTGTCCTTTCCCCCCACCACCACCATTATTAACAGGAACTGTATCCTTTATTCTACTCAAATCAAACATATTCAGAACATGACTGTAGAATAAAGAAACAAACAAAAACTATAGCCTAATTTAACAGAACCAGTTCAGTTGAGGTTATCATTAATATTAGATACAGCCAAGTCAACAACCTTCTTTCCACACATCAAATTTTCATATTATGTTGGAAATATCACTGATATTGAAAAATTGCTCTTTCATGCCATTACAGCCAGATTATTGACTGTTGGGTTGATGAACTCTTTACCAGCTCTTCCAGAACTGTTTCTACAGTACTGATTCTATGTTTCTCAATACAAGGTGCCATCTAGGATGACCTGCTTCAAAACCTTTCAGTCACTTTACCATCTACAGTAGAAAGAATGCAATTAATGCTCTCTCAGGTAATATATTAGCACCAAAGAAATCCAATGGTTAACTATGTTTTCAAAGACAATTTGGATCTTTAAAAAACTGTAGTCTTATAGATTCCTTATAAGTATTTGTATTTGAAGGTTACAAAATGAATATGCCTATTTACCTATGAGGTAATCTTCAAACATAAATTATCAAGCATTTGCAATGTAAAATGCTAACTTTGCCAAGCAAACAAAAATGTATTCATATGTATAAACTTTTTAAAATTTTGCTCCGAATGATTTAAGTATATATTTTCTATCACATTATAAATTTTATTGAATGAATAATTTGGTATCAAGTTCCAATGACTTTAATCAGGACAAAAACTGTAGAAAAAATAAAAGATTAAAGCATTATATCAAAAGAAATCATGAAGTTGGCACTTCTGTCAATATAATGTAGGCTTTCCAAACATTATGGGCTACAGACAGAATCTAATCATATAAATTTAAGAGAAATTCATTAGCAAATGTTTTTGGAAGTAAAGAAATTTGTCTGAAATCAAAGCTTATACTTCAGAAGTGCAATAAAAGCAAACTGTTGTCTACTGAAAACAGAGTATGGATAGTCCAAAAAAAATAGATTTAGCAGCATGATTTATGATATGCATTAAAAGAATTAGGATTCAAAATGGTGGCTTAGTCAATGCTAAGTGTGTGGGGGTGGGTGTTTTTTTTTTTTTTTGCTCTACTTTAAAGAAAGTTAACAAAAACAAAAATAAATAAATAAATAATATAATAAGAATTCAACTGAAAAGAATGGTGTTTTCATATATAGCATCAAAAACAATGGAAAACTTAATTAATCTTAATGAAATATGGCAGAAATAGATTTAATATAATTATGAAAAAATAGAAAATATTTTGTTTCATAATTATATGATTTACTGTATGAACAGAATCTTGAAAGTTCAGCCACTATTTACCATTGTATGTTTAGATTCCCAGCTGAAAAAGTATTAAAACATCAAAAGATGAACTAATTATAAAAATAAAAAATCAGATATCTCAGTACAAGATAACCACTGCTGTTCAAAAATATCTTTATATATGCATTTTTGGCATTCCTGAAAGACATTCTGCACTGTAATGGACTGTTTTAGTGGTGTTATCATAAAGCAGATGACATGAAATCAAGGGTTTAAAACAACCAAATCCTAAGAGGTTAGCATGGAAATCTATGGAAAGAAAACTGATTTGCCAGCAACTTAATTTTTTCTCCAAAATTGACTTAATACAACTGTTGTATTGCTTTTCAAGTGAAGAAAAAAAAAACTATAAATAATCTAAATATTTTGTATTGAATCTCTTTTGTAATTTCTTGCAAATCAGGTAAAAAAAAAAACAAAAAACAAAACAAAAGACTCTAGGTCTTCAGTTAACATCTAAGTTTGCTTGCTTTCTGAATGGAAACGTGCAATATTGTTTGTTTTCTTCACAGAAAAATATTAAATAGTTGCTGTTAAATCAGTTTCTATCATAGACTTCCACACAAAAGCCCTGACAACCGGTTATTTTGAACGCTTTGTGACACAAACTGTCCATACAGCATAACTCCATCATTTTAACCCTTTGCGGTCTTAGGCAAATCCCAAAATGTCCACAGCCAGGACATCGTATTTTTAAGGGTGTTGTGGGGAGCGTAATGACAAACGTCTTTTTTTTCAAAACTATAGATTTTTTTTAAGATTTAATGTTAAAATACAGAAAATTACAATAGAATTCAGATATATAATAGTTAAATTATAAGAAAAATTAATAATTTTTGAAATTTATCATTATGTGAAATCTTTTGAAGCATTCACCTGAACACATTGCACAAAGAAATGTGCAGTTTTTACAATAATAATATGTTTCCTTCCTTCCTTCCTTCTTTTACTTTTCTATTACTGTACACTATGCAGTCTTTGTGGTTTTTATTTTCAAAATCATCATCTAAAACACTACAGCGCTTTCGTTTACACATGTTAGGAACGCTCGACGAAGGACCTGCCATTTTGGTTTCCTAACAGGCATTTCGGCTGATTTTTCCACAAAATATTTTAGCAGATGCTCAATAGATGGCGCAAAACGTCAACAAAAGACACTAGAAATAGCATATGACTTCCACAGTGGTTTATTATCGACAAAAGACAACGCCAGCATCCAAAAATGACATTGTCGATTATATATCGACAATGGACCAGACGGGCATTTCCTCAATGTCGATTATATGTCGACAAAAGACTGCAAAGGGTTAAAGATTTCCTACCATATGATCCTGAGTAAATGGTAAGATTATTTGTTTTTCTTTAAAAGTTTCAATGATTTGAAATTTCTAACAAGGGTACCCCATAACAACTGCCACTCCCACTTTTGACCAAATTTTGCAAATTGTAAGAAATGATAGTGAGCAACATGCGCACATAATATTTTTCGTTTACTGCAGTAACAAAAAATTCAAAAAATTAAGATGACATAACTGTCGATCAGTGAAAAGAAGACAGTGTAACAATAGTTCGCTCACTATCGGTATAAGGATAATTAACTACTGATCAGTTTATTTTACTGCATCAACCAGTATTTTCCTCGAATTAGAATATCAAAGAGAACCATTTCCATATTGACATCTTTTTCATTATTTACAAAATTCATAAGCTGTTGAAATATTAAAATAAAGGGTTAACAAATATTCAAATCTTCATTATATTGGTTTTTATCATTTTTGTAATCAATACTGGCGAATTCCTTATCAGATAACTATGGACATGATCGTTGTGAACGACACTTTACAAAAACAAAGGTGTAATATTTCTGAAATTATTTTGGTTAAAATGGCAGCATTAATTTGGTCAACATCAATGATAACAATCATTTAATCATTCGTCTGTGATCGTACAAATCTTTTGCAGTTTATAGCATTTAATTTCCTATAAAGAACTATTCTGATAGTGATTAGTAAAATTCTGCTTCAAGCATTTATCAAAAGTTCGACACACAGTGAACAGCAACATCAACTTGATCCTGTTTACCATTTCATGATCAACAGTGGACTTCTCAAACAAATATTTGGTAATGGGGTCAATTTTGAATTTTAATGAGTTTTTAAGGCGACAGGAAAGTTTGTTGGCAACTGTCAATGGTAATTCTTCAAAATGCACAAGGTAATTACAAAATTAGAATAGTAATGTACTTGATGGCCATCATGAAGTCCATGTTTTTATTGATGTGCAAATTCTTATAATCAAGGGAATGAGAGAAACAAATAATACAATGTACAGAGAGACTGGATTATAAGCAGCATTCCAGAAGCTTGGTAAAAATTAACAGAAATTATTTACTAGTATCTAGTTTCAACTTCTTGGGAAAGTTTTTCCCCCTAGATTAATTTAATCATATTGCCTTAAAATAAACTGATAATTTTGTAAAAACTCATTTTTGTTCTTTTGCGAACATTAGTTATGTAATGTACTTATTACTCAATAAATTCATTCATTAACATCACTTTGTTAATGTAAGGAACACAAAATGTAGATTTGAAGTAAAGAATATTGTGAACGATTTCTATTTTGTTTCTGAAAGATTCTGTAGTAAACTGTTTTCTTTTATTAAAGAACAATTATTTTCCAAATGATCTTATTTCCTTTTGCATTAATCTGTTTGATCATTGATAATATATTTGTAATTATCTAATTCAAAACATTAATATTATCTTTTCACTTTTTTGCAGTGCTGTAATTAAGCAGCTTTTTGTGTGCGTGTATATATAAATGTATAAAGAATTGAAGAAAATAATAAGCAAATAATGCTTCATTTCATCATAAACTAGATAACTCATTGAATAATAAATGTTTTAATCGGAGCTCTGAAACATTACAACAGGATATGTTATGATTCTCTTTCAGATCAAAATTATGTTCTTGTATTCTTAGTTTAAAAGCAAATTATCATTAAATTAAACCTATTACCATTATTAAACATACTGTCATGATTTGAAAGCTTCAAATAGGCAAAATTCATTATTACATGCTGTGAAAGTTATTTGCCCTCAAATTGATGTTTCTTGTAACAATGTAACTATATTCTCAATGCAATGCAAAGATGTATTTCTTCATTACAAACAATTGCCATTATACAGACAATCTTAAGATTCGGTCTACCTAATTGTAACAAACATCTTAAATCCCAAATTTACATGCATTCAAATAAATCTTTACAATTTACTTTAAAAAAAATGGAACATGTAATTTCTACATCTTCAGTTTTATTTTTAAATTGAAATTCCTGAACTCACTATCACCACCACCTAGAGATCTTTTCAATGAGCAGAAAGACAGGTGAAAAGCACTGGTACTCCTTCAAAACTCTACTGTTTTGAAACTTTTTTTTTTTTTTAATAATTTAGTCACTGTACAAGTTCAAAACAGGTGTGGTAATTCTGAATTTTATCCTTTATACAACAATTTATTCTTATGCACAAATATGAGAACTAGACAAAATTATTTATGACAAATATTTGTTGAGAAGACAAACTTTGGTTTTAATTTCAAACATTTTGCTGTTGTACAGGAGGAAAAAAAAAAAAAAAAAACCCTCTCTGTCTGGAGACTCAAAAAAAATTGCAATAAAAATGAAGAGAATAAAATGGGGGTGGGGACAAAGATGATTTTGTTTTACCTGAAAGAAAGATAAGGATGGCAGAAATGTAAATGTAAGCTTGATACTGTAAATAAAAAGCTATTGTTTTTGAATCTGACATTATTTTCTAATTAAAGATATAGAAAGATGATATACCAGAGGTTGGTCTTTTCATAAAAAAAAAAACTGCTTTGTAAGTTAAATCCAAATAAAAGCCAATTTTTTATGAGTAGCTAATAACAATAAAAAAAATACTTGCATTTAAGCAGAAATCTGAAGTATATTTTTCAATCTCAGGTATTTATCTAGAGTAGAAATTTACTTGCAATTGTTTGGTATTAATCTTCATGATCAGGTCTCTCCCTCATAAAAAACTTTAACTTAACATCAAATGGAATATGGACAATGGACAATAAATCCTTACTGAAATGGTTATGAAAGTTTTACTAAACACACAAAGAAATGTGTTTTTTTTATTTAAGAAACATCTAATGTAGTTTATCAACAGTTACATATAATCCATATGTTCTATTGTTGAAATAAACATGGTAGATGAATAGTGAATGCTGGGGGGAAAAATATTAAAAAATTATCAAATGCACTAAAAGTTTTAAATATTATTCTCAGTTTGGAGAAGGATGTGATGTCATAAATGAAGAGAGGAGAAAGAAAGGACGGACAAATATTAAAATACATTAAATCAATAAATTACAGTTGACATTTGAAATTCAGTAGCACACCTCAGTAGATGTTTGTTGATGGAGCTTCAGGCATCATGATATATGGTTAAGTAAATACGCTGAGGAACTGTCAAGATTATTTCGTCATTGCAATTTAAAATCTCCTGTGTGTCATTTTTGTCGTAAATTAATTTTGCAGATATTTGAATTGCGTTTTCGATTAGGTATCGAACAAAAAAATCTCTTATATGCAGATCTTTGTATTTCGCTGTGGTATATCCAATTTGTAAAATATCCTAAGTGACCGTCAACATTAAATTGTTCATCAAAATCATCTATGTGCCTGATGAACACAGAGTTTTTAATAACCATTTTGTTTTTCCTAATATGTCTCGCCATAATAATAATAATAAAAAAACCTCCTATGTGATCCCTCAATGCTGCCTTTGGCTAAATCTTAGTGTGTAATATCAGGTCGTGCAAACATGAATAGCGTTTTTCTCAGAAAGTTGCTTTTTACACATGGGAGATTTTAAATTTGCAACGACGATTTCATACTGATATAGGAAAGGGGGCCCCACAATTTACAAGCGGCTGTTATTTTGAAATATTTTGGGCAGAAAATAAAAATATGTAGTTTATGTGAGGCTTGTAGTACTTCCGTTGTGTGCTACTGAATGGTAAAGATGTTCCAAAATAATTATTATTTAATGGGTAAAATTGGAGTTCACGGTATCAAGATGACAGCTGCCACAATTTTGTGGCAAATGATTTGAACTTCACCTCTCCCAATGGGAAGGTAGGGTCACTTCTCAAGACCCATAGAGTTGGTCCTAAAGTAATTTGTATTAATGACAGTCTGTGTGTCAATTATTTCAAAGATTAGCATTGATGGCAAGAACTTAGTAATACTGAAGTGATGGATATTTAAATGTCATTAACGATACTGTTCATTAACGTCGCCATCAATAAGCTCGGGATCATATTAAAAAACACTTAAAAGCATTCAATTACAAATAAAAAGTAAGTTTTAATAACAAATCTGCTGGATTATTTACTTACAATAAATTCCTTTTTGGTATTTCGAGTTTCATTTTTTACATATTTCAAACGACGTGCGTATTATAATGCTTATTTTGTTAATTAAAACCTAGTTACAGTGCAAAGCCAAATCTTTTATACAGTAAACTGAAATCAATTATTTATCAGTTTAAATAGTTCCTACAAATGCAACATTCGTAGCATTTGTCAAGATCTGACTTCGAAGAGTGGCGGAATCTAAACATTCAATCCCCTGAATTTCAGATGACAAGAATATCGCTTGATCTACCGCTAAAATTCATCTGGTTGGTTGGTGTTTAAAATTCATCTGACACTATTTTTCGGTTTGCATAACTTTGATAATTCATTTTTTTTTTTTCCTTTTCAATTTTACGTGCTAGTCTTTTAAGACTATAACCTTCGATTTACAGATGCCTGCCCGCTAAAGAATAGATTACTTACAATATTCTAAGATCGGCTAACTTACTGAAGTGTTACAGCAATTGAGAAGAAGGTTTATGTAATGGTGAGGAAAAACTAATTCCTTTAAGCCTATTTCAAAGATCACCGATTTGTTCAAACACTTCAAAAAGTCGGCGTTGAAATTAATATTTCAATTTTAAGAAGGTATTGATCAAAGTATATTCACGTCAATATGATCGCGCTTCTAATTATTATTTATTTTTCAATGTTTAAAATTCATCCAAAAGCTTCTATTTTCATTAAACATTATTTTAAATATAACTGTGCACTTCGCATTTGAAAAATAAGTAACTTTGGTTATCGGTTTTCCTACAATTGGTGTTTCGGAGCAGAAATTTAATATACCATTGTCTGATTACATTTGTTTAAATAAACTTGAAAGGAATCGGGTAAATTTTGGCTATTTCCAAAGTCCATGCATTAGTTAGGGTTAGGATAGGCTTAGAAGAGATGGGTATTGATTTCAGAAATAAATGTATGGTTGCTTCTAGTTATTAAAAGCAAAATATGTAATAACTTACCATACTTAATATCACATCTTAGTAGTCGTCCATAACGTTCAAATACTTCTTCCAAATCCCTAACTCGGGTATCTTTACTAAGACGTCCAACGAACAACTGTGCGCGTCCCGACATTTTGTCACGAAAAGAAACATTCCCATAAGGCAATTGGCAGATATCATCGACATCCATTATTTAATTTTGTAAAGTAGTTTCATATGCTTAGAAATGAATAGATTTTAATACATTAAAAATTATTTACTAAGTTTATGAAATGTAATTGATACACAGAAATCACAGTATTGTGAGAATTATTAGTGCAAAGGAGTTGAATCGTAATTTCGAATTATTCAACCAACTCTGCAAGAATTTTAGCGCATGGGCAGGAAGTGAAGTACACGTTTTACTGGCTTTGCTTTTGCTCTCCGGGGTGCTTTTAGTGAACATTTGTGCACTCAGGATGGGTACGTACAAATTAAAAGACTTCCGATCTTAACAAGCTTTGTTGATATATAAAATATCTAATGTTATTTAAGAGTAATATACGTCTTGATTGTTTGAACTCAGGTAACATGAGATCGTGATACATACATTCATATATACATACAGTATAGTATATATATATATATATATATATTTTTTTTTTATTATTAAGTGTGCATTATTTAATTTGGTTGATCATTCAATTTGCAAGAATTACAGAAATTCTAAATTCCTTAATGATATTACAAAAACGATAATTATATTCTTGAGAATTTAATCTTTATGATAGTATTTCATACTTATTTTTAATTCGTTCACATCTTTGATTTTGAAGCTTAGGATCTGAAAAATCGAGAAATAACGAAAGCCTGTATCTACATTTACGAGAAACGATTCATGAATTTTCTGTTTGTTCGAGGATTGAAATCTTGTTTCATCATTTAGGTTTTTGGGGATAAAACTATCGATTTTATAAACAACACGTGTCATCATCGCTAGAGTGTTTCTCAATATATTTCCAAGTCATTTCCTTTTGAATCAGTCAAAGTGTACAAGTTCTGTATTAAGTTTTTTGATTTTTATTATTAAAGTTTTTGATAAACTTAAAGAACAGTTGAACTGAACAAGATAAGGAAATAATTGATTTTTATTTTGAGACTGAATATATAATTTTTTGTAATCAGTCTCTTAATTAAAGGTTTATTAAGAAACAAAAATTGAAATTAAATACTAATAACTTTTTTTAAAAAAATATTAAATAAAATAACTAATATATTTATTTGTTTTCTGTTAAACTACTTTTCGTAGGAAAAAAAAAACCAAAAACATAAATTCAAAACTAAATTTACAATTTAAATTGATCCTTCTTTATCTATATACATTCCATCCCTGTTTTCCTTTATCTTGTAAAATTTGGAAAAAAGGGGTGAGGAATATCCAACAAGACTGTTTTATCAGCCATTAGGAACTTTAATTTCAAATTAAAAACTATTTGGAAAGTATTATTATTCATTCTTGTATTAATGATATACTTCAACACAGTTAACAACAGCATTTAAAAGTCTAAATCTATTGATCTTCTGTAATCAGCATAGATATTTAAAATTTTGAATTAGTTTTCTGAAAAATGATGTTAAACTTAGTATTTGAAAAGTTTCCTTAATCACTTGTATAATTATGTCTTAATTTAAATACTTTTGAAACACATACAATTTGATCCTAAAGTTTTAAAATTTGTAAATTTATCACTATCCCCAGAAATGAAAAATAGAAAGTATATTTTAGACTTGACGATGGGATCCAAAAGTCCATTTATTTTCAAAATTATCAAAAGATTATTCAGGAAAATAATACATTTGATCGTGATATTAATAGATTTTATTTAACATTATTTTGTATAAAAATAATTTCTTAGGTAAGTAAAGTAACAGTACGGTATTATCGTTTTTTCCCTACATTTAAGGATTTAGTTGTCAAGTGTTTCATTAATTGTATAACTATACATAGAGATTGGACTTTTCTTTCATTTTTTTTATCATCTTTAAGTATATGAGTAATCATTTTACTTTATTGAAGATTTATATCCTCTGTTTTCAATGTAACAGAGATGTACTATCGTTGTTGTTTTGTCTTTTTCCCATATGGAGTCAAGATAAATGCTGTAAGCTTAACGAGTATTGTAATCCTTTGAAGTTAACACCATAATTATTTCCAGTGGATAATATAGTATACTGCATACCTTTCCAAACCGATGTATCTATGCCAGATAATTAACACTTGATCAGTGTAAAAAAAATAAATAAATACAAACATAAATGAAGCTTAATATTTTACTTTTTAGAATTCGGAGAAATTACATTTCAATTACAACATTATTGTCATGTTTTTTAATTACTATACATATATAGAACATGGAGAACACAAGCATTACTATCTGAGTTCTTACATCTTTTCATGCACTTTAAACACCAGGGCAGCCATTTAGTTATACAAATTTCTTTTAATGATCACCGACATTATAGAATCTGAGAAGTAAATTATTCAGGAAATGCTAATATTGCATCGGCTTATGTCAGTGGTCTGAAATTTATAGTCACTGGGAGAGGGGCAAAGAAAAATCCTACACATGGCTTGTCTGACCATTAGTGTCTTTGAAGTTTCCATGTCTTGAAGGTCCAATGTGAATTTTCTATTTCAGAAAAGAGCCAATCATATAGTTTTAAATGTATTTATTATTATTGTTTTATTTACATAGTTTTGCTGTTATTAATATACACCTTAAGATTATAACTAGAATGCCATAAAATTTTAAATGTTAAAATAAAAAATATTTGCTTATTTCTTTTTGTATTTATCACCCATGATAAATTCTAATATATATTAGTTTTCAGTGGTTTTGAAATATTGGTTGATATATTGCTATTCCTGTGGCATCCAGCACATGAATTGTTATCAGTATACACACATCCATTGTTTACAATAAATTGGTTCAGTTATGAAGCTTGTAATGTTTATTTCATCACCTATTACATCGTTAACTATCCCACTATAGGATTATCCAGGCCCTTGGGGTCGTGGGAGGTGAGGTGGTCCACCCCACTGCCTGTTTGCCTTTAACTCCCAGGAAAGAAATGCAATACCCATTCTACAGAGGGCTGGATAGGCCCTAGGATCCATTTTGGAGGAGAAAGAAGCATGGAAAAATCTCCGACCTCCACCTCCAAACCCCAGCCAAGTGTATTACATCTTACCATCACATTATCAGAAGACTTTAGTTTATGGATTTTTAGAATATCTTTACATTAAAAGCTTGTAGTAATTTCTCACTTAATACCTTGTCCTTTAATTAATTTTCCTACTTTAATTTGTGCAATTTGTACAAACAGACTCCAGGATAGATTTTTTTTTCTCATGAAGGATAAATAAATTCATTACAGATTTACATGGGATTATTTCATCCATATTTTAATGAAAAAAGTTACACTACTATGAAAATAAGTAATAGGATAACATTGTTTTTTATTGTTGAGATATGTACTATGGTTCTAATCTTAAGTATATGAAATGTTAAAATAAACCCTTACAAACTTACAGATCTGATAAATTTCTTTTATAAGGATTGAGTAAAAAGCTTCCTTGATATTGTGCAACTTCAATTTGAATAGCAGCAGCTCTTCAGAGGACATTACGAAAGTCAAGAGTACCAGTTGTAATGTAGGGAAGTAATTGAGTAAAAAAGAATAATAGTTTTCCTCTTGCAAGCTTTTATGAATTAAAAGAAGAAATGGCAGTTCCTAATCAATAGTCATTAGATAATTTACTTTTATACTTTTGTTTAAAATTTGCATAAAAGGAAAACAAAAAAGCTACCTGTATTTTTTTAATAGGATAATAATAATCATTACAAAATTCAAACCTTAATTGGTATCTAAAATTAGTTATTACAACTAAATTAAACAGATTAAAAAAAAGGGGGCTTTACTGCAACCTGTATTACAAAATCTAATGACTTGCTGTTATTTACAATGAATAAATATAAATACATGCAATTGATTTCAAAAATGCTGCTGAGTAAAAATAGTAAGTATATTACTATATAATAGACAATTAAGTGTTTTTCAGTCTTTAATGGCAAACACTTGGAACTGGTAGAGCAATTGGTGAAACACTGTTAAGCCAAATTGATATCCAAACTTAACAAATATGCTATTCCATAAAATAGTAAAAAAAAAAAAAAAAAAAAAAATGTAAGCAGTTGAAAATAGTAAATTAATCTTGAGAAGTTTTTCTTAGTATATATGAACATTTTGAAGTATCAAAAATTTGCTTACATTCATTGTGCCAAATGAGAGCCAAGATTTCAGTCATTTCAGAAGTAAATCTATTTCTTCTTTTATTACAGGGTTAAATAATTATTCATTTTTATTACATATTACAGAATTATTACATATCTTCAAAGACGATTGAAACCAATGATGATGAAACATTTTGGACTTGTTGAACTATTAATCTATCCTCTTGTTATATTGCATGTCTGTCAGATTCTTATTGGCATTTATTTATGACTCATCCAGACATTAGCTGTAAAAATTCATTCAGTAGTTTTTACAGCCAGTGAATGGCTGAAAGGCATTCTCATCTGAAAATTAGTTGAATATGATACTCGAAAGTTTGGCAATATATATTTCTTACCAATGAATTCCATTTTATTGTGCAGTGCCTTTTTATGGGAATCATCTTGACCAACATGAAAACTTAATAAATTGCCTATACCTCTTTTCACCCTAAGTTGATATCACTGAATTCCCTATACTTGCCAGTTTACACAAATGAGTTAAAAAGTAGACCAATAGTATTATTTAATTTTCAGGCAGTAAAACAGATATGAAATAAACATGTATTTGTAAAACTAAGTATCATAATCAGTTGTTTTAATTTTAGAACTTAAATCATAGCTAAACAATATTCATTGTAATAATGACAATGACATCACTCCTTGGCCATTTCTTAGTGACAACCAATTGTAGAAATTGTAAAAACTAAAAATTTGATACAAAAACATAAAATCATAACTCAAAAAGCTTCACATATATGATCAAAGATTTAGTAAAGTACTAAATCTTTCACTAATTAAAAAAAAAAAAAACAAAAAAAACTTATAGTGATTAACATATATATTAATGTTTTGCCTAGTTTCCCTATAAATAATCATTATTGGCAGACATGAAATAGTGATCATTTTTCCATTTCAGAATAGTCTTGTATGCCAAGGAAATTGGAGATAAGGAAATGAGACAACAAATTGTTGTTTTCTTCTCAAGTTTTGCTATAAAAAATTTTATTGTTTCATGTGTCTTCATTTTATTCAAAGCATTGCATTACTTATTTAGATTATTGGATCCTGTTTCTTGGCAATGTCTAAAACTTCAAATAATACATTTTGTTTTGCAGTCATATGAAATAAGGATTGATATTTGTCACATGCAGAAGTCTCTAGGACGATCAAGGATTATCCCTTATAATTTAATTCCCAATCCCAAAGTAATGCATCAAAATGATTTTTTTTTGCTGTAATTTAATTTGGTAATTCATCTGACAGAAAGTAACAGATATAGGGTAGAATTCTACTTTTAGTTCTTTTACTTCATCTGCTGGTTTGCCTGGTAATCAAGTGGGAAGGCTCTTGACTGTGGCTGGAGAGCCAAGTTCAATCCCTGACCTCAGCGGAGGTTGGAAATTTTTCCATGCTGGATTCTCCTCCAGATGGGTTCTAGGGTCTAAAGAATGGGTACCGGGTTTCTTTCCAAGGGGTTAAAGGTGGGTGGGCATCGGACTGACCACTCCACCTCAACTTAGTCCCGTTGGTCAGGAAACATCGGGAGCCTTACCTCCTGCAACCTCAAGGACCAATTAGACCTATAGTGGGAATACTTTAACTTTTTAACTTCATCTATAAATTTCCTAAATTGTTGCAGTCTGTGATTCTTGGAATTCCATAGATTGCTGCACTTCCTGTTGTAGACTAATTACTTAAATGAAGTTGTACACTTTTGTCTCCTAATTTTTTAAATGTTCCAAAATTTCTTGCCTTATGATTGGTGGAAAACAAAATTCAAAATTTCATTCTGTAATTTCATTGTGAAAGAAAAGTATCGACATTCATCTTTTTCATAAAACTGAAAATATGTAGCCTTCATGTTATAATGGAGTTTTTTTTCTGAAGCAGTTATCATTTAAAAAAAAAAAAGCTAATTGTTTAATATAAGTCAGTGAGGTATGTACCCGATTCCTCTCAAAATTGACATAAGGAATATAATGAATGCTATGATTATAGAAACAGTACTTTTATGAATATAAGTCATGAAATGTACGCACTACAAAATAACCAAACTCAATTTAATTAAATGCAGAAATTATATTTTTTTACATTTAACTGAAAATCTTTAAAGCACAAATCAAAAATTTTTGTAAGCACCACTGTAAAATCTCTGCAATGATTTCTTTGGACAGTGGCAAAAGGCAACTATTTTCCTTTGATGAAGTCACTTGTTAAGGGTTGTTCTGTTCCTTTTTAGAAGAAAGTAGGCAATGTTGACTCTCAAGATTTGATTTTTTTTTTTTTTTTTTTTTTTTAAATTTGAGAATAATGTCTTCACTGATTTCTGTTAATATGCATGATGACTCTGTTTTATTAATATAATCAATAATTTTTAATTAAAACAAATTGTATGTAGAATAGTAACCCAACAATAGACAGTAATAATGAAAGGAAGTGTTCCTCTCTTCTATCTCTGGTCACTTCTGATCAGCTGAGATGGAAGATGGGGATAGCTTTCTCATTGGCTGTGCAGTTGTTTACATCATATCTGATAATCATAGTTGCATATTTTTGAAATTTCTGAAGCTTTGTGATATTTTTGGCCATTTAATTTCAAAGCTATCATTATTGTGAATTGTTGCAAAATAAGTGTTGCCAACAACAGCTCCATTGTAAGCTTTATGTTGGGACTTTTGCTTGTGGCATCCCCCAAGATTGCAAATTCATCCAACTTCTACGTGAAATACAGTTTATATACAAATGCTAATTGTCCATTTTTTTTCTGTTTTTATTTAGCAAAGTAAATAATTTTCAAATATTGAATCCTTTGCTTTCCAGTTATTTTGCAGTTTAGAATTATATTTATTTTTAATGTATTTTTTGTTTTGTTTTGTTTTAAGGAGATTCTCCTATAGAAGGTTTCAGCAAACATTTTATTCAGAATTTTTTATTTTGTTTGGTGATTATTCAAATGTTTTGATTGATTTTGACTGTTTTTGCATTATGTAATGTTTTGTCTTGTTTTCCAGCTTTGTATCTACATTGAATGAAGCAAAAGAATTCTTTATGTACCTTTTTTAGTATATTAATTTTTTTTTTTCTAATTTCAGGTGGACTTCTAAGTTATTTTCGCAATTTGATTGGTACGAGAGAAATGAGAATTCTTATATTAGGTCTTGATGGGGCTGGTAAAACAACAATTCTATATCGGTTGCAGGTTGGAGAAGTTGTTACAACTATTCCTAGTAAGTATAGTATGTTAAAATTTGAAATATTATAACTGCTTGAAGAATGGTGTAATAGTTTTTTTGTTTGCTAGCAGTAGCATGTAGGAAGTGGTTTCATAATTATATCATTGGTTGAATTAAGTAAGTCAGCTGGTAGAAGGCACAATGAAGTTATAGTATCCAAAATTGGTAAAAATTCCTCTTTTAATAGCAATAGCATCAATTCTTATTTTCCTAGGCACTAAAAATGTGTTGATATTAATAGTTTGTAACATAATTACTTTCCTCATACAACAAACAAAATATTTCTTGAACTATTTTTTGCACCTTTACTTTCAAAAAAATGCAGCATGCTGACATATGGAACTATAATTTTGCTTGAAGTTAGTTTTAGATAGACACATATTGTAAAACTAAAGGTACTTACAATAACTTGTATTTATTTTTATATTTATTCAATGTAGTAACTTAATTATAACAAATTATGTTACAAACAAGAATGAGGTATCATTACTAAATATTTTCCAACATTGATTAGATAGTCTGCCATAAATTTGTCATGTGAAATGGGCACTGAAACTAAATGTATTCATTGGATTGTCAAACTTTGAAAAATGTTTTATAAGCCATTTTAAATAATCATCATCAATGAAATGATTAGTCTCTTCAATGGTTCAGAAGTATTTTTTCACAGATGCTTTTTCTCTCTCTATTGATATAGCAGCTTCTATAGGCAGCATTTTTATCGAACACATCAAGTTCAGTTTTTTCCTTATATCCTGTAAATTTTTTTGCCTTAATCACTTGGCAAGCCAATTCCTAATTCCTAGTTCCTCAGTATTAATCATTCTTCTTGGTACATGTACCAGTTGGATTTTCGTTCCCTTTGGATTATTTATGAAATATAAACACCCAGATGTGGTCAAGTTTCTATATCTTCTGTTAGATATATGAAGCCAAATGAAACAGCCTCTACTTAACCAATTGAGATTGACATTTCATATTACTAAAGTAGAGACATGAACATTCATGAATATAAAGCTATTTCAAGACTATACAAAAGTGTGGAAAAATCCTGCAAGTGACTACAGGAAGAGATTGAAAAACAATTTAAAAGTGTGGAAAGAAATTAAGATGTATGATATCTCTTAACCATAGAGAAATGGAAGTACAAGTCATCTAGCAAGAAGAAGCAACTCAAGATGGGCAACAATTTTTAGGAATGAAAAAAGGCAAAACTTCTCCATGATAAAGAAATGGATAAATTTGATTATTTTTTAATTCAACTAGAAAAGCCTTAGCTTTAAGCCTTAGACCTAAAGAACTGGTGATGGAGTATTATTATTTCCAGGTTTTACAATGTCTTTGACATATTCCTGTACCCATTTTATGCCTGTATCACCCTTCTCCATTCCTCTCTATCTTCCCAAGCCCCATTCTCTAATCTGGTGGTGGAGTATGCAAATGCTTTTTTTGGGGAGGAGGGGGAAGTTTAGAGAAGCCCTCATCATCGAGCATTGAATTGAAAATGATAAAATATATATTGATACTATCAAAATACTTGTGCTTCGTGCAGGTTAAGAAAATGAGTTGTCCTGATGTGGAGAAGGAAGAAATTGTAGTTGTGAGATTACTTCAAACCTTTCCCAGTTGGTAAAAAAGAAAATCGTATGATAGTTACAAATGAATGTTATATTAGTATTTTGTAACCCAAAAACCCCAAGATAGTGAATTTCATTGAGTTCGGCAGACATAAGACTTCCTGCCCCTTTCTGCCCTTCTCCACCTGCTTAGGGAACCCTGAGAAAATGTTTAACCCAATTCTAAAAGGAACTTAAATTTAAAGTTTCAATGTTGAGCAGTTTTGGCTGTGCTAAATCAGTGAGGACACCTACTTTATTATAGAAATCTAAACCCCCCCCCCCCCTATTTAGCCTTCGGATATATATATATATATATATTTATTTTCTGAAAAACTTTGAACATGTATTTCTTCATTTTGTAAGAAGAATATGTTTCCTGAGTTTCACATTCCTAGCTTAAGTAGTTTCCAAGATGCATGTGCCTTTCAAGAATTTTTGAATATATTCGACAAAGAACACTCATGTCAAATTCATGTTTCCGTTTGGTTTCCGAGATATACATGCCCTTCAAGAAAGTTAGCCCCCTTGTTTACATCTTTTTGGATGGTATTTCCAAAAATCCTTTCTTAGTGAGTGCCTATGTCATAAGGGGAACCCATCCTTAGAACTTGAAATTTTAGGTTCAGCAGTTTCAGCTGTGCATTGATGTTAGTCAGTCAATGGATTTTGCCTACACACACACACACACACACTAAAGGTAGATAGAAATAGTTTTTCAGGAAAGTTTCTGTTTAACCATTCACTTTTTTTTCTGTTAATATTTCTTCTCTTTCGTCATCATTTTGTCAAACGTTATACACTACCATTGCAAAAGTATCCAACCACTCCTCCATATTATGCTATTCAGATGATTTGACATGGCATTGTATTTGACCTTCAAATAATAAAAGCATTAGTGCTTTTGAAATAGTCATTATTCTGGCATTGAAAGTTGAGAATGTAGAAAATTTATTGAAGTTGCACTGATCTAGAGGAAAGATATAAAAAGCCTGTTCCCACATGTATTCCTTTATTGGTAGAAATAATTAAATAACCTAAAGCTATTGTTAATTATAATAATTAACAATAATTATAGTTGTTCAGCTTTTCTATATAGAAGGCTAACATATAAATTTTGAAAGATAATATTTAATTACGAATATTTTTTCTTTATAGCTATTGGATTCAATGTAGAACAAGTAACATACAAAAATTTAAAGTTTCAAGTTTGGGATCTAGGTGGACAAACAAGCATAAGGTATAGTATTACTGATATTTAACATTTAAAATGCACAATTTTATTTTCAAACTTAGTTTTTTTACCTGATGGAATAGTTTTTAAATTGATAGGTTAAAAATGAATGAATAAATAAATACCAAATAAGATGGAATACGAAAGAGAATGGAAATTGGATAAGGAGTTGTTAATTCTTCAAAGAGCTGAGGGCTAAGGCACAATTTTCAAGTTTACTTAAAGAATGTAGAAATTCCACATACAAATAGAGAGAAGTAAATTCAAAATGATAAGTATAGAAGTGGTACTCAAATTACTGTACAGAAGGTGATTAACTGTTTAAACATTTGAGATTAAAGATAATTCTTGATAATATAATATAATATGCAGGGTTATTCAAAATGATTGTCGAGGTTTCAAAAAATCACCACACGTAATACAAATGAGATACGAAGACGACACCTTGTTTATTGTGTAAGAAAACTGAACCAAGTTACAGGCACTTAGTAGTTCTGCAGTTGCCCGCCAGTAGTCATTGATTGCAAATGGCGACCAACAGTAGGGAGAAGGCAATTTGCCCTCTCAAATATCATCACAGTCGTTCCGTTACCATTGGCAGTTTCGTACGAAATTTAGGAAGGATCCTCCCTCCAACAATTCCATTTGCAGGTGGTAGGCACAATTTGTGGAGACAAGGGAAAAGGCAGTGGGCGTCTTTCCAAAACTGAAGAGAAAGTGGACCAGATCAGAGCAGCTTTCCTATGTAGTCCTATCAAATCAACTGTGAGAAGTAGCAGGAAACTCAACATCCTGCAACCTACGGTGTTGCGTGTTAATGAAGCGTCAATAGATGAAGCTATATCGCCTAATGCTGCTGCAAGCATTAACACCTGATGACCATCACCGCAGGGAACTTTTCTGCACGGAACTGCAACAATTGATGGAAGCAGATGGTTTTTGTGACAGGCTTATTTTTAGTGATGAAGGAATGTTTCATTTGTGTGAAAAAGTCAATTGATACAATGTTAGAATTTGGGGGACAGAAATCCCCATCATTTTGTTCAACATGAGCATGCATCTCTCAAGGTCAGTGTGTTCTGTACTATTTCCAAATTTAGGGTAAACGGCCCTTTTTGTTTCATAGAACAGACAGTAACAGGAATGACTTACAATATGGTCACTGACTGGCTCCTACCCCAGCTGAGTGATGATAGCACTGATTTCATACTACAACAGTATGGTGCCCCACTCCATTTTTATCAGAACACCAGGATAGTTTTAAACCTGGTGCTGGATTGGGCACGGGACCGACGATGATGAGAATCTTCAATCGTGGCCACCCCATTCATCGGACTTAACACCATGTGATTTTTTTCCTCTGGGCTATGTTGAAGATCATGTCTTTGTCCCTCCTCTACCTGCGACCATCCTGGAACTAAAGGTACATATCGAGACCGCCATTGGAAACATCACCCCTGATACTCTGAAGCGTGTGTGGTCGGAGCTGGACTATCGTATCGATGTCTCTAGATTGACACATGGAAAATCCAAATCAACATATCTAATTGTAAAGAGTAGTGTGAAAAATGTATGAAATGAAATAGCAGTATCAAAGATGCTTTTTTTTTTTTTTTTGCCACAAGTACAATGCCCCAAAGTAATGTATAAATCAATGTAACGAAAGTTCAAAATATCCAAGTTTGACTGCTGTAGATTTTTTAACCTCTTTTTTTTTTTTTTTGTTTATCTCAAAAGCTGTATTCTAGCGTCATTGTACATATTCTTCACTAATGGCAGCAGGCTTATGCTGGAATTTGTATTTTTACAGTTCCTAACGTGAAAAGGTGAAGTGAAGCCTCATGATGGTAGTGAGAGTAGTCCACTCTGATTTCGAGATTTAACACCCAAAAGCTGTCAGTCATTGGTGGAAGTAAAAGCTGCCACTGATTGTAAGCAGAATGTTGTTTAATTGGACTGGTAGTTGGAGGAAGAATGGACAATATGAGGATAATGGAAGTGCTGGTACATAGATATAATCTCACAATATGCTTGTGAATTCATGTCAGTATATATAACAGAAATATAGCTTTGGAAATGGTGAAACAGTTAATTAGAATCTATGCTTTCCTCTCGAGTATTGGACATTAATCTAAAAGCAAGGAAATGATACATACTTGGAAATATAGAATGGGTTAAACGGCAAGAAGGTTGAACTATTGTGGGGGTTCAGTACGAGTGATAATGGAGTAGCTTACAAATAGACAGTGCTACAATCACTATTCAGATATATAGGGTGGCATACGTAAAACCAGCTTTTACGTTTTCTTTTAACATTTCTTAACATTTTAACATTTCTTCGTTCTTTTCTTATTGATGTAACTATATTCCTGATGAAACCTTTGATTAAAAGGTTGAAATATTGAAGAAAGATCGAGTGGTGTGTACATTTATTGATTTATATTATTTTAATATTAAAATATCTTGGAAGAATTAATATGAATTTATATGCTATGTTTTCGGAGATGAAGTCATCTTAAGTTTAACGGAGAGAGATAATTTCATCATGAGTTTGAATGATAAGAGAACATCGTAGGAACTCTTCTATATCAACTACAATGCATGTAAGTTGAGCTACTATAATGTATCTAAAATTGGCAACATGGTATTCAATTTCATGATTGTTATTCTGTTTTCTGTTTATGTGAAGAAGAAGAACGATTTCTTCATTCTTTTCTTATTGATGTAACTATATTCCGGATGAAAACCTTTGATTAAAAAGTTGAAATATTGAAGAAAGATCGAGTGGTGTGTATATTTATTAATTTATATTATTTTAATATTAAAACATCCATCTACTTTTTTATTTATTTATTTGGAGGCCTGCCAGTTATCCCTGTTTGTCTTCTAGTGAAGGATATACTTCCAAAAATTGAAATATGCACTGAATTGCTAATGATGTCTTCTTAAAAATTGTTGACAGTCTTCATAAGATCTCAGAAATGTCGATCGGAATCTTAACTATCCCTGAAAATTTATCAAATGCTGTTGGTGAAATTGCTCTTTCCATATCAATAACCATACTTAATAGAGATTTTTTTGGTTTCTCTATTAACAGATTCCAGATGTATATTGTCATCTCTTGGCTGTATTATGAGCACTTATTACAATAATATCTTCCTTCTTTTGTGTATTGCATTAAGCAAGTGGGTGATTCCATACAAAATCAGTAAATGATCACCGCAGCACCATTTTTTTGATTTTGGGAAACTTAATATGTGTACAAGTGCAGATCATTGTTTTTATGCACACTATTGCAAAAAATAATAAATAAAAAAAAGTGACATGTCAAAGAAAGTGTTCTATTGCTATGAAACTTTGCACATGCAATGAGTATGTAAAACTAAAGAAATGATTATATTTTCATCACAAAAGGACTTTTTATTACAGAGAAGCGGCAGCATAATGGTCATAAGTTAATATGTAGTAAATACTCTGGCGGCAATGCAAGCCAATATTCAGTGTCACATGGAGTTAGATAATAGTCTAATGTTGTTTTGTGGCAGAGTCTGCCAAATGTTCTGCAGTTGTTGGGCTAGATCAATCACATTCTGTAATGGCTGCAACTTCCCAGCATATCCCAGACAAGCCATATGCCGAGAGATCTGGGGACCTGGCTTGCAATGGGAAGGTATGAATCCTAAGGAGGCATTGTTCAGAAAGTCCTGCTGTGTAAGGTCTGGCATAATCATGCTGGTAAATAGCTGTGGAAGGCATAACAGCATAGAGAATACAATTGGCTGCAGAAGTTGTCAATTTGCAGGTGTGCTGTCTTAAGTATCTTGTAGCAAAACTAGGGGAGGTCGGGCCAGACTGTAACCCCAGGTGTAATGGCCATGTGTCGTTTGACCACTGCAGCCAGAGGAACAATGACCGTTCCTCCTCCATGCATGGATACGGTGATCATCTGTTAAGTTATGATCTCTCTCAAATTTGCAGTTACCTGGTACTACCAGCTGAAATTGACCTCTTCACAGACTACTTAACATAATGAAGCAGAAAAACCAGTCAGATTTGTCTGTCCGTGTGACTGCCGCTCCTTATATTGGTCTCAGAATGTGCTCTGGAAACACCCGTTGCATTCATTGGTGATGAAATTTAATCATTTGCACACTTGAGTTTTGCAGCGATAACTCAATTTTTTTATCCAGTGTGTCATTTTTTTTTTGGGGGGGGGGGGAAACAGAGTGTATTTCTAAAAAAAAATTGTTCTTGATATATAAACAATTGTTTACTGTAAGGACAGTGATAAAGTATCAATTTTTACCATAATTATGTAGTAAAACTATAGCATTTTTATTTTACTTAGAAGAGGAATGAATGGAAAGCTTAAAGAATGAACTTTTTTGTTATACTGGAAATTTGATATTAACCAATCAGAAATGCTGTTTTATATACTGACGGAAATGGAAATCCCAACACCAAGTTATGATAGGTGAATGAAAATTACACAGAATATTTGACAACATGAATTATTACATTGATACCAGTTTCAATGTCACAACTCATATGATGCGCATGCAGTGCCATGTGAAAATTGAATGCCATTCTCCTCAGTACCCACTGTAGTTGGATGTCATCCTGTGGGATGGTATTCCATGCCTGCTGCATCTGTACAGTCAGATTGACAATGGTCATTGCAGGCTGGAAATGAGCCCAGAGCTGTCATCCAATCATGTCCTACACTGCTCTATTGGTGAAAGATCAGGTGAACTTGCTAGCCAGAGTAACATGTTAACATCTCAAAGTGTGTGTAAAGGGGATGGCCATTATCCTGTTGAAATAGGCCCCCTCAATATCATTCATGATCGGCAAAACAACGGGTTTGATCATCATTATGATGTAAAAATTTGCCATCATGGTGTTAGGGATATCTACTAGAGAGTCTATTGTCATACGAAATCCCTCCCCATACCATAATGCTTGGAGTTGGTCTGGTATGTCGATGATGGATGAAATTTGCCACCAAACATTCACCAGACCTTCTCCTGACCAGTGTATGTCCATCACTGGTACTGAGACAGATTCTGCTCTCAACTGTGAATAGCACAGAGTTCCATTCTGCCCTTCAATGGGCTCTTACACCACTAAAGATGAATTGAATGGTAGGCAAGAGTGAACTGCAAACATGCCACAGGATGCCTATCTCCAGTAGGTGATTCAAAACAGTTATTGTGGTGTTGCCTGGTTTCACTGAGGCTTGAATTTCCACTGCAGATGCCCTGGGGATACGCCAGGGCCATCCATCCAGGAGGGCCCGGACTCTGGTAGCAGTGCCTTCTGATCTCGTCTTCTGGTAGCAGTGCCTTTCCAGAACCATTCCTGTCAAATGTGAGCTGCCTCCGATGGTGTACCTGACAACAATTCTTCAGCTAAACAGCTCACAGTTATCACCCTTGTGAGGTCGAAGGCAAATGCCAAGAGCCCCCAGGTATTAGAGGAGGAAATAAAACAGTTGTACATTGTGGAGACAATTCGACCCACTTTTGCTGCGATCTCACGAAATGAAAATCCACCCTCTCGAAGGCCTATCACATGCCCTCATTCAAAGTACGTTAATTGCCGATATGCAGTTTGTTGTCGCCTTTGTGGCATTCTGTATAGTCTTAGCATCCGTTACCACAGCCTTTCACAGTGACAGTAATGCTTATGAACAGCTCAAGTGTCTAATGAAAAATTCTATTGTGCATTCGCTGTGGCCTGCACACATATCATGTGAGTTCTGCCGTTGAAACTGGCATCAGTATAATAACTTGTGTAGACAAATATTCTGTGTAATTAGGCTTAAGAATTTGGTTTGTCTTTTTTTTTTTTTGCAACTTTAGGATTGAAAATACATAATGAAGAATTTTGCATGACATTTATTTTTTTTTCCCCTTTCAGTGATACTTTTTAAAGAATAATATATGTAGAAATAAAACTGAACTTGAACTGGCCAAGCTTCTTAATGGAAAAATTTCGGCGTTTAAAAAAGTCGTGGTTCTTGTCTTAAAATCTGTAAAATGTTATGCTAGAAGTTCTTTTTACAGAAAAAAAGAAGTCATTGTGTTTAATACAATGCATTTGAATATTTACATTGCTTAGATTTTGGCATTGTTCCTCATTGGTTCCAATACTGAACAGGCCTAAATAAATATAAAATTGCTGTAAAGAATTAATTTTTCATTAGACATGAGATTTAAAGTGCGTTAGAACATTTTTACCAGAAAAATAAAACAAAGAACGCACATAACTAAACAAAACAAAATAGCTCAGTGAATTTTTGTTTTATTTAGTTATGTACGTTCTTTCTTTTATTTTTCTTTAAAAATTAATTTTTCATTTTTTTAAAACTTTTCATGTAGAAAACTTCATAAATACAGTCAGACCTCGATATAAGGTCACCCGCTTATAAGGTCACTTTTCTAAAGTCCCAGCTCATTGAATAGGAATTCTATTATATGGATTATCGGATATATGGTCAGGTCTTAAAACCGTAATCGCATATAAGGTCACTTTGTTCTGTAATTTCAGTGCCATACTGATTCAATTCCAAGAATTTTGCCCAAGAATCTGAAAATGAACTACAAAAAGCTCCTTCTGAAAGACTTGATTTCAGCAATTGATGAGAAAAGAAATTTTCACGTTTCTATGTTAGATGCAATTTTTTATATTCATATATATATATTTTTTATATTATATATAAAAGTGGGAGCTTGGTGTCAAACACATGCATTTCAAATTGCTTTCGATATGCTGGTTTTCATTTTCTACAGATAGTGTGGATGAAACAACAGATGAAGAGGATGAAGACGATATTCCTTTAGCTGTATTAATACAAGATCTCAGAAATTGCGGCTGTGCTATAGAAGGGGAAAGTGAATACGTGAGAATTGATGATGACATAGCTACCACTTCTCAAGCTTCGATTTCCGAAATTGTTTCGCAAGTTTTAGATTCCAATGCAGTAGAAAGAGGATAACGACAGTGATACTGAAAGTGAAGCGGTGACACAAGTAGAAGCGCTCAGAGCATTAAATGTAAGACATTTTTTTTACGAGCCATGAGGGATCTGAAGAACATTATCAGAAACTACAAAACTTAGAAATCATTGTACAAAAGATGAAACCAAAATCGCGACAGTCCTGTATTATGGATTATTTTAAGTAAGGTCAGTTGTACATCAGTACTTTGCTTGAGCATACTAGTACTATTTGTATTTATTCCGAATTCAAATTTTTAAAAAATAATTTTTCTGATTCCATTAATTTTAATTGGTTCAATTAAATTAAAAAATTATAACCTAATAAACTGATATTTTTGTACGTATTAAATTTTACAAAGAATTTTACTGAATTTATATAATGCTTATTTATTGACAAATGCATATGAATAGGTTATAAGGTCATCCCGCTTATAAGGTCACTTTTGCGAGGTCCCAAGGGGTGACCTTATATAGAGGTCCGACTGTAACTGTTTGCTATTTGCTATATATGTTTTTCAAGAGTCTTTGAGAAAATTAAAGCACTTTGTTGTATCAGGCAGTGGGAGAGCTGCCTCTTCAAGTATACAGTGCTTCCATTAATTTCAAACCCTGAAAATGTCTGACCCTAAGTCTGTAAGTATATACAATAATATATATATTATTATATTTCTAATATACAATGTTTTATAATTTTCAATTTGTATACATAATGTAAAACTTAGAGTGTATGTTCAAGAATGTACACATTATTATTCTATTTTTCAAGTGGATTTTTCCCAAGAAAATAATAAAAATGTTAGCATGATAATATGTAAAAATATTGTACAAAAAAAATGCAGATTACATTATTGTTGTATTTTTGATGTTACATAATTTCAAATATTTTCTGAATTTTTTCGACTAAGAAAAAGTAATAAGAGAACATTGTTTATATCACATCAATCGTTTTATAAAGTGAATTGAAAGTATTTGTTAAGGTATTTAGAATGATATGACAGTTCTAGAAATATATGGAGATGACAATGTAAGATTATTTTTATATACATTTTGGAAAATAAAGTTAAGTGCTTCCTTTTATTTATCTATTTTTTTTTAATTATTATTTTAGATTATTTTTGTTGACATTAGGTAAATTTAACAATCAATAATGTTGCAATTTTGTTCTACTTCTAGGCCTTACTGGAGATGTTATTATTCAAACACTGATGCAATTATCTACGTAGTTGATAGTGCAGACAGAGAAAGGATTGGCATATCGAAGCAGGAATTAGCTTCTATGTTAGAAGTAAGATTGTTTAGAGAGGCAATAAAATGCCCTTGCTATTTTTATTTTTTTTTAGTTCACTGGCAAAAATACTTTAGATTAATGTTTGAAAAGTTGCCTTTTTTGTAGTTTGTGTGTCTTTTTATTTACCTTTCCTATCATATTTTGAATTTTTCAGTTTTATATTTAAACTCTTTAAGCTGAATTTATATTAAAAATAAGTAAGCCTCTCTACATTAATTACTTTTAATTAAAAAATAAATGATTTATCAATAGCATATTTTGTTAACTTCTAATAATTTATTGATTTTACAGGCAACATTTCATAAAATGGGAGTTTTAAATATTAACATATAACATAATTATTATTATTTTACATAGGATTCAAAAAATATCTTTTAAAGAAAGAAATAATAAATTAATAATTTTAACTATTAACAAAGTGGTTCAGAACAAGTGCTTGTAAGTTTCTTGAAGGGAATAACATAACAGTGTACTTAATTGTTTTGATTTCTTGTTGTCCCACAGTGTATGAAATTTTTAATACTTTGGCTTGACTTTGATTCAGATTTCTTTTACATTCCTTCTAAAGTTACTGTAGCCTTTCTCTAGGGAATTCTCAACATGCATTTGTTCTTGGAAGTAACTACTTTCTTTGTGTCACATCTCTGATTCTTATTCCGATGCCACAATGAATGACTGTTCCAGTGCTTTATTTATTTATTTTATCCTCACCATTAGGCCACTTATCAAACAAGTGGTATTCCATCATCAGCATCTTCCATTATCCAGTACCATGGATATCTTCAACTATTACTTGGAAGATATTTTAACATCTACCTATAACCAAACTTTCCATGTCAAACTTGAATCTTTCAGTCATTTATAGATTTCTTTGTATTTTTAGTATTTAATTGGATTTCTTAGCTATTCTCTGAGTATTCAAATATCTGACTACTAAATTTCTCATATGCTTGTCCTTTTGAACAGTTCAGCTATGATTTAAATCCAAGGATGCTGCTTTTTCATCTATATGACAGGACGACATGAAGTTAATTCTTTATTTCTTTTTATGATGTGACAACTCCCTCCTGGCATTTGTAGGATTAATTCCTAATTGATATCATCTTGCATAATAAGAATTGCCTCCCCCTGCTTCTTTTTCTTTTAAATTTAAGTATTGAATCTGTCTTATTTGTCTGAAAGCTGCTCCATTTCAGTGCATTAATATCATACTATCAATCAGCCTAATTCTCTGCAGATGACAGTTTTTGTATTTTCCATAATTCCATTTTCAGTGTAATTATGTGCTTTTTTTTTCATGTTCTTTATATTTCTGTATACCTCGTACCTATCCAGCACCTTTTAATTACAACCATCTCAATTAGGAAAGCACAAATATGAATCATATGCATTCAATACTTCTTCTGATTTCATATATACTCTGTTGCAAAAAAAAAAACAAAAACACAATGCACCCCTAAAAATAGTGATAACCATGAAACTTGGTGTGCTAATGCCTTTTGGATACATATGCAAATGATTAAAATTTCATTGGAAATGCCTGTGCGCTTATTGTCAGAGCGCATGACAAGAGAACATTCTGGGTTCATATAAGGAGTGGTGTTTATATGGACAGATGGAAAAAACTGACTAGTTTTGCTATTCCCTTTAACAGTCTGTCTGTGAAGCTGCCTTTTATGATGCACTCATCAGCAGTATCAACAACTGAATGAGTTTGAGAGAGGTTATATCATAGGCTTAAGAGAAGCCAGGTGATCATTTAGATTTCTCAGTTGCCATCTTGGTTGTAACAATGAAGCAGTCAGATGATGATGGCATCAGTAGAACCAGGCAGGCATGCATAACTGAAGGATCTGAACATCCAAGGAAAACAATTGCTTGAGGGGGATTATGTGATCATGAGAGCAGCCATAACAATACCAACAGCATCCATATCCAACATCCAAAGGCATGTCATTGCTCCAGTCTGACTAAAGTGGTTCAGCTGCACATGGTCATCACATGTGGAGTTAGTCTGGTGAGCCATCTCCTTTGACAGTTGATCTCCCTTAGTTTTGCTACAATGTACTTTGAGGGCACACCAAAATGTTAACAACATTCCACAGCCCACTGTATTGCCTATGCTGTCACCCCTTTATAAATTGCTGAGCTATTTATCAGCATGGTAATGCCAGACCTCACATGGCAAGACTCCTTCAACAATGCTCCTTGGAGTTCACTTCCTCCCATGGCCAACCAGGTCCTCAGACCTTTTGCCGATAGAGCATGTCTGGAATATACTGGGAAGGTAATTGCAGAATTTTTGTTTCTCTATTTGTTTACTAAAGTTTCATTTTCTTTCTCGTTTAACTGGAATTCTTTTAACTTCTGGTTTTGTTAATTTTGGATTTGCATTTTTACTTTTTGACTGAGCATGCAAACTTTGACTATTCAACATTTATACTTCTTGTCTGTTTCCCGGAATATCATGTGAAATCTACTGGAAAGATTTTCATAAACTTTGGTACAATTCTTATTTATGGGTCAACTTAAAATCTGGGATTATTTTAGAGTTCAAATGATTGATTCATCCCATGCTAAATCTGCTAGACCAAGTTTTTGTAAAACTTGGTAAAATTAATTAAAGGTCAGAAGCTAAGAGTAGACAAAATGTTGGACAGAGAGAAGTGTGGGCTATAATTGCTAGGCAGGCCTTGTCCCTTCATGGACTGTAGCACCATTGTGAATGAAAACTTATTATTTATGTGCCAAATTAAGCACAGTTATGGTTATTTTGATATCCAGTCCCATTCATAACTCATTAAAAAAATAAAAATCCTGATGTTTGTACATATGTCTTACAGAAATGACTGATTTGTTTGATACTTGGTGTGATTCTTTCTTATTAGGCATACTTAAAATATAATGATAATTATTTTGGTTTTAATCCCTTCCCTGTCCCTCAAAAATTTCCTCTCCATCCCACTTTAAAATGGTTGGATTGATTTTCTTAATACTTATTATGGTTCTTATTTATTATTGAACTTAAAATATGATGATGATGATGATTATTTTGGTCTTCACCATCCCTATCTCTTTAAAAGAAAAATCCTTAATTTTTGTTTAAGACTGCCTTAAATAAGAATTGATACTTAAAGAGAGGAATATGATTTCTTTTGTATTCACCCCAATCCCCCTAAAAATCTATTTTCTTTAACACAGACATTGCTTCAATTGCTGCGTATAAGGTGTTGGCTAGTTTCAAAACAAATGATATGATATATCGTGTTAATAGTGTGATTAACTTTTTTTGTTGATAGTCTGCAACTCAATTTTTGTTTATGTATTTTTATTGTGATTTAAGGTACATTTACAGAATTTTTTTGAAATTTCATATTCAGAACTTTTAGAAACCCTGTCAATATTTCTGTCTTTCAAATTCTCTGTTGCATAAATTGAATTCAGTTTTCAAATACAATGGGTGGAAAATGAAAAATGAACATCCCTAAGGAAGTGAATGGGAAGCACCGTATTTACATGTGGTACTGGTAGAGGCTAGTAAATGTGATGATCAAAAGGGCAGCGCTGTGGAAGAATTTGAAAGTGAGTACTGGCCGTGGACAATCCGAGCCCCTATCAGCAGTTGCTCACCTACCGCAAGAGTGGTCAGCTGTTTCCAACACCTTACTGTGTGCCAAAGTGGTGGTGAACATTGTAGACATGCGAGGATGGCATAGGCGAGCACATTTTCTGCAGTTAAGGGGATTTGAGCGAGGTCATTGTGGGTCTGCGGGAGGCTGGGCAGTTGTTCCAAAGAATTGCTCAACACGTTGGACGTAAAGTGTCCACTGTCATCAGTGTTGGCGCCAGTGGTCTGAGGAAGATGTAGCTGCTCGTCAGCCTGGTTCCGGACAGCAGCAGCACATGGAAGCATGCCAGAACTGCTGCATCATATGCGCGGACATTGCGGATCGCAGTGCGACCGCAGCAGATTAGAACCAGTGGCACACCCAGGATGATGGCTAGGAGCATCTGTAACTCTTTATTCGAAGCTAGGCTAAGCTCACGGGTGCCACTCGCTAGACTTCCTCTGATATCTCACCACTGTGCAGACCGCCTCCAGTGGTGTCGTGAAAGAAGAGCCTGAAGGGATGAATGGTACAGTGTCGTGTTTAGTGATGAGAGCAGTTCTGCCTGGGCACTAGTGATGGTTGTTTGCAGTGTGGTGTCGATCAGGTGAGCGATACCTGCCACAGTGTATATGGCAGTGACATAAGGACCAACATCATGGCCTGGCATCATGGTGTGGGAAGCCATAGCCTACAATGACCGTTTACCTCTGGTTGTCCTACAGAGAACATTGAGCAGTGCAGTGTACATCCACGATGTCATCCGACCTGTTCTGTTGCCATTCCTGCAACATCAGGGAGATGTGCTCTTCCAACAGGACAGTGCCTGCCCATACACTGCTTGTGCAACCCAATGAGCTCTCCAAGGCGTTTGTCAATTCCCCTGGCCAGTACGATCACCGGACCTGTCCCACATACGGGACTTGATTAAACGGCATCTGAACCGGTCTGCAACACCAACAATAAACCTTCACCAACTGCACCACCTGGTAGAATGTGTGTGGATCTCCATTCCCCAGGATGACATTCAGCACCTCTACGATCATCTCCATGTGAGAGTGCGCCTACATTGCTGCTGGAGGAGGGTACACAGGGTACTGACATGATCTTTTGGCACACACTGTAGCCTGTGCGCATGATCATGTACAGTGTAGGACCTATAGAATGTGTGAATAAAATATCATGGCTTTAGGATGTTCATTTTTCACCAGTGTACTTACTTCAGTTACCTCAATCCCATTAATTTAAATTATATAAAAATACTTGCAAATGACAGTAGATTAAGAAATAGATTAATATGTTAAACAGCAACAGAAATTCATTGTTTTGCTTCTAATACTTTTCTTTGAGAATTTTTGTCTTTCCTGAAAAATTTCTGGACAGGAATTAATGTGGAAAAATTTTCAAATATCAAAGTCCGATTGTTTCTTGTCTATAATTATGAAAGCCTAATGTTAAGATCCATTCACCTTTTCAAAAATTATTTTGTATATGATGATGATTATTTTGGTCTTGACCTTCCCCATCTCAAAATATAAAAAAAAAAAAAAAAAAAAAATGTAAATAGAAAGAGAAGGAAGGAATGATAATCCAAAATGAAAACGAAACTCGCTCTTTTTTTTTTTTCAGTAGTGCCTCTGTTATTGTAAATAAATGATTTCAAGGTGATTCTTAACACACATTAAACAATTCAATTTGGAAAATATAGTGAAATTATACTATAAACAATAAACAGTGTCACTTTTTACTACATTGAATAATTTCATTTATCAGAGATGAATTTTGAATGCCAATTACAATAAGATCATTTGATTTAAAACTTGTGATAACTTAAGGCAGTGGACTGTGAAAAATTGATGAACGCTGGAAAATTTCATAATGATAATTTTGGATTTTAATTGAAAGAAATGTATTTAGGCAAGTTTAAAAAGTGTAGCAACTGTTTGTTTGTCTGTCCAACTGTGTACATTTAATAATTGGATTCCCACTTGTCCAATATTCATGAAATTTGATATAGAGCAAGATCAATGAAATTTAATGATTAATTCAAATTTCATCGAAGCAAGGGTGAAAATTAAGGACTAGGAGGTCTGTCCTTCAGTGTTTCTTGCTGATGATTAAATATATACATACACATATGAAATTTGGTGTGTTGGAGAAAGTTTGGGATGCTGGCCATTAACTGAAAAAGTTGAGATGCACAGAAAAATACAATGCTGCATACTCAGTCACTATACTACGGATAACTAAGAATATACCTATTTTATTTATTTATTTACTCTTGTGAACTTTCTCTTTCATACCTTTTAGCTTTTTTTAACAAATTTTTATAACTGGATCTTGCAAACTGTAGCTGAATCAGTGACATCACTGATAGTTAAGATCTGAAAAGATCAAAGGGTTTTACCATTGTGAAAAAAAATGGAGAAAAATAATGCAAAACTTAAAGCACACTGTATTAAGCATATTCAAATGAATTGTGGTTAAAGGCATATGCTTAAATAAGCTTTTGATACTTTTAATTTTTTTTTAAATTATTTAAAAGACAAACAATAATTCACTCATTAAAATGATTATTTATCATTGTTTAATTTATTAACATGTTTGAAGAAAAATAAAGGGGCAGTTTGTTTTATTGTTAAAAAGATGAAATTAAAAGTTATTTAAAAAGTTCCACATCATTTCCTTTTTATTTTTTTTTTTTGTATAATTATAAATATGTATTTAGGAAGAAGAGTTGAAAAAGGCTATCCTTGTAGTATTAGCTAATAAACAAGATATGGAAGGTGCAATGACAGTTACAGAAGTTCATCAAGCACTCGGGTTGGATGCTTTGAAAACTCGTACATTCCAAATTTTTAAAACATCAGCAATCAAAGGAGAGGGTCTTGATCAGGCAATGGACTGGTAAGAATGTTTCTATTTGCTTTCTACTTTGAACAAATTACAGCAACTATTTGTAAATACTTACAAATAAAAATGTAACATAATAAAACTAATTACAGATTTCTAATATATTACAACTGAGGCTTCAGATATAATGAATGTCTTTAATTAGTAGTTTTGCAATAGTAAGATTTAAGTCTTCAACCAAACCGAATAATAATCAATCTGTAGTGCATCTATTTGGTGAAAACATTTTGTAATAATCTAAACAATATGCTATATTTAAAAGAAAATTACTACTAAGCAAGTTTCAGTTAGTTAGAACTTAAAAGGATAGTTCTAATTTTATTTTATTTATTTTTAAAATTTATTAAAACAAGATAGCTAAATTTGCTATCTAACAGGGGAGATAAGGTGAATTTAATCCCCAATTTATTAATGAAATTTGGTCATCTGTTTTCATTTTCAAACATGTTCATTGTTAATTTTATAAATTTTATAAAAATTAACAGTATTGTTTTTAATAAGTCATTGTATAGCTTGTTGTTTCAAACAAAAGACTGAATAATTCAACTCAGTAATTATTGTACAAGTAAAATAGTTTTTCTTACAGACAATTCTCACATAACTCAAATTTAAGTTGTGCTAGTTATTTCAAAACATATAAGCAAATTATTAGTTTTCTATTTTTTACTTAATGGGAACTATTTATCAGCATTCCATAATATGCTGCCTGTGTATTTGAAATATTGGTAGTTACTTATTTTACACAGTGGTTTTAAATAAATAGCCCAGTGGTATCAGTGATTGAAAATAAATTCTATTTTTTAAATTCAAAATAAATATTTGGATTACAAATGATAAGACATTTTTCAAGAAATATATCTTGGTAGGACTTGAGAAATTCTGATCCACATGTCATTCATTTCAAAAAATATTTTTTGTCTATATCCTATTTTGTGCATCATAATTATGGCCACCTTGATTTACTTCTATAGAAATCTCTGATATAGTAACTTTAGTCATTTAACTTCATCAGAAGTATTGCATGGTAAGACCAGGGAATTTGTTACACAAGTCTAATAATTCTAACTTTAATTTAGATTAGCTTGTGAGCTCTTAATAAGGAAGTAAATATGATGTAGTTCAGAGACAATGTAGGGGTTAGCATAAATGGATTTGAAGCATATGTAATTCACTTTTAATGAACTTCAGATACTTAGAATTGATATCAATGGAGAGAGAAAAACTCAAAAAGTTTCTTTTCAGTAAATCACAGGTGTTCAATGTGAGCCTCCATGGTAACGTGGCATACATCCAGCCTTAGTCAAGTTCTTACCAGACACTTTGCAGCATATCATGATTGATTGATGCAATGGTGTCTGTGATGCACACTCGTAGAGGGATGGTCTGTGGTAAGGGCTTCACATATACTCTATCTTTAACAAACTCCCAAGGCTTCAGATTTGTGGACCGTGGAGGCTAATGAAGAAGTTCAGTATCATTATGACCAGCATGGCCACTCCATCCGTTTGGGAGTCAGTTATTAAGCACACTTCTGACTTCGCTGTGAAAATGTGGGGGTGCGCGCTATCCTGTTGGAAGAGGAAACTGGGAATGTCTTGTTGCAGCTGTAGCAGTCCAAGTACGAAATTCCTGTGATCATTTGCTCTATGAAGAAGAATGGGCAGGCGGTTGACTTTTTCTTGCAGATGCATCCCCTTTCCATAAAATGAGAGTACCACTTCCGAATTGTATGCCCACTGGATAGATCAGCACCAAACGTTGTTCAGAAATGATGTTGCACACTAACAACAGAGGTGAAATGGAAATCCAGAACACAAAATGCTTTACTATCTTCGATGGCAGCCATTTTCTCTCATATCACCCGTAGCAGCGAACAGTGTCACTACATGGCAGACTTGTTATCCTTGGAACTTGGCTATGCGACTGGATATGTGCCGCATTACCATGGGGTCTCACGTTGAATACCTGTGATGTACTGAAACAAAATTTTTTGAGTTTATCTCTGGATTGGTATCAATTCTATGTATCTGAAATTCATTAAACAGGAGTTACATATGTTTCAAATCGGGAACACCATTTATGCTAAATGGTATTTATAATGGCAATATAAAATTATGAATCATTAAACTTCTGGAGGAAATTATTTATAGAAGCTCAAATTTTAAAGTTTTGTGAGAATCAGAAAGAGTGTAAGGCTATCAACATTTGTACATTTGATTTTCATTATTATTAATAATTAATTTTTAATGTAACTATTAATATTTTTCAGGTTATCAAATGCTTTGCAGAACAGCAAGTGATTACTCTTGGTGATATCTTCCCTATATGATGTATGTTTGTCAGTGCTTTTCAGACATAAATTAATTTATTGAATAATAAAAACAACAACATAATAATCAACGAAGAAAAAGGAAGCCTACATCTTCAAATTAATGAAGCAGTAAGAATTTAATTGGAGAACAAATATTCCAGCCGACTGACCTGTTTAGCTACGAAGTAGTTTGTTTTCTTGCTGCTGAGAACAGTTCCAATGCAGTTGGTGCCATGGACTCCTTCCATTTTCTCCCTTCCATCATTAATGGCACTGTTATTTCATCTGAATATTATGCATTTTTTTGTTCCATTTAATGCACAGTGTTAGCAGTTATTCTGAGTTATCCTGTAGTCATCATCTTTCATATAAAATGTTTTTGTTTTGTTTTTTAATTGCAAATGTAATACATTTTCTTTGCATTTTTTGGGGGGGAAATCAAAATGACAATTTAATAGAGAATTGGAGGGTGGGGGAGAGGTATCAAAATATGGATTCTGTAGGTTTAGTGATATGACTGTACTTCATGCATGGGGAATTCAAAGAAACCCATATGTAGAGTTGTTTTTCAAAATTGATTTTTTTTTATTTATTTATTAAAATATACCATAGGCAGTTTTTGATGAATTTTCTTAGCACGAAAAATGATAAATTTTGATTTCCTTATGAAAATAGCTCTGAAGTTTAGAAGAAAATTAATAACAATGTTAAAGTAAATTCTTCTTTAACTGATATTACATTACTACTATGGCTTATACACCTTAGAATTTTGGGAGAAATCTTGACTTGGGATATTAATGTGGCAGACATTAGAGAATTCTGCATGCTGGTAACCAGAAGGTTATTACTGCATATTGATGGATAGCTTATATCCACCTACAATTTTTAAAAAATGCCTTTTTCATTAACTTGGTTTCAGTAATGAATTTTAAAAAGTCATCTGTCAGCATTTCATTGATCTCTTTTATAGTTGATGTTAATTGACAGTACAGTATTATATAAAAATTTAGTGTGTCGCTATTTACACTTTCAATTTCTTTCTATTTCATTGGCATTTATTCCTTCTTGGAAGTTATTTTAAAATATTTTAATGTTTAATTCACTTAATATTCACAATTTTGTCTGCAATTTAGGCTTTGAATAGCTTACGTTATATAAATTTGCCACTGAACTATTTAATGCCATACTTTCCGTAATCGATTGCAATGCCAGAATTGTGTTTTGTCTTCAAAGAGCAAAATGAATCAAAATATGTGGAACATTGCAGAGATTACTGTTTTCAGTAATAGATTCAGTTGTACTATTAATTAATACACACACACACACACACACATATATATATATATATATATATATATATATATATATATATATATATAATTTAACAGAAATTGTTTCTTTAAAACATTAAAATTGAAACACTAATGAAAGACTTTTCTTTCAGCTTTATATTTCAAAGTATACAAACTGAAAATTGTGTACAAGATGATTAGAATGTTATCACTAAGATTTAATTCAAAATAATAAAAGCTTAATTCATAAGATTTTTTTTTTTCTTTTTCAATGATTCATGTAATCATTGGATTTAAAATTTAAAAAAAATTCAAAATGGGTTCCTTGTTTTGAATGTTTGTTTTTTTTTTCTTTAGGACTTATGAAAATTCAGATTTACTTGCCAGTTAAGCTTCAAAGAAGACAATAGTAGCGTAGCACATAGCATCCCTCAAAAAAACCTACGTTAATTGTATTTATTTATTTTTTAATTGGGATTACGTATGGTTTTTTTATCATTTCATTAGAAGCACTTAGAACATAATAGTCAGAATCAAACTGAAAAACAAGATGCCTGATTAAAGGGTTATAAAAAATGCAAAATTCTGTTTACTAACGTTACAAAATTTCTGTTTAGAAGTTTTAATGAGATCAGCATTTTCAACGATAAAGAATTACCTCTACTTTTTGCATGAATTTCAAATTCAAATTTGGGATCAAGCATGATGTGAAAGAAGTTGTCATTGTAACAAGATGATAAAATTTAAACTGGCTATGAGAAAATATCATTAAAAAATTTCATTCTTGAAATTTTACAATATTTGCTGAATAACAACCTAGTTTATTAATGAAAAATGATAGATATCTGAATCATGTTTCCTAAATGAAATCAAGATGCAGAGTAAAAAGAAAGAATATGCTTTTCAGTCTTAAACAGCAATAAAATGTTTTTTCTTAGGCAAATAAAATCATTTACTTAGCAGAAATTCCAAATTCATAATTTAAAATTTTATTAATTTATTATGCTGCATTCAAGTAGTTAATAGAAATATACAAGATTTTACTAGTTTATATTTAGCTAAGTTGAGGTTTTGAGAATTAATCATAGCCTATATCTTCCTACTTTAATGTCATTTTCCTATATATTTTATAATTAAAATTCATTAGGAAAGGAAGTTGTTTATGACAAATAGATAATGCAAAGTTATATTCCATTTTCAAATCATCTACGACTTATGTATTTACAGTATTTCTCCACTTATTCTTTTTACATATATTTTTCTTTATTGAAGTTTTCAAATCCTCATATAAGAGTAATGAAACCTTTCTAATATAAATGAATTTAGTGCCTCTGAACATTGATTCTTTCTCTAATAAAGAAGCAATTTTATAAACATAAGTTATTTCTTGTAAATGTTGATTACTTTAGAACACAGAAGTAGACTGCTTTATCCAACATTTCTGCCAAAGAGAGAAATATAGGCATCCCTTTAGTTTTGCTACTGCTTTGTCGATAGTCAACACTTCAAAAATTGAATCACATACACAAAATAAATAAATAAAGTCTGTTAGAAAATCTGGGATGAATTCCAGTCTTAATAGATAACTTTGAAGATGTACTTTAGACTAGGTCTGCTTAACCTTTTTGGGTGCTGTAGCACATTCAAGACATGTTTCTGAAGCTAGGACACCATAACAAATAAGATGAAAAGAATTAAGAGATGCTGCTACTTCAACAAAAATAATACATTGATTAAACTGTTAAAGATATCAAAGATTAAAATATACATTAATAAGCCTAGAAAAAAACTCAATCCATCAGTGAAATAGCTAATTTTTAAAAATTTTACATCACTCTCTGTAATAAGACAGCCAAAGACTTTATGAGATATTTGCAAATATAATGGTTTATTGAATCACTTAATTATAAATCAAGCAACTGTAATTGGGAAGACGAGTGTAAATCTATCTATCTACTATCCTATAACTAATATCCCAAATCTAGGCAAAAGCAGGAAACATCAGAATCTCAATGGCCCATTGATTTTCTTGTTGCTATTTCAAACCATGTTATAACATTGACGTTAATGCAAAGGTTTGGTATAATTTAAAAAAATATATTAATCATCCTATTCTAAATGAAAAATGAGGGATGCCTATATTTGAACTTTGCTACTAAACTTTAAAAAGAAAAATAATTGATGCATGCAAATGAACTTCACAATTTGTATCAACATGGAACTTTTTAAAACTGAACTAAAACAATAATAATAATAATGAACATTTAATTTCAAAATAACACTTATTGTTATATTTAGGTTTAAAACCTACGCACATTTTGATTTTGTTAGTTATTTTATCATTTGCTTTTTTTTTTTAACCATTGAAAGAACAATATTTATTCAGGAAATTATCATCTTTAGGAATATGTGGCTAATAAATACCCATGTTGCACAGCCAGTTTGTAGGTGTCGGTATCCATCCAAGGAATTATATTTGATCATGTTATCTGCATGTCTTGTACATTCAGAATTAACGATTGGCAGAATAAGGAGTAGGAGGGCTGCTCTAAGAATAAGGGAAGGGAAAAATATACTGTTTTGTAAAATTTTACCACACATTTTCTAAACTTGTGTAATCGCAGGAAAACAAATCCATAGAAAGGACTCTTGGAAATTTCTCAGGGGTTGAATCTTTAGATCCCTACCTATAAGGGATTTACTCCATCCCTCTGATTACCCTCTTTGTATGCTGCCCACCCATCCACTCCTGCAGTTGGAAACTAGTTCCAATGCCACCAGGAATAAAGATTATAGAAAAAAATGTGGCATTAATTCTGCTACTGCAATTTAATGAATCACTTTTATTTTGAAGTGAACATTATTTGATGATTTATAAAAATATACTAAAACCAAAATAGCATATCTTTTATTTTTGTTTACCTAAAGAATTAAAATATCTTAACTGTGAATTAAACAGCTGAAATACTAAGTGATTACTAGCATTGTGAAATAAGGTGCTAAATACAGTAACAGATGAAACTGTGTTGCGTAGAAGCCACCACAGAAGAATCAGTCATAAAAATATCCATTTTGAAATTAGCCCTGCTATTTAAGTGTCAAATAGCATTTAAAAAAAAAAAAAAAAAAGCTATGCAGTTGTTGCCTTTTTGTTAAATGTCAATTCTTTTTTTTTTTTTTAATCCTTATTACTGAACAGGGTTTTTAAGTTTTCTTTCTTTGCATGCAAAATTACCAAAATTTCAGTACTTTTCATTTTTATGATTGATTTAATATGTGATGACTTGTTAAAGTAAAAGCTCTAATTGTCCCACACTGTACATTTTTAAATGGAAATGTCTGCTGTTTGTAATTTTAATATATTGACAAAAAATATTTATTCATTTCTTTTGTTCTTTTTAGAGGAAAGAGTTTTAAATGAGTAGTTATCACAATTTAGTTTTATTCTAAAAAAAAAAAAAATCTAATGATATGTAAATAATCTTGTTCTAAGGAAAAAGTTTCAATTCCATTTAAAATATAAATCAAGAGATGGTTTTCTAGACCTTTATAAATGAGTAAATGCTTTGTAGATGCATTTTTGTTGACTATTTTTTTGTTTACATTCTTGGAAATGTAAAATTTTCTGCCACATTATAATTTATCATAAAAATTGTTTATTTAAGTTAATATTTACATAGTTTGTCACCTTTTATTTGTACACTTCAGCAATGCCTATAATTACATTTAAAAATTTTATAAATGTATATTTACATTCACAAAAATCGCAATAAAGTGGAGTAATTTTATTACTAAATGTTTGTTTTAAATGATGCATGCATGATTTTAATGATTGATTAAACTAGGAAAAATCACTTTTTTTTTTAACATACAAAATAGTGTAGTGTAACGCCTTTCCATGGTTTAATAGACGCACATGTAAGCGGGGAAGGGTGAGTCGGAGAAAGAAACAGAGGTTATGTCAGTGGAGGATCAATGAAGTGTCGGGCCCAAATTTTACTTCATTAAAGAGGTCAATAGATAGAAAACGAAAGATTAAAAAACTAGAAAATAGAAGGTATGTCCGGGCTGTCTGTTAGTAAACAGAGTAGGGGGTAAGGAGGGATGATGCCACACTGTCTAGCAGCGGCTGCGGGATGGTGGAAGGGAGGTGATGCAGAACTAGAGTAGCCTGTGGCATTCCACAACCAAAAAATGCTGCCTTTCCTTAGCCCCGGCCAACAAATAAATAAGCAAAATCAACAGTTAAATTACATTAAATGATAAACACTAAAAAGAATAGCTTAAATACAAGAGATTTAATAATAATGAAAACAAGATAAACAAGACAATGATATACATACCCCGGGGTTCTTCATAAAATAGGATACACAAGATAATTAACATCAATGAACTTGTCATAGTCAGATCATTATCTGTATTAGTGATATCAGAAGGCAACTGAACAATGCAGCATTCATCCAAATAGAGTGGAGTTGGGCTGTGGATAGTCAGTCAAATATCCAGTCTATATGAACAGTAGCAAGCACACATTAAGATCCTCAGGCATTGGGATCGGACATGACGATACACTTTCACTTCAGAAGTAAAAGGATTTGTAGAATGCACTTGACACAACAATCCTCTGTGTAACGAATTATTACTGAGTTCTGGCTTTCTGAGCAGATCTCAGCTGATTCCTCGCAAAGATAGGCCAAAGCAGGCTTCATTAGGCACAGACGCTGTTGTTTCTTTTATTGGGAGCAAGCATTCGAAGGGCAGCAAATAGCTGACTGCCTTGTCTGAGTGTACATCTGTTGACACAATGTCCCTGGCTAAAAAGACTAGGAAGACAAAGGATGGCTGTAAAGAGAAGGAAAGTTGAAAAGTAATAAAGTGACCCAAATGGAAAAAGAAAGATCGATGCCATTTAAGATGGATGTTCGAGTGAGTATCCCAAACCATCTGGAAGACAAAAGGAATATTTAAACCAATGTTTGGGAAAATGAAGAAGATCGAAAAATATTTCTAGACACATTTCTTAAAAAGAATGATGAAAATAAGAGGTCCGAAATGGAGGTAGATGTAGTGAACCCTGGGTCATTACAATAGTTAAGTTCTTAAGGTTTTTAGGACTTTCCTTATTTAGCCTAAAATGTAGATGACAACTTCAATCGATCATCCAGTGCATTCAAGTGTTCTGTCCAAGGTCTGGAGCTGTGCCTGGGACCCATGAAATTTATTGAAATTCAAAATAATAATAATAATAATAATAACTAATACTATTACATAAGATAACTGCGCCGTGCCGGCATGGCCGAGCGGTCTCGACGGCGGTCTGCCGCTGCGGCCACTATGCCTGTAACCGGGTTCGAATCCCGGTCGTGGCATGGATGTTTCTTTCTTCTTCTGTTTCTGTCCGTTCCTGCGGGTATCACTTGATACTGCCTCCCTTGGCGTATGCTGGGCAACGATTCGTGGGTAAAAGGCATCATATCCCCCCCTTTTTTTTGCCCTAAAAAAAGATGATCAGTCTACAAGCCCTGGCTTAGTAAAAAAAAAAAAAAAAATTACATAACTGCTACTAATCACAAAAAATTCTGTATAATATCAGTTCCTAAAAAATCCAACATTTTTCAAGATATTTTGAAACACTCAAAACATTAAATAAAAACCTATTTATAAAAATAGGTTTAGTGCTGATTTAAAAAAAAAGTTTGCTTATATTTTAACTTATTTATTTTTTTCTTTTACATTTTTCATATCTTCTCATGACTGCCTAATTTGAGTTGTGATCTGAGATTGAGAATCACTGATCTACAGCAATACTGGTAATTTTCCTTTGCATCAACCATAAATTGCTTAGTCGTGATTAAAATAAATATACAACTGTCCTCGAGATACCTCTCACCAGAATAAAATAAAATTATCTGTAAAATACCTGGTGGTACAAATTAAAAGTAAACTCATGGCTACACATGACTAGCATCACTGGTCTAGTGAATATGAATCATGTAATATGGATCCCTCCTGCTGCCTATGTGCTGAAGTAAGCAAGAAAATTTATATAGTGTGAAACACATGGTCCTTGAAATACTACTAAATGTCCTGTACTCAACAGCAGTTCTTACTTTTTCAGCAGTCTTCCCACTGATTGGTAATCCAAAAGTGCCTTATGAACTATGTAGATTGTAAGCTTTTAAGACATTTTGAACCAAAAGAAATCAATTAAACGAAGTTGCTATCATGCATGTCATGGAAACTTTTTTTTTTTTTTTTCTATTTACTTGTTTGACAGTATATAAATAACTGTCCAAACTGACTTTGGTTTTATTTTTGATAAGTAAATGAAAGATACAACTATGGTAATGAATTTAAATCACTTTTTGACAAATAAAGTATTCACTTCAAATATTTATTCTTTTTATATTTACATAACTACTTATGATCCCAATTTTTATTATGCTGCATTTTTGTTTTATTTTTCTCTTGAATGGTGTATTATAAAATGCCCAACCCATTTATGTATTGGCTATCTTTGTACTGTGAAATATCTGCTTAATTCTTTTGACAATTCTTGACACATTACTTTTTGATGATGTTTGTGTTGTTCCCTTTCAAAATATCTTTGACTACATCAATCTGAAGATGCTGGTTTTCTTGGAAAACAAAAGTTTTCCTATTTTATGATACTTCC
>JAFIDM010009631.1:123304759-123317723 GCA_023159025.1 Thereuonema tuberculata
ACTGTTTAAGACATAGAAATCCATTGTCTCAGTTTTAATGCATTTTTTGGGGAATTTCTGTCATCTTCTCACAAGGATCCCCATGAAAAATAAAAAAGAATAAAAATATATTTATATACATAAAATACATCTGGTCCTTAAATGTGTATGCCAAGTTTCAAGATTTATAATAATTTATCCAGCAGTTCAAAAGTTATTAGAGAGGGGGGACACATATAGACTAACTGATTTGATGAACCTCTTTCGTAGGAAAGTAGGCTAAAAAATAGGACAATTAATGAAATAAGGGAGGAAAAAAACAAACAGGAATTGAAATATTAGTACAGTCAAACATAGATAATTCGAAGTTGAAGGGACCAGAGAAAAGTTCGAAATATCCAAAAATTCGAATTACATATCGATGGCTTAGCGCAAAAGTAGCGAATATCCTTGCTTAAGCTTATGGATATTCGCTACTTTTGCGCTAAGCCATCGATATATTCTTTCAAACAGAAGAGATAAATAAAAAGATTAACTCCTCGATCAAAGATTTAACGCATACACTTTATCTAAGAATACTGATATTTTTTTTTTTCATTAAATCAAACATTTTTTACTAGCTTAATTATTCATCACTTTAAAAATAAAAAGGCAGATATTTTTAATTGCTTCATTGAATGCAATCTTTGAGTCATAGCATATGATTCCAACCTATCAATTGATACAAAAATAGAAAAATATCCCTCGCTTTTGTTTTCCTTAGAAAGTCCATTAAAATAAATAATGCACCTTAGCTGAGAAAAGCCTCAGGAACAATTTTTACCATAATATTTTAAGGACAATCGAATGAAAAATTCGAATTATCCAAGATTTTTTAACATTATTTTAATACAGAATTCTAGAGCCGAGAAAAAAATTCAAACTATCCAAGTTTGATTGTATTTATCTATATCCGAAAAGATGATGAGGGAATTTCATGTCTGCAGTTATTAATTTTTTTCAACGAATTACTAACCAAGTTGGGCTTGACTTTAAAAATCAAAATCAATCTAGTCATTTCATGAATTTAAAAGATATTTCATTTTGTTTTAGATTTTATTTTGAAACTAGGCCATCTCCCGTGTACAGATTGTTCGTTATAGATATTTGAAGAAGAGATTTATTTAGATGGACGTTGGTTGATATAGATGATAAATGAAGATCATAGCTTATATACGATACTCCTGTCGACGAATTGATTGTGACTATTCTTTCGAGTGAAGATAACCAAATTCTGATGACTTGTGAATCTAGACAAATTTTGCCTGTAGTCAAGAATGGCCGAGATTACGACATTATTAACAGTTCTTTGAAAAGATCTCATCCTTTCTCTCGTTGTCCATTTCGATACTAATTGATTATCGATGATAAAACGATGGTTTACGTGAGATAATCCAAGAATAATCGATTCCAATGAAAGGGGTTAAAGCAACATTTTTAAGTTGAAGACTCTTTTCAAGCCATCTCTTTTTCAAGCATAATAAAATTGGAATAAGTACAACAAAACAAAATAGTTGGAAGCTTAAACAAATTTCAAAAACACGTGAATCAATAAGTTAAGTTGTTTTTACAAAAATATATTAATAAGGTACAATTCAATTATTAAAAGTAATAATAATAAGAAAATAAAATTTAAGATAATCTAACAAAACTTGATTCCAAAGAAAGCAGTTAACGCATTATTTTGAAGTTCAATAATGCTCATTTTGAATTTGTCGACTTCCACGTGACAATAAAAAATGAAAAACCGTTTTCCATTGGGGCACAACAACAACACAACAATTGCGGAGATATAAGTAAAAAAACAATATGAAAAGAGTTGTAGTCCCTATGGTCTAATGGATAACACATCCGACTTCGGATCAGAAGGTTGCAGGTTCAATTCCCATCGCGGAAATTTCATTGTAAAAATTATTTCTATTTTCCATTCGCACAGAAAATTGCGCCGGACGGACGGACAGACAGAGAAATAAAAGATTTTAGTAATATAGATTAAATAAAGGTTTTCCATGTAATAGTAAGATTTAATAATTATTATTATTTGATGTCTACCTAGACTTGCAAATCTATCTATTTGTCATTGGTACCCCATGTAAGGAATTAATTCACTGAAACTAAAAATAATTCTCCACTGAATACAAGAAGTTCCTGACAGAGGAAATTAAGTTTATAACAAGCATTTCAGAAATAAAACTTACTTTTGGTTATTTTGTTTACATCAAGAAACAAGACTTCTCACGGCTTGTTAGATGAGGCCAGTTTTTTTTTATTCTAATAATTAATTTTCAAATAAGAATATCTTTTTGAGTCTAGCTGAGACTTTGGAACGGCCGTTTCGAGCTTGTTGAACTCTCCTCAGCCAGAGCTACTCGGCCAGTGCAAGACTCAAAAGGCTTACAAGGGGAAGAATTGGGAATTCGCGATGGAAACAGTGACCCCTCAGTAACTAAAAACAAGAACAAAATGTGGAGTACAAATCCTTGGGCAGCACTCTGGCTACTACTTAATTTACAATAGTATATTATTTACAGAAAATTAACAGATAACTAATTTTATTTTTAAGTGGAGATTACAACGCAGATGATTTGCAGAAGCACAAATTTCAGCAAATAAGAATGATAAGGAGAACTCCTGAAGCAATGTAAATTTGCAATAAAATTAATTTAGATAGAAACAATTGTTAGAAAATATCATTTACTGTAAAAAGATAAAAGGTAACAAATACAATACAATTAAAAAATAAACAGTTACATCAACTGAGCGGTTTGGTTTCGAACATTAGATATAAGCTGAAACCGGTTAATTTTCTGGAAACCAAAACTATCAATAATGTCAATTTTTAAACTTTAAATATTTATTTTTAAATAATAATATGTGTGTGGAATTTATTCTCAATAATAAGATTTATCTACATGTTATAATACTTTAAATAATTTTAATGCATAAATAAAGCATCATTAAAAAAATTCAAGCCATGGAGAGAAGAGTATTTAAAATGTACTTGTTTATAAATAGAAGCAGCGAGGTATTATGGCCAGCATTTTCAAAATACTAAGATTGTTTCATCATCGAGGGACAGCACAAACATATAAGATGAAACAAGACATACATTAACCCTTCAGGCAGGCGAGTTTCTTTCCTGCATATGTCTTTCCTCTGGTACTTCTTTTCTTGAGAGAAGAAAGAAGCTAAAAGAAAATTTTTTTAGTGGCTAAATTACAGCACGGAAATTAAAATTCCACCACTAAACTGTAAGCTTATTTCATTGTCTCTCGGTCAGTGGGAAATTACAGAATTAAGTTTAAAATTAAAAGCGGGAGACCGTCAATTATCTATCGCTGCAGAGAATGTACCCTTGTACGTCAAACCAGCTGTGAGACAGACACATGGGAACGTACACATGTACATCTTACCGGCTTGAAGGTTTAAGGAAAAGATTAACAGTTTAGCTAGTTTTTCCTTTATTGTATCCACTCTTGTTCGTCTTGTGTCATCCTATATATTTGGACTGTTCCCTTGATAATGAAACAAGTGTAGTGTTTTGAAACCATTAGGTACAATATGTCACTGCTTCTATTAATTAAGAAGGCATTTTAAATAATCTTCTCTTCTTTATTCATCATAGCACATTAAGCCTTCCCAACATTCAGACCAAATGAATGTATAATGAAGCTCTGAATAATAACTAGAATAATAGATAAAAAGCTGACCTATCAGGTATAAATGTTACATGGAGCCCAAGTTTTCATGTCGTATTATTTTCTTGATTTTTACTTCAATTTTTAAGTTTATATAAATTAATATAAATGTTTTTTGAGTTATTCTGCTTCAATTAATACACTTTTTATTGAACATGTAGATGTATTATATATTTCCTTTAGTATTACAGTACATTTTGGCGAAATAAGAAAATATTTTCATCATAATTTGGGATGTTTTTCATGTAAAATTTTAAACAAATCTACAACAGGTTTCCAAAATCAGGCCCCAGTGATTAAGACTCCTTCTGACATCTTATTGTAAATATATTCATAAATTATTACATCAATTGTTACCTATATATCCTATTAAAAAAATTAATAACTCTTATTCGTATTTAGTTATATAAAAGAATATGATCCTGAATTGCTTCATTTAAATGAAATATATTGACTAAAATTCAAAACTTTCTGTAAAATTAAACTAAACCTTAAAAACTGCCAAACTGAACAAGAACTATGTCATCATCAAGGAAATCATAAAGTGCTTGTTTGATGGTGTCGTAGGTAAGGGATAGAAATAATGTGGCATCAAGGGAGCAAGTCTTCATTTTCAATTTTGATGTATCCGATTTGGTGAAGAAATGATGGCATACTCTTCTGCCAATTCAACATAACCAATGAACAAGAACTAAACTGCAATTTTGTTATATTATGAAAAGATCAAATATATCAATATATTGTATATATCAAATACTATAAAGCAAGCAATTCTTGTAAATTTTATCTTGAAAATGGACCTGAGGATTTGGATGAAATGGGGTGAATCATTTATGGGTGGGAGGAAGTGATTTAGCTAGTTCTCGACTTCGGGAAAACACATTTAGGGGGTAAATGATTGACCTGGGTTCCAGGTTATTGTCTAGTGTCTTACTTTATTTTATTTCATTCTTAATAAATTCATCTTCTGTGCATTTTTACCTTAATAAAATAATAATTTTTAAAACTTTTTTCCTTTCACATGTGAATTCACTGCAGAGCTTCCATTTCCCTGAAAGGGGTTAAATAACCAGGTGATTGTCTACAGTGTTATTACTTTATTTTTGTTTTATTTTACTGAGCAAAGCTCGATCTTCCAGTGAAGACATATATGTGTGTGTGTATATATAAAGTTGTCTATACAGTGGAGGACAAAAAAACTGCATCACCTAAAAATATTAAGCATTTTAAAGTACTATATTGTTCTTTAAAACAATAAAGTTAATTTAGTTACTGCAAAGCAAGGTATGATATCATCGCACGTGTGTCTTGCATCATCCGGCTTCCATAAATAGTGTGTGAAAGTGATAGAACGGGTAATTGTTGTCCTGTTTCATGTGGTAACAACATGGCTCTGTATGTGCATTTGACACCACAGAAAAAAAGTGAGGCAGTTTCTCTAGCTCAGGAAGGGTATTCTGCACTTGTTATTGCAAAGAAAATAGGATGCCATCAGTCTACAGTTTCCAGGGTGATTAAATTGAAGCGTGAAACAGGTGATGATCAGAAAAGGGATGGATCAGGCATTAAGAGAGTGACTACACCTTCTCAAGATCGATTGTTGAAACAGTTGTGTCTGTGTGATTGCCATGCAAGTTCTCTGGATTTAAAAACTGAATTTGAGAACACCTGTGGTGCTGATACAAGTGCACGAACTGTCCAAGGATGCCTTACTGAATATGGTCTGCATGCCTATCAGCCAAAGAAGAAACCTTTGTTGACCAAAAAAATGATGCAGAAGGAACTTACTTGGGCAAAAAAACATGTTTCATGGACAAAAGATCAGTAGGACACTGTAATGTTTTGGGATTAATCAAAATTCAACCCCCACGAATCAGACAGTAAGCAGTATGTTCGAAGACAAAAATGTGAAGCTTATCATCCTGCTTGCATAATACCAACTGTGAAGTTCCCAGTCAGCCAAATGGTCTGGGGAAGCATAACCAGCAAAGGGGTTCGGCGAGTTACAGGAACTGTGAATTCATCAGTTTACACTGACATCTTGGAGGAGAGTTTAAAGCCAATTATTAGGGATCATTTTACAGATGCCACAAAATGCATTTTCCTACAGGACTCAGCTCCCTGTCATACAGAGAAATCTGTAAGTAGAATCTAACTTATTAATACCTGATTTTATGTTTTGGTCTTAATAGGATGAAACTATATTGCAAAAGTTATTTTCCTCAATATTTCCTTTCCAATTAGGTTTTGAACTGGCCTGGGAATAGTCCAGATTTAAATCCCATTAAAAATTGTTGCTATATAATGGGTGCTAAAATTGCTGGCCAGGATTACATTCAGAAGTTGATTTCTTCCTTGCCAGATCAATGCAAGGCTGTAATTGCAGCTCGTAGAGGATCTATAAAGTATTGAAGAGTTCCTTTTGTGTGTAATCACACCTACTGTCATGTAACATGGCTGCACTTAAGTAAAATCGATTATTAACTAAAGCCTTTGTGTCTCAATAACTGTGTCACGTTTCCCATTTTTTCAGTAATTATTGCATTTCTCACTTTCCAAACTTATTCACAGAAATGAGATTTTTAAATTAACTTATTTTTACTGCATTTCATTCCTACAGATTTGCTTTAATATTAACAGAAGCATTTTTGCAATATCGAACACATTATTTGCACATTTTTCACAGGTGATGTAGTTTTTTTGTCCGCCACTGTATACAAAACAATAACACATTAACATTATCAATTAACTTAGTAAAACAAAAATGCTAAAAAATGTTTCATTAGGATTGAATAACCTGCTGTTGATTTATCTAGAATTATATATTAATATTCCTGTTAGTGATATTAAGATTCTATATTACTGTAAAATCAAATTTTACATTTAGCTTCCTGGAATACCACTTCCATTAGAGAGCTGCCAAAGGCAACATGTGTTTTCAGGTAATGAAAGTATGAAGTAGGAAATGATATAAACTGGGAATAATAAAAAAAAACATTTTTAATGATTTATTACGTTCAATAATACTACATTTAATCCTTTTGCTTTCTCTTTTTTTTTTAATTAAACTTCCACAACAACTTCTAGTTAAATTAAACTTCCAGTACATGGTCGTATTATATTGGCTTAAAAAGTTTCATTATACAATAAAAAAATAAAAGAGAAAGAAGCATCTTTCTCAACTTTCAAAAGAGCCAAAATCACTTCAGATCAAAGAATGCTTAAGAAAAATCACTTCTTCATCATTCATGATTATTAAAATGATTCAACAATTTCAATCAAATTTGAGGGCATAATAAGGGATTTCACGTAGGTGCAAAGGAAGAGGAAAAATGCTACATCTAACTCCAATTTTTTATTATGCCTAAACGCAAATGTTTATTGTAATTATGAACCTAATAGGCATCTTCTCTTTCAATAATTGCATTTTATGATCTTTTTCAAGGCTGGTTTTAACCACCTGGCAACTGCTTCGGATGCCAAAATTAAAGTTTCATAAATGCAGTAAATAAGAAGATTCGGTTCTCTAAATTGGTTAAAACTGTAATTTTATATCTTGCATTTATTGAATAATTAGGTTTTTAATCATACAAATGAATATTAATTTTTGGTGAACTAACGGACACAAAGAATGAACTGATCCTCTTTCTTACCAAGATAAAAGGATAATCAAAATGCAGAAAACGTTTAGTCAAATGATAATCAACGATATTTTTTTTTCGTTTACAAAAGTGATTATCTCCAGGATGTCCGTAGGCAACAAAAATGGAGTTGGATATAAAACTAATAAAAATGCACTTAAAAATAATATTCTTCTCCTTCATTTACTTTTTTTTTTTTCCTATTTATCTCGTTTAAAATTTAATTTCTTAATTATTACTCATTAGTTTTTTGAATTTAAATTTACTTCTTCTGCTCATAATTAATACATATAAAAATTTAAAGAAAAACAAATTTCGTTGGAGCGAAGGAGAAGGAATTTGGATATATAGGAACCATCATCAATCGTTAAAAACTTCTTTAATAATTATAGATTGAATTTATCACTGAAAAAATTATTAATTTGTTTCATCAACAGACATTTAGAATCATAATGAAAGCGAATTGTCTTTATAATCTCTCTAATCTCATGCACTTTAATGAAAGATATTTATCCAATTATTTTTAATTCTAGTTGCGGTTAGATTCTAGTTGCATTTATTAAGTAACTTACATTAAAAATGAACAAGAATTAATTTCATGATTGAGTGCCGTTTACATATTCAATTAATCAATATCATTAATCTATTGAACATCTTAAATCTTTATTTTACGATTTTCTTTTTAGGATTTCAAAACAAAATATTTCAGTAGAAATGCTCTACTTCGAAACGATGTATTTAATTATCTTGATAGGGTGGGACTTACCCTTTCACATATTAATTATAGCTTGTTGTTCTACAACTATTTGTAACAAAAACATCTAATTTTATTTAATTTAATTGCTATAAAATGACCACAAGCTATACCGAAATTGCATCATGTTTATGAAGTCTCGAAATTTCTCGTTGATTCGAGAAACGCTGATGTCTCAATTATGTGAAACGGTTATATAAAATAGAGTCATTGGATAGTTTTTGAATCGCGCAATATTATTTTTTCTAAAGTCTTTAAGCTGTATATTTAAATTTATAGTAGTATTTGTACAGATTCTCATATTAATTTATTATAAATACAAATATTTTTAATTAACCATGTTTCTATGCTATTTTGAATCACCATTTAGCTGATTTAAGGCAATCTCGAAGTTTCTCGTATCTGCGAGAATTGGCAAATGCAATACATATTTCGTGCAGTGAGTTTCGGGCTGACGTAATAATTGCTGGAAGTTTCTCGAACATAATTTCAGTGAATTGCAACATATATATATAGCATCTCAAGTGAAATTTGGAAACAGACGTGTACAGATTGCTGGTCTTTTTGCAGTGCTGAGCTTTTGAAACAATGACATCTCATTTACGAAAAATTGTGCCTATAGTAATCCGAGCAAGTAAACGTCGTCTGCTGGGCCTAAATGGCCAAAGTGAGATTCCATTGCCGCGGCATTTCTGGGGAAGACGATCCTGGAGCGACCCGTTCTCTGAAATTGCAGCCACCATGCGATACATGGACCGACAAATGAGAGATTTCGATCGAGAGATGACGAAGATTTTCGGTGAACTTGAGAAGTTGAGTCCTGTTAAGCTGCCAAGGGTGAAATTCGGTGACGAACAACGCAATGTTCCCATTGAAGTATCCGGCGATGGTTCACGGAGGTTCCACCTAACTATCGACGTGTCTGAATTTAAACCAGAGGATGTTAAAGTTACCATTCGAAATCGCACTCTGATGATCCACGCTAAAAGTACAGACGTCTCAGCTGCAGGAGATCGAATCCATCAAGAATACAGTCGCCAGATAACTCTTCCTGATGATGTCAATCCCGAATCTGTTCGATCCATCTTATCTCCTACAGGAGTTCTCAACATCGAAGCTCCTTTACCTTCTATTGAGCCCCCTGCTGAAAAAGAAATTCCCGTGGAAATTCAACAGGATGCTAAAGCAGAGAAAAGTGCCCAAAGTAGCAAAACCTAATGACTTTTAAGTATTTCTGCAGTTGCCAGTATTTATTCAGTTATTAGGTGCTTAATTATTAAGAAAGTTACTTATTAATTAATTAACTGTAATTCTATTGAATAATTAGTATCATTGAAATCACCGCTAATTTGAAAATGAATGTTAGTTACAACTGATCGTTCTTCATTTATTTATAATTAATTTTTTTATATGTTACCTAGCGATATTTTTTATTATGTTGCTTCAATGCTGTATTTAAACAAATCTGTATAAAAAATTTAGTGTACCAGGAGTACTCTTTTAATTTGATGTTAATGTATCATGTAAAATAAATACTTATTTTTTAAATACTGCAGTTTCAAAAGTTCATTATCAGTAATATTTTAAATTTCGTAATTTGAAAGTCAGAACAGAAATTAGAACTTCTTAAACAACTAATAAGTATGTATCTTGAATGAGTAAATGTCATTTGCAGATTTACTAGGTACAAAGCTAAGAAACATGGTAGAGCAATTAATAGTAATGTTGCATTCTACTTGTATCAGTCATTAATAATTTTTTCTGGTTGTATTTACCGAAATGATAAGGATTTTACAGTGTTTCATTTTTTTATAGATACTACGAATATAGGGAATTTGAATGTAAATTTAAAGTTTAGGTGAGCCTTTGTTTCATTAGTGAGTTTCTTATTTGGAATATGTCTTCAAGAAGTTCTCAAGATATTGTGTCTACGCCACGACAAGTAGAATCTAACTTATTAATACCTGATTTTATGTTTTGGTCTCAATAGGATGAAATCATATTGCAAAAGTTATTTTCCCCAATATTTCCCCTCCAATTAGGTTTTGAACTGGCCTGGGAATAGTCCAGATTTAAATCCCATTGAAAATAGTTGCTAAAATTGCTGGCCAGGATTACATTCAGAAGTTGATTTCTTCCTTGCCAGATCAATGCAAGGCTGTCATTGCAGCTTGCAGAGGATCTATAAAGTATTGAAGAGTTCCTTTTGTGTGTAATCACACCTACTGTCATGTAACATGGCTGCACTTAAGTAAAATTGTACCTAATGGTTTCAAAACACTACACTTGTTTCATTATCAAGGGAACAGTCCAAACATATAGAATGACACAAGACAAACAAGAGTGGATATAATAAAGGAAAAACTAGCTAAACTGTTAATCTTTTCCTTAACCCTTCAAGCCGCGGTAAGATGTACATGTGTACGTTCCCATGTGTCTGTCTCACAGCTGGTTTGACGTACAGGGGTACATTCACTGCAGGGATAGATAATTGACGGTCTCCCGTTTTAATTTTAAACTTAATTCTGTAATTTCCCACTGACCGAGAGACAATGAAATAAGCTTACATTTTAGTGGTGGAATTTTAATTTCCGCTCTGTAATTTAGCCACTGAAAAAATTTTCTTTTAGCTTCTCTCAAGAAAAGAATTACCAGAGGAAAGACATATGCAGGAAAGAAACTCGCCTGCCTGAAGGGTTAATGTATCCATATATGTCTTGTTTCATCTTATATGTTTGTGCTGTCCCTCAATGATGAAACAATTAGTATTTTGAAACTGCTGGCCATAATATCTCGCTGCTTCTATTTATAAACAAGTACATTTTAAATACTCTTCTCTCCATGGCTTGAATTTTTTTATTGATGCTTTACTTACACATTAAAATTATTTTAAGTATTATAACATTTAGATAATTCTTATTATTGAGAATCAATTCCACACACATTATTATTTAAAAATAAATATTTAAAGTTTAAAAATTGACATTACTGATAGTTTTGGTTTCCAGAAAATTAACCGGTTTCCGCTTACATCTAATGTTCGAAACCAAACCGCTCAGTTGATATAACTGTTTATTTTTTAATTGTATTGTATTTGTTAACTTTTATCTTTTTACGGTAAACTGATATTTTCTAACAATTGTTTCTATCTAAATTAATTTTATTGCAAATTTACATTGCTTCAGGAATTCTCCTTATCATTCTTATTTGCTGAAATTTGTGCTTCTGGAAATCATCTGCGTTGTAATTTCCACTTAAAAATAAAATTAGTTATCTGTTTATTTTCTGTAAATAATATACTATTAAAAATTAAGTAGTAGCCAGAGTGCTGCCCAAGGATTTGTACTCCACATTTTGTTCTTGGTTTTAGTTACTGAGGGGTCACTGTTTCCATCGCGAATTCCCAATTCTTCCCCTTGTAAGCCTTTTGAGTCTTGCACTGGCCGAGTAGCTCTGGCTGAGGACAGTTCAACAAGCTCGAAACGGCCGTTCCAAAGTCTCAGCTTGACTCAAAAAGACATTCTTATTTGAAAATTAATTAGTAGAATAATAATAATAAAAAAAAACTGGCCTCATCTAACAAGCCATGAGAAGTTTTGTTCCTTGGTGTAAACAAAATAACCAAAAGTAAGTTTTATTTCTGAAATGCTTGTTATAAACTTAATTTCCTCTGTCAGCTGAAGTTACTTTGATCAGGAACTTCTTGTATCCAGTGGAGAATTATTTTTAGTTTCAGTGAATTAATTCCTTACATGGGGTACCAATGACAAATCTATAGATAGATTTGCAAGTCTAGGTAGACACCAAATAATAATAATTATGAAATCTTACTATTAAATGGAATAGTAATTTCAAAATAAAATCTAAAACAAAATGAAATATCTTTTAAGTTCATGAAATGACTAGATTGATTTTGATTTTTAAAGTCAAGCCCAACTTGGTTAGTAATTCGTTGAAAAAAATTAATAACTGCAAATATGAAATTCCCTCATCATCTTTTCGGATATAGATAAATACAATCAAACTTGGATAGTTTGAATTTTTTTCTCGGCTCTAGAATTCTGTATTAAAATAATGTTAAAAAATCTTGGATAATTCGAATTTTTCGTACGATTGTCCTTAAAATATTATAGTAAAAATTGTTCCTGAGACTTTTCTCAGCTAAGTTGCATTATTTATTTTAATGGACTTTCTAAGGAAAACAAAAGCGAGAGATATTTTTCTATTTTTGTATCAATTGATAGGTTGGAATCATATGCTATGACTCAAAGATTGCATTCAATGAAGCAATTAAAAATATCTGCCTTTTTATTTTTAAAGTGATGAATAATTAAGCTAGTAAAAAATGTTTGATTTAATGAAAAAAAATGCAGCAGTATTCTTAGATAAAGTTTGTGTGCTAAATCTTTGATCGTGGAGTTATCTTTTTTATTTATCTCTTCTGTTTGAAAGAATATATGTAACTCGAATTTTTGGATATTTCGAACTTTTCTCTGGTCCCTTCAACTTCGAATTATCTATGTTTGACTGTACTAATATTTCAATTCCTGTTTGTTTTTTTCCTCCCTTATTTCATTAATTGTCCTATTTTTTAGCCTACTTTCCTATGAAAGAGGTTCATCAAATCAGTTAGTCTATATGAGTCCCCCCTCTCTAATAACTTTTGAACTGCGGGATAAATTATTATAAATCTTGAAACTTGGCATCCACATTTAAGGACCAGATGTATTTTATGTATATAAATATATTTTTATTCTTTTTTATTTTTCATGGGGATCCTTGTGAGAAGGTGACATAAATTCCCCCAAAAATGCATTAAAACTGAGACAATGGATTTCTATGTCTTAAACAGT
>JAFIDM010009631.1:123317823-123337565 GCA_023159025.1 Thereuonema tuberculata
AAAATAGAGGTTCGTTAAATAGAGGTCCGACTGTATTTGAAAATTAATTTTAGATAGAACATTTAGCATTATTATTTATGTAACTGAAATCTTTTGCTTAAATCGCAGAGTTGCAAGTGTGGCATATGAACAGACCTTGTCTTGAAACAAAAACACTTCTCGCGGGAATGGGAAAATGTCCCAGACGCAGATAGCGCTGATGAATGTTCCCTCCTCAAACACGAACGAGAATTGGTGTCAATGATGCCTACACCATGATCTCCGGCGTAGGTTCTGTATGCAATTTGTGTATACGGAGTATAAGATTGAAGTAGCCGCTCAGCAAATCTTCGTTGGACATGTACAGAACCATTACGCATTCCCAGACAGATTCTGCTTTCTTCACTGAAGACTACAGGACACCATTGCTCCCTCGAATCACCTCTTTTTCGGCACCACTGCAAAACAGGAACGACTGGCAAGGAGCAACCCTGCCAGAGCCATAAAGTCTTGCTTCAAGGAGACTTGCAAATAGTTTCAATAGACATTTCAGATGCAACAGTGGCACTTATACCTGGCCATTCTGTCTGCCCCAACCTCCCTTCATCAAAAGGTATTGGCGTGCATTAATATGGTGGGGGACGAGGCGGATTTACACTTTTGCCGCCTAAGGGCTATGCCAGATTTGGCGCCCTTCCTCCTGATCCTCCTGTCTCAATATATCACTAGTAAACTATACTGATGTTTATGTTTAGTTTTGAGCTAAGTTACTTATAATTTGAACTCGTCTATTCTTTAGAATTTACTTAGAGTATGAAAAAAATTTGTAGGCTAAATAAATATTTAGGTCCATAATGATGCATTCCTTTCCTTAAGTACACATTCTAAAAATATGTTGTAAAAAGTTGTTTAACAGAAAATTAAACATCAAATTTAATTTAAATAATTGGAGTATGTTTCGTACATAACATTCGCAGAATATATGTATTAGAAAGTAAATACAGGTAGGGCTATAACGTCACAGTCAGACAGTCCCCCGCCGCCTCCCATGCCTGAGCACCCCAATTTTAACGTCTACACCCTTCCACTTCAAACCTACGGCCACAGGCATCATCCAGAACCTCGACTATGGATATACAGGGTGGGCGAAAGTCTCACTACAACTGTTGTTTTGCTGTAATTATGAATATATTTAAGAAGTATGAAGGGAAATGTATCTCTTATGCATCTAAGACGTCAGTGTGAATTCCGCCATGATTTCTGCAGAGACGAATAAGGCGTCATGTTCTGTTGTTCATTTTGCGGAGCACTTCTTGGAAGGCGTTGACAAAGCATGTCGGAAGCATATCGGGCTGTCGTACCCTCTCCTTAATGAAGCCACCCAACGCATTATCTGGTGTGGTTAGATCTGGGCTGCGTGGGGGGCCAAGGCAACAGTGCAGATTCGATGTGGAAACCTGCCGTTGAGCCAGTCACGGACGACAACAGCAAAGCGTGCCGGCGCACCATCTTGTTGGAACCAGACAGTTATTCAGGATGCCTGCCGCTTGCAGCTGCTGACGTAACCAGATATTCAACATGTGAAATTTGAATATGGCGTTTGATTTATGGATTGTTCAAAAAAATCAGCACCAAACAGATGGTCTGCATTCATGCCCGCCCACATCATCACATGCGAAGGATTCTGTTCAAGTTCTTGATAAAAGTGAGGATTCTCTTTAGCCCAGAAGAAGATGTTCCGATTTCGTGAACTGGCGACATTCATCAGTAAAGAGAACTTTCTTCTGCCTCGTACATAATGGAAATGTTTGCAACAACAAAGCACATGCAATCTGGGGCCTGTCCAAATCAGGCGCCGAAAAGGTTTCATTTCCAAGTCACTTCATGTGGTCGTGCTTTGTTGATCATGGCACTTACAACTCGGCGTCACGTTTTCGAGTTGATTTCATTGACTATCGAGCCACTGACTCGATGGCAGCACAAATTTCTCGCCGGATGGACGGTCTTCCACTTCTCGCGACTTTGACACATCCCATGTTGAAAACTTTTTTCTCCTTTTTCAACAAGTTGTCTCTGCTCGGTGGCTTCTTACCAAAACGTGCCCTGAAATCCTGCATGATGTTACGCATGGCTTTTCCCTGTTGAAAAATTCCGAATGTCGCCACCTGTCAAACGAGTATCACCGAAACATTTCTCATGCACAGATTTGTTTTGCAGGAAAACAAAACCAGGAGTAGTGGGACTTTTCGCCCACCCTGTATGTATGTATGTATGTATATATATATATATATATATATATATATATATATATATATATACACTTCTTCTTTCAAACCTCGTCGACACGTGCACTGCAGGCAATTCAATCCAATTCTTTCCGCAATTTGATGAATGATACACGTGAACGCCTACCAAGCATGAATGTACTGTAAGACACTGTACATCATGCACATGACAGGTTCCGAAACGTTCTCAGCATCGCTTGCTGATGGCAGTGTAGTCTTTATCATCCTGGGACTATGATAACAACATCAGCTATTCTTTGACTTTACCACATTGCAGAACATTATTCTTAACTGGATATCTAAGTTTTCTTTTGGTTTTAAATCAAATAAAAAAAATTAAGTAGAATGTGGACTATTCAATACATCTTCAAAATAAAATCAAATAATGGCGAAGTTTTTAATAATGATACTGCATTGAATAAAACCCAATACTAAATAACTTCTATAAAAACCGCAATATATTCTTCAATATAAACATCAAAATCACCAATATATCACTTCACCAATATTTCGGTTCTTTTATCAAAAACCTTCATTGACTTTTGTTAAGATTGCTTTTGGAATCCTGTTTCATAAATTGGGGTAGGTGTGTGAATAGAGAAAGGTCGTTAAAAGTAAATGAGATTTCATTTGGTATACTTAAAAAAAATATATGAATAACAATAAGAATCTGAAAGCAAAACTAAACTTAGTGTAAGTTTTTATGTTTTAGTTAATTATTTTGTTTTTAAGTTATATTGTTTTGTTATTTGGATTGTTATTTCACGCTTATAAATTTTAGAAAGAGCAATGTTAAGTTATTTATTTTGTTTGGATAATCTCACGCTTTTGTTGTTTTGTTTTTCACGCTTATGTTTGGGGAAGTTGATGTTTTTAGAAAAAGAAAGATAGTTTCCTTTCTATTTGATGTATATCCCTTGACAAAGGTTTTTGATAAAAGAACCGAAATATTGGTGAAGTCATGTGTTGGTGATTTTGATGTTTATATTGAAAAACTCAATAGTGTTTGTATACAGGGTGGTCCAAAAGGTGACGTCCAAAATTTTTTTTTAGATTCCTGACATCTGGGGGTACAAGGAAATACCCCATGTGTGTAATGGATTTTTGTGTAGTTTTCGAGTTATGATTAGTTTTGTATATTTTGTTAATTTTCGATGGAACCACCGTCAAACTGATGTAAGTTGCAAAATATGGAAAATTTGTGAATGTTTTTGTCGTAGCATACTCTGCATAATGTGTACTCTCACATAGAAAATACCCAGCGTCCAATATAAAGGGAAGGTTTACAAATTTCAATCCAAACTGAATAATGTAGGGTAGAGTGAGACAGAGTGCAAGTTTGAACATCAAAAAAAGAATTAAAAACAACGTTCCATGACATCGAAGGAAGTGGAAAAACTTCACGGAACCCTAAGCTTCCTAGATCATAAAAAAAAAATTGTGCTTAATAGGCATGTTGTAGCCTAAATCAGCCTTCGAATATACAAAGGTGAAACTGTCCCGAGGTGGTATTATTGGTATATGTGCCATACACAAGATTATGAAGCAAGGAAATTGCTCAGTTACCAAAATAAACATTACCAAATGTACATAGATTGAGGAAAGAATGAGAAAACGTATAATTTGTTATGATATGATACCGTTATTATCGTTAACTAATAATTATGGTGGGTAATTCAAGGAGCAGTATTCCTAAGTACGAAAACAAATACAAATGTTAGACGAAACGGTAATTTACAATAAATGTTCGAAATGTCCCCCTCCCGCTTCAATATATAGTTGACAACGCCTTACAAAATTTTGTTGCAAACGTCGAAAAGCACCCGCATTTGCTCTGATTCTTATTTCGGCCTGTCGTAATTGTTCTCGCAGCTCTGCTTCGGTGTCGGTTTCGCGCGCATAAACCATCTCTTTGTAATATCCCTAGAGAAACAAATCAATTGGGTTTAAATCTGGTGAACTTTTAGGCCAAGGAATCGGGCCGCCACGCCCAATTCATCGTCCTGGGAATGTTTGATTAAGGTGCTGTCGTACCTCTCTGGCATAATGGCAAGGAGCACCATCATTTTGAAAAAGCATGTTCCGTCGTATGACTAAGTTGACCTCTTCCAATAAGTCATGTAAGTTATTTTGTAGAAAGGCTAAATATTGGGCTCCGTTTAAACTAGTAGGCAATTCGAAAGGTCCTTTAAGTTCCCCGTTGACAATTCCCGACCACAAATTGATACTGTAGCGTGTTTGAAAATTAGCTGACCTTACCATGTGTGGGGTTTTTTTTTCAACGGCCCAACTGAGAATTGTGCATATTAAAGACTCCGGTTCTGTCAAATCGCGATTCGTCTGTCTACAGGATGGTATTGAAAAAATCAGGATCCAGCGCAGTTTTGTGTAACATTGTTTTACAGAAATTCACTCGTTTTGCATAATCTGCAGGTTGTAATTGCTGCACGCGTTGCATATGAAATGCATGGTATCCCTCTGAAAAAACACAAAAAAATAAAAATTGTAACGCAAGGCCTCGCTGAGATACAGGGTTTTTCAGTTTCAAGAAATAATGGTTTGTGCTCGTCAGACGTAATACTAAAATTAATCGATCGCTTACCGTTCATCTGGCATGCAACACGCATTGATATGATGGCGTAAATAGGAATGTACATACAACATTCAAGTAACTCACCTGACTTCAGTATCCTTATAACAGAGGTTCGGGGAACCCTTGTCCTTCTAGTGATTGCTCTGGGGCTAGTACTGGAATCGTTTTCCACCTGTTCCAAGACTTCATCCCGAACATCTGGATCTTCTCTGGCTATTCCTTCCTGAGTTGTCCTACGGCCAGGAACTCGTCCGGCCATCAGCGTATTGTGTGTATTAATGAACACTCTGTGATCCGGATAATGCTCCCGTTCGTCTCCTCGCTGTTCTAGTTGATCTCGGTGAAGCCTTGCCGTAAACGACCATTTCCTTGGGCGACACCGTAAAAATAATGCATCTCTGCGTATTCACTCAATGAGTAGCTCATGTTGCAACACAAAGGCCCAAATCAAACCATAAATCCTCAATCTATGTACATTTGGTAATGTTATAATTTCCTTGCTTCATAATCTTGTGGATGGCACGTGTACCAATAAAACCACCTCGGGACAGTTTCACCTTTGTACGTTTGAAGGCTGATTTAGGCTACAATATGCCTATTAAGCACAATTTTTTTTTTTATGATCTAGGAAGCTTAGGGTTCCGCGAAGTTTTTCCACTTCCTTCGATGGCATGGAACGTTGTTTTTAATTTTTTTTTTTTTTGATGTTCAAACTTGCACTCTGTCTCACTCTACCCTACATTATTCAGTTTGCATTGAAATTTGTAAACCTTCCCTTTATATTGGTAGGACGCTGGGTATTTTCTATGTGAGAGTATACATTATGCAGAGTATGCTACGACAAAAACATTCACAAAATTTTCTATATTTTGCAACTTACATCAGTTTGACGGTGGTTCCATCGAAAATTCACAAAATATGCAAAACTACTCATAACTCGAAAACTACACAAAAAACCATTACACACATGGGGTATTTCCTTGTACCTCCAGATGTCAGGAATCTAAAAAAAATTTTGGGACGTCACCTTTTGGACCACCCTAATATATAGGCGTATAAATGGAAATCCACCGTTTCCCAATAGATGGCGCTAGTAGTAAATGCTGGTCAGAAATGGCGGATCAGAAACGTCACATGGTATGGTTAGACATCTGTCAACAACTCCTCATTATTAGATTTGTGAATTTTTATCGGCGTCTTACACTTTTTTGTGCACGGATTGGCCGAAGTTTGAGCCAAATAAGCGTCATTTGCGGGAGGTTTTGCTTTTTGCCTTCAATTCAAAAAAATCTGCGGCTGAGGCGCGTCGAATAATTGTAGAAACTTATGGTGAGGCTGCTATTAGTGAAGGAGCGTGTCGCGAATGGTTTCAATGCTACAAAATGGGTGATTTCGGCGTGGAAGACAAGAAACGTCCCGGACCGATGAAAAAGTTTGTTGACGCAGAATTGGAGGCATTACTGGACGAAGATTCATGTCAAACGCAACAAGCACTTGCAGATTCATTGGGTGTGACTCAACAAGCCATTTCACATCGTTTGCAAACCTTGGGAATGATACAAAAGCAAGGAAATTGGGTGCCACACGAGTTGAAGCCAAGAAACATCGAAAGGCGTTTTTTCACGTGCGAACAGCTGCTCCAACGACAAAAAAGGAAGGGTTTTTTTTGCATCGCATTGTCACTGGGGATGAGAAGTGGATCCATTACGATAATCCAAAGCCGAAAACATCGTGGGGATATCGCGTCCATACATCAACAACGACGGCCAAGCCAAACATCCATGGCTCGATAATAATGCTGTGTATTATGAGCTGCTGCAACCGGGTGAAACCATCACAGGAGCTTGCTACCGAATACAACTAATGCGTTTGAGCCGAGCATTGAAGGAAAAACGGCCGACACTATGAGCAGAGACACGACAAAGTGATTTGCTGCACGACAACGCTTGGCCTCTTGTTGCTCAGGTTGTGAAAACCTACCTGGAAACACTGAAATGGGACGTCCTACACCACCCGCCGTATTCTCCAGACATCGCCTATTCCGATCGATGACGCATGGCCTGGCTGAGCAGCACTTCCGTTCTTACGAAGAAGTCAAAAATTGGGTCTCTTCGTGGATCGACTCAAAAGACGTGCAGTTTTTCGACGCGGAATCCGTATGCTGCCAGAAAGATGGGAAAAAGTTGTGACTAGCGATGGACAATATTTTGAAGAATAATTATGTAACCATTTTCCCACATAAAGGCTCAAATTTTTTTTTAAAAAATGGCGGTTTTCCATTTGTACTCCTGTGTAAATAAATGCAATATTGAGATTTTTTATATCTGCAGTTTAAGCACAATAACATTTTTTTTCTGAGAAGGTCCCCTCTCAAAAATTAGTGCTTAGAGAATAAGGTAACTTATTTAAAAATCCCTTACCTACAAGGAACTTTACTTTCCAATTGCTTTTCAATGCATCTGTCAATACATTTTTCAACTACATAATTATCTTCGCATGGATATTTCGGGGCGTTCACATTGTTTACCTTTAAAAAAAATATAAATTATCGATTTTTTGTAATCTTTTAAAATTAAATTTTTTGAATCGCATTTAGAAATTTGACATATGTTAAAAAACATAATTAGTATAGGTATTTTCTTTACTTGAATTCCTTCAGCATTAAACAAGGCATGCACGTTTAGTGTACTTGGCATTCCGGCATCGATTTCAGTGTATACTGGATTCTGCTCCACTGGGATTTGATAACCCTAAATAAAAGTTGAACAAATATGTGTAAGAATCTTACAGTAGTCAGAATCAAATTTTATTTGAAAATTTGAATTTACTAAATTTGATTCGATTTTGATAAGAAAGAAAATGATACATTAAGATTTTTAAATTTACGAGTTACATTGTGAAGTAAGATTGCATATTATTATCAGAAGCATCTCACTTGAGAGTTTTAACACTTACAAGGAGAGGTCATACCCTGTTTTTCTCCAAAATCAATGCCATTTTGTGGAATGAAAGTATACCTGGAGTTCTTCAAAAATGTATAGAGTTGAGAGGCCAACCTCAAATGGTTTCGAGATATTTGATATTATTTTCATCGATTTTTGAGTATTAGCTAATTAACTTTCTGTTGTTCGATTACAGTAAGTATAGCTGTGGCCCTGTGCGTAAGTCCTTCGCCGGGCAATCTTAGGATCCCAGTTTCGAGTCTAATGAAGTTTAATTTTCTTTGTTTGTTTGTTTTTCTTTTCCCTTCTTTTTTTTTCCCCTTCTTTCTGTAGGATAATGTAGGTTTGGTTCTTTTTTTTTTCCAGTTACGTTATGAACATTAGGCAGAAAAAGAATATACAATTAGCAATAAATAAATATTATTCTCAAAGTAATTAAAAAGACCAGACACGCAAATACTTTAAAAAACATAAAACACATTAAAACTTTATGACACGACCAGGTTTCGACCGGACATTTACAAGTGTGAATTTCAACAGATACAAGCTGCTCATATAACAATTATAACCAATGAGAGGACGAGATGCAAATAGGATGATTTCCTTCCACGTCCTCTGATGGCAGGAATTGTAAACCGAAAACTGAAGAACCCTCGAAATAAACGGCAACATGCGAACGTCATATAAACAGGAATCTAATGTACTTCAATGAGTCAATAGTTGGGCCGGGAACTTCCACGTCGAAAGGCATCATCATAAGGGATTACCAATGTAATTTCCGGTTTACAATTAATGCCACCAGAGGACGTGGAATGAAATCGTCCTATTTGCATCTTGTCCTTTTATACTTGTTCTACAAGCAGCTTGTACCTGTTGAAATTCACACTTGTAAATGTCCGGTCGAAACCTGGTCGTGTCATAAAGTTTTAATGTGTTTTATGTTTTTTAAAGTATTTGTGTGTCTGGTCTTTTTAATTACTTCGTTAATTTTACACACGTTAAATAGTAAACAAATATTATTCTCAAGAAAAAGAAGCATAAAACCGCACACAATTAAAGGTTCACTGAGCTATTTTTGGATTTTCTGTGCCGGAAACCCAAGACAGATCCGTTTCGAGATTCCCATCTCTCATCGGTTGGGTTCGTTCAGCACTCAATAACTCAGTAGAACCAAAAGAAACATAAACAAAGAACAAGTCGACAAAACAATGGCCCTTAAGCTAAAAAAAACATCAAAATATAAATTAAGAATAAAAAGGGCAAAAAGTAATCCCCGCTAGCACTAGGCTTAGCATGTAAAGGATTAACTTATAAAGAAAACATATATATAATATTCAAATTTAATGTGCGGGAAGGACATATAACAAGAAAAAGTGAACCTTTAATTGTGTTCGGTTTTATGCTTCTTTTTCTTGTAATATGTCCTTCCCGCATGTTAAATTTGAATATTAAATATTATTCTTAACTTTTTTTTTATTAAAAAGTATTTAAATTTATTAAAAATAAAATAAGACATATTGTATAACTACGCAACCTAATTAAACTTTTCTACATAATCTTTTTTTTTTCTTTTTCCTATACTAATACGCTTTTCTCTTTATGTTAATATGAATACTAATACTTGTACCATTAAAATCGATGGATGGTGACATTGAAAGGATTCAATTATAATTTAATAGTGTTAATAGTAAAAATATAGTAATAGATAAAAATGTTTTTACTTAGGTTTTTAAGTGCTGAATATGATATTTTAAAGTTCAGCCAGCACACAAGCATAAGACTGAAAACAGTAGAATGTCCAAAGCTTTCGCCTCACTTCGACGAGGCTTCCTCATATCCACCGAGGAAGCTTCGTCGAAGTGAGGTGAAAGCTTTGGACATTCTAGTGTTTTCAATCTTATGCTTGTGTGCAGGCTGAACTTTAAATATATATATTCTTTTCTTCTTTTTTTAATAATCAAGTTTTATAGATTCCACCGATTGAGGTATTTATCCTAATTATTTACGGTAATATCTGTTTTTTTTTTTTTTTTTTTATTATTAAAATTAAATATTTTTTGTTCTGATTTAATTTAGAATTTTTTTTTTTATGTACGTGCTTTTTACATAATACTTAATTAACGAAGATATAGATTAAGGATTTTTATTGCACAGTTCAACAGTTGAACAATTAGCATAGTTACAGTTATGTAAAAGGGTTGATGTATTGACAGGGAACATCCAGAAAAAGCATTAATACATGACTGTGAAGTTAAACCTCCCTTCCCCCAATTATAAATTCAAAATGTCAAAGAGAAAAGCGTATTAGTATAAGAAAAAAAAAGATTAAAGAAAAGTTTAGTTAAGTTGTATAATTATACAATATATGGCTTATTTTATTTTTAATAAATTAAAATACTTTTTAATAAAAAAAAAGTTAAGGAGAATATTATTTAAGCATTTCTAATCGTATATTCTTTTTCTGTCTAATGTTCATAACATAACTGGGAAAAAAAAAGAACCAAGCCTACATTATCTTACAGAAAGAAGAAAAAAAAAGGGGGGGGGGGGACAAAGGGAAAGAAAAAAAGAAAAGAAAGAGAAGTTAAAAAAACAAAAAACAAAAGAAACAGAAAGGATAAAAAAAAAGAAAGAAAAAAAGAAAGCACAGGACAACAGCGATAGTTGTTGAAATTGAACAATTGGAAGTTAATAAGCTAATACTCAAAAATCGACGAAAACAATCTCAAATATCTCGAAAACGCTTGAGGATTGGCCCCACAACCCGTATATATTTTGGAAGCATTCCATGTGTACTTTCATCCCACAAAATGGCATTGATTTTGAAGAGATACAGGGTACGACCTCTCCTTGTTAGTCATCTTTGTTCATTGAACAGGTTTATTATAATTAAGTAATGTTAAGTAATGAACGGTGTAAATTTATAAACAAATTGCTTGCACCCGTTCCTCCTCCTTCCAAAAAAAAAAAAGTAGCCCTATCCTTTCATTTTCAGTCCATGAAGTTTTTAGAGGCTTCAGTATAACTTTTTATCAGTATTATATTAGATGCTGTTTCAGGGGAGAACTTCAGAAGAATTTCAAATTTCAATTCTTATCACAGAATAGATTAAAAGCATAATGGTTCCGGAAATAGTTCTAGTGTAAATTAATAATTCCGAAATTATACCACTGAAGTTTTTTAACAAAATTGGAAACAGTTGAATACCAAACGTTGACCCTTGAAAACCCTACTCCTATGTTGTTTGGGCGTCTGAACACGATAGTGAAATCCATTTGTTGATCCGACCTTTCGTTCAGGAGCTTTTATGGGGGTTCAAATGACAACAATGCCAAATATCTCTTGCTTTTAAATACGAGGGTCAGTCAATAAGTAATGCCTCCTATTTTTTTTTCTCCTTAAATTAGTTAGTTAAGTGAAAAATTTGAATTTGGCGCAATTCCTCAAAACTTCTCTAATCCACTGCAGTAGCAACTTCCTGCGTCAACAGGTGGCAGCACTACATCCGCTTGCAAAATGGCTGACATCTGAAACGAACCTAATTGTTCGTTTCAAGTAGTTCGTTGTAGATTAACATTATTGAGCTTATTGTCGTTTACCTCAATTAAAACAAAGGCCAATAGATTCAGTTACTCATCTTCCTGTTTGTTTAAGCTCGCATTGTTGAGTTTGACTTGGGCAACTCTGCAATAATGTTCTAGGATTGACCTCGTTCAGCAAACCAAAGTAGGCCTATAGTTAGTTAGTTATTCCGGATACGGTTGTCTCCCACTATAAATAAGTACAACTTCATTTGGATACTATCCACCTAAATTATACTTGTTGCAATAAAGAGCTTTCATTTTGGTATCAATGTCATTGCTTTTCTTTCCTAGTTTTATAAATTTACAAAGGAAATTACATTTAAATTTGTTACCGTAGGTTTTTGGCTGGGAATGACTATGAACACTATTTTTGAACACTGTGTTGATATTATTACATTACTAAGTGACTTACCTGTAGATTATATAGCAAACAATGATTGGATTATGACATCATGTATTAAATGTAAATGATAATAGATATTTGAAATGGAAAAGAACTGAGTGTAAGAAGAAACCAAAAAAAAATAATAATAAAAGAATGAAGGTAGCTTACCCTAACATAAGCAGTAGCGAACGGAATTTTATCGCCATGTTTCGTCGGCCTTTTAATATTGTTTTCTACCATAGTTACTGGTCCAAAAAACCTTAAAGTCCCTAATTAAGTTAAAAAAAAACAGTTTAAAACACAACACTATTAATTTTAATAAATAATTTTAAAAGGAGAAAACCCACTACCCACCCACTTCTAGCCACGGGGGGATTACGAAATTGACAGCAATTAATACCCTTATCAATAGATATTTATAGCCGAAAAAACGAACCGATTCGACCACATACTCTATGAGTTATTTTAACATGGGGTCCTATGGGAAAAACTGGTTTTTCCCCTCCCCTCCTAAGTAGTCAAAAGAAGTCCCAGAATTTCATTACTCGAATTTATAGTCCTACCTAAGAGCTATCGAATGACACCTATCTTAAGTGGAGGAAAGTGCGGGAAAATAAAGATTTTAGTAAAAAACGAAGAAAGGTCAAATTGGAAGTGGCCATTTTTTGGCTTCCTATGAAGGATTAACCGATTAGGTATGCATCCCTATGAAAAACTCTGACTAAATATCTATAACTAAGCAGCTAGAGCACGCCGAAACCAATAATAAAACAATAGTTTAATTATTATTGTATTAGGAAAGGGTTCTCTTGGGGGTAGGTCAAAGGAAAGGGGGCTTTGGTCCTTTGTGGGACTAATTAAATAGTCACAAAAGTATCATTGCACAGATATCTTCGCACTATTGAAGTATTCACTCGTATGAAAGAAAACTGAAAAAACAGACGATTAATAACATCAAGATAAATAGATTTTGGCTGCGTTGTTGGCGTTCGTAATGTTATTATCTGATAGCGTCAGGACGCGGCGTTCGCGTCTGTTTCCATAGTGACATTAATCATTAATTATTATCTTTATTTTATTAATCATTTGTTTTTTTCAGTTTTCTTTCATACGAGTGAATACTTCAACAGTGTGAAGATATCTGTGCAGTGATACTTTTGTGACTATTTAATTGGTCCCATAAAGAACCAACGCCCCCTTTCCTTTGACCTACCCCCAAAAGAACCCTTTCCTAATACAATAATAATTAAACTATTGTTTTATTATTGGTTTCGGCGTGCTCTAGCTGCTTAGTTATAGATATTTAGTCAGAGTTTTTCATAGGGATGCATACCTAACCGGTTAATCCTTCATAGGAAGCCAAAAAATGGCCACTTCCGGTTGACCATTCTTCGTTTTTTGCTCATATCTTTATTTTCCCGCACTTTCCTTCACTTAAGATAGGTGTCATTCGATAGCTCTTAGGTAGGGCTATAAATTCGAGTAATGAAATTCTGGGACTTCTTTTGACTACTTAGGAGGGGAGGGGAAAAACCAGTTTTTCCCGTAGGACCCCATGTTGAAATATCGCCTAGAGTACGTGGTCGAATTGGTTCGTTTTTTCGGCTATAAATAGCTGTTGATAAGGGTATTAATTGCTATACTTTTGTAATCCCCGCACGGCTAGAATTGAGTTAGGGCAAGCCTAGAAGCCAAAAAAAGACCACTTCCAATTTGACCTTTCTTCGTTTTTTACTAAAATCTTTTTTTTCCCGCACTTTCCTCCACTTAAGATAGGTGTCATTCGATAGCTCTTAGGTAGGACTATAAATTCGAGTAATGAAATTCTGGGACTTCTTTTGACTACTTAGGAGGGGAGGGGAAAAACCAGTTTTTCCCATAGGACCCCATGTTAAAATAACTCATAGAGTATGTGGTCGAATCGGTTCGTTTTTTCGGCTATAAATATCTATTGATAAGGGTATTAATTGCTGTAAATTTCGTAATCCCCCTGTGGCTAGAAGTAGGTGGGGGCAAGCCTATGGGCTATAGGACATCTCCTTTAATACATGGCTATAGATAAGGTGACCAGATTTTAACATTGGTAAAGCGGGACACCATAGACCGGGGGGGGGGGGGTCTCGATTAAATATTTGGTAGAATATTTGGTATTTTGTTTATATATGCTATTTGGCAAAATAGAAGGTTGTCTCCGTCGCGCAAACGATTCTGTTGGCTAGCGCTGTGACGTCACCTGGTTGAAAGGTTGGATTATCTTTCAAAAGTTCGTTTTTTTCGAATTTGAAAGGGAGGAGGCGGCATTTTTCAGTTCTCGCCTAGGGTGGCAGAACACCAAGAAACGGCTCTGCAAACATCATCAAACCCAAATGATGGCAAAACTTCAATTTTTCCTTAATTCTTCTTACATATATCTTTGCGACTTTAATAAGTAATGTACGGTTATCGTGTTTCTTCTAAATAAATCCAAATTCTTTTCAGAACGTTGTCAAGACATGAATAACCGCTATTAAAATCAATTATCTCAACCCTTCCTTATCTGCAGTAGATAATTTAAAGTAATCTTTTGCTATTAGAATATTGCTCAGACAATCTTCTAATAGGTTTTACAATTCTATTCCTTCTTTTAGCGGGGATTGACAGTTTGTCGTTAGAAATGCATACTTTAGAAACAGTCTTTCGACTAACTCAGAACGTTAAAAACCATCCTTTCATAAATAGAATTTCAAAAAGGAATTTCAGATAAATAGACCACCATTTTCAGTTTCCCTTCAATAAAGCAGGAATTGAAACATACACAAGTATTGGAGCTTTTCTCTTTAAAATAAAATAAGAATCCACCCCACCCCACAATATCTCAAAAGTTTCTTATTCAGAAAAAGGCTACAAATGAAGGTTTCTTTGATTTTAGCAATCACAGTTTTTTTTATTCTCAATATTTTTTTATTTTAAATCTTCTAAATTATGTTACTTATTTATTCCAAAGCTTATTCCATTAACTGTTGACAAACTGAATCATCTCAATTTAATACTACAGTATATCTTTTTTCTATTACGATTTTAATAAACAAATATTTTTAGCGGAAACATTTATAGTTTAAAATTGAATTATGTAATGTGGGGAGCGTGGGTGGCTTGACAGCCGAGCACCGAGACCTGAAAGATCTATTGTGCTATCCCGCGGAAAGGACAGACGGAGAGGAAGACTGAGAAAGGATGGTGTGAGAAATGCAGGGGAAACGGGAGAACCCCGGGAAAACCTGCCCAGCGCGGATCGCCACCATCAACGAAACCCACAAGAGAACCGAACCTCGGTACTCAGAGGTGAGAGGCCAGTGTCTTAGCGACATCGCCAACCACGCGGCCTAAAATTGAATTAACTTTAGTGGTTAAATTTTTAACTTTTTTTTAAAAGAGATCACGTTAGGAAAATATGAATATTATAACTTACCTTTATTAGCAAAATAGTAGCATTCACCACTTGCTGTTACAATCTTTCTCTGTTTGAAACCTTGGTTACAAGATGTGTCAAATTTTGAAGCTGAACACTAAAAAAAAAAGTAGTAAATAATCAGGGGACTTTGATCTGAACAAGTGAATTGATTCAAGGACGATTTAAGATCTCAAGGAAAATCATTATTAATCAGTCATAAAACAATATTTTAGCAAACTTTTTTTATCTTTACTACTGTTTTTTCTTCCCGTTATATGTTGAATAAATTATTTATGATAATTATTATTTAATAATTTATTAAAACTATACCGGTGTTTCCGGACTGGTCAGTCTGGAAGCTTTTCCAGGTTCGCAGTAAAAATACAGTTTTCTTGTAATTGTTGATTCTCGGAAAAAGTGAGGGTCAATTCGAACTTTTACTCGGAGAAAACTTTGTCCCGTCTGTTTAATCTGAATATACTCGACTATGAATATACTGTACACCGACTTGCTGTCACCAGCCGATAAATACGGGTCTATAAACTTTAGCAATGCTTTTAAAGTGATATAATATTACAACATTATTATTATTATTAAAAAAAAATTCATGGTTTTATTAGCACAATTGGTGTTTAAACTGTCAGATAAAATATCTCTGCCACGCATCCACCGCAGTAAGTGTATTTCCCAAAGGTGAACCACCTTGAGATTTGTGAATAGTGATTGATAATACCATCCCAGTCTTTAATGGTATCTAATACCTTTAAAAGCTCAAAATTTACGGCAGTTCCAACTTTGAGGTCACGCCCTACTTCTAAGCCCGCTTCCTAAAAACCCGTGAAAAAATGTCTTTTTTGTTACTTCTTTGTAGCTAAACCAATGCCCTAATAGCTATAAAACGTTCTTGGCAAAAGCTCTAAAAACAACTTGAGGATAAGGCTTTGAAGACAGGAAAAAAGTCAAAAAGTGGAAATTTCTATTGGCCACCATTTTGAAACGGGTGTTCCGATTTGGTTGAAATACAATACCACCCATAACAGTATAAGAGTATCTAGCACCCATAAAACTTTTAGCTCAAAATTTACGGCCGTTCTCCACATTTACGTCATGACCTGAAAGCCACAATTTTAAGGCACAATAAATAAATAAGGAAATCTCGCTGACTCCACAATGTTGAATGTAAACATTCAAGTCGCAAGCGAAATGTACCCTTGCGGAATTTTACCACGTATTATTTTGTTTAGCTAAAGGACGGCAACAAAAACATGTGACTAAAAAAAGAAGAAAATTGAGAAAAAGGGTCCAGAAAATGTTTTTTGCTCCTGGCCCTTAATGAAGTAATTACATCATTGGTTGACACAATCAATTGTGAAAGAGTTTTAAACTAAGTCAGTAAGCAAATGGTCCCATTTTGCAAGAAGAGATCCGCTTTAATTAGTTATAGAATAATGCTACATGATTGTAAGAATAAGATAAGACTCTGGATGCATTTTTGAAGAAGCCTTCTAATGACTAATAGTCTTAATTAATGTTCTACATTTTTTCTTAAAAATCTTTCAGTTTATTATTTTAGTTTATTTTTGCTAATTAGTCTCTTGTGCTGCTTAGATATCATCTAAGTGATTTTCATACATTAGAATGAATTAATTTTGAAAAATTTCATATTTCTTAAATGTGAAACATACATAATTGCTGCTGTTTCTGACCAAGTTTCTAATTCTGTATTTTAATTCTAAAATGTCTCAGTTGTATCTGCTCTGTTAACTGAGATATTAATGTGCAAATTCAAACTACCTCTCTTAATTGGCTTTAGTTAAACCAAAAAGATTTTGACTTGCCCAATGAAACATAAAATAATAAACATAGGGACAAATAAGAAACCGCACCGTGTTTATCATCGGCGGGAGTCTGGGACGGCCGTTTCGTCCTCTTTAGGACTCGTCAGCAAGACAAACCCCTTTCGCACCTTCTGCACTTATTAACGAAGGGGTTGTCTGGCTGATCATAACTCAGGGTGCCTAATCTTTTTGGTTTCTTATGTGCCTCCTTTGGTTGTTATTTTATGGATTTAGTTTGTTTGCAGTTTTTGTTTTTGTAAAGCTTTGTTTTTGTGATTAATTTCTGAGTCATGGACTCCAGTGAAGATGTTATTGAACTAGATATGCTATCTGGAGATATAATAAAGCATTTCACAATAATAAGAGCTTTAGCTTATGTGTGGAGCATCTATCATATAATGATCAGGAATACATGGATGAAACTTTTTAAACATTTTGACCTGAAAAATCAATATCGAAAAATGATGTTGTAGCGTCTCAATGTTAAATTTGATATTTTAACTTAGATTTTGATAGAAATCCATTTTTCGTGTTCCTAACGTTTTTTAAAAGAAGAGAAAAGGCGAAAAATTATCAAACAGAAATTAGTGACTATTTTGAGACAAGAAGGATGATGAGGAGCAATCTAGGAAACAAAAAACCGCAAGCAGGTGAATGCTGAAATGTAAAATGATTTATATTTCGGATATTAATACTAAAAAAAATTCTAAAAAAATATTGAAATACTTACTCTAATGGAGAACTCACATGTCATTGCTTGAGAACCCCAAAGTTCAGCTGCTGTTACATTAGGAATACGAATAAGATCAGAGAAACGTATATTCGTAGCTTCAACTTTTTCTTCCGGAAATGCTTTTTTATACCTGTCTCTGTAGACTTTTAAGAGTGGATTGTTACGGAAAAATTCTAGAGGACATGCCACAGAAGCAGGGAAAGGCATTTCTGTTTTAAACACTAAATCCACACGCACTGCTGGTTTACCATAATAGTATTCGTAAATACAAGTACCCGTCTGATAAATAGCAATTCCTAAAAACAACAAATAACACAGGAGCCACAGTATTTTCCCTTTTTGTGCGTAATAGGGGTTGGTCATTCTATCGAAACCGGTGATTCCTATACCATAGCGTCGCTGAAACACTTCTTTTTCAGGATTCTCTTCAACATTAGCAATTGCAATATTCACTAAAGAAAAAAAAAAATATTTATGCCTTTTGAGCAATATATTAAATATATACATGCACGTAATAAGTACGTACAATTTCTTCTATTATAATTGAATACAGATATCATTGGAAAGAAAAACCCCTTATAAGTTAGTAAATGACTTTTGAATTTTTATTGACTACCTTTAAAAAGAATGTTTTTAAATAAAACATAATGGATTAAATTGATGTGTAAAGCTCAAAAAAACAAAAAAACAAACAAAAACAAAACAATTATTCTGGACTATTTTCATCGTCGGTTGAAAATGTGTAGGAAAGATTTTGAAAATGTGTAGGTCATTTTTGCGAGAATTTCGGGACTCCTTACATAAAATATGCTTACCAAGTTCTAAATATCGATGGTAATAATAATAATAATAATAATAAAATAAAGTGACCTTCATTATAAAAAATTCATTACATAAAAATGATGTAACGATATGCAAATTTAATTATCATTACACTAAGCAAAATTGAAATATATATTTCAAATAAAATATGCATTTTTGCCTGTTAAATAAAATAAAATAAAATATAAAAATAAGCGACGTGTTTCTATACATATTGCTTTAGTCCAGTCGACTTTAGTTTCTTGGTTATTTGAAATGTTCTGGAAAAAATTGAGTTTTCAAGATAAAAAAAGGGGAAATACATATAAGACATCTTACTTTTCTTCTAGACAAAGTTCCCATCAATCAACTTTTATCGTGCTTCGTCAGAAATACCTTCTGCTAATTTGTTTGTATGTCATAGTTATTGATGACGTTGATGTATATCTTTCAATTTGACACTGGTAGTCTATATGATACTGTCGAAATAGCTGACAACTTTTACTTCCGTTTGGCTCTGAAAAAGGGTCCCAAAATGTTTTCAGGGAAGCAAAGAATTCTAGATAAGTCAAGAGAATACCTTGGGACAGATGGGCGCCGGAGAAATAATTCAGTGATAAATTGAATATTTATAGGTACTTTTTTCTAATGGAACTGTTGAACAAATAACCTTGCTACAGAGTAAAAAAAAAAAGACTGAATGAATATAAGATGAATGCTTTGATGTCGATTTTGAGATTGATTGGCAACATTTGAATCAATGAAAACAATAAAAAAGAACTTTCTATTTCGAAATCTTCAGGTAATAAATAAATCAACCTGAGTTTTTCTTCATGTTTTTTTTTTTTTTTTTTTTTTTTTTTTTTTTTTTATAAATACGTATATAGTTTCGATTAATTTTACGATCACGGGAATGTGTCATGAAGAAATCCGTTGATTATAATTATTTTTAACGTTTATTGTTATTTTATGCAAATTTATGTAAAAATCTTAATTAAAAACCTAATTTTGAATGGAGCATCATTTACTTTCATAATTGTTGAATAATCAGGAAACAGCATTGCAATAAGAAAGTGTCTCGTCAGACGGCAGATTAGCCCAATTTCACATTGAATTATTATTTCTTTTTTCTTATATGTAAATAATAATAAATATTCAATTTTTTTGTAATA
>JAFIDM010009631.1:123349353-123410389 GCA_023159025.1 Thereuonema tuberculata
TTTATTTATTTATTTATTTATTTATTTATTTATTTATTTATTTTTATTTTTTGTGATCTGAAGTTAATCTTTGGGAGTTCTATTTGTGTCTGTAAGAACATTGTGAAATATCCTTATCCTCTGGGACTGCTATTAATCAAGGGACCACGGATAATTCGCACTTTACCTGAATGAAGACTGAAATACATTTATTAAGAATAAAATTACTAACTTCACTTAATGCAGTAGCGATACAGAGAAATTTATTCAAGTAGACTAAACTTATTGCATTTTCTATCTTTACCCTTTCCATAAACACTCCCTTCATTTTACGTTTGTTTATTCCAAATGACATTTTTATATCATTGCTGTCATTTGGTTGATGGCAAACATCTGATGATTTACAACTGCATAAAATTTCAGATCTTGCTTGCGAACAGGTGACTTACTATAATTTTTTTTTTTCGTTTATCGTGAAGCCAAATTTAGTATCATTAAAGGCTTTAGAGAGAATATTAAATGCAAAATAAGGTTACTAGGAATGAGGGCATTATCCTGATATATGCCTCTCCTACTGATAATAAGTACGACTTTAACTTGGGTCATTCTAATCCTCAAATAGTCTGATTTAGAAATTCTGCAATGCTCAGACTGACTTCTCAATCAACCACAAGAATGTTCTCTGAGTTTTTCTTCTTTTTCTTATCGTTATTATCATCGTTATTATAATATTTCACATATCAATGGTAGATAAAATGAAATTTAGCAACAATAAAAATCCTTCATTCACTTACACATACACTATAAAAGAAAAAATATTTTGTTTTGTTAATACTATGGAAGTATTTGGAGTAATATTTTACGAATACTGTGGTTCATTAAGATCATTGGTAAAGATAAAGGTCTACGGCTTTATCAATGATCTTATGGGAAATATTTGTTTTGATGCATAGTTGATGCCGAATTTATTTTTTTTTTAAGATTTTATTTATTTTATTTTTTTTGTTTTTGTTTTAATTTCCAAGAGAGTCTGCTCATATTAAACAATAACATATCACCAATGCTACTCAAATAACATCCATATAGGCCTATATGTAAAAATATTTTTACTGCGTGCTATCAATATCAAATAATAATCAATTTTGATTAAAAAAGTTTAACGTACGATAGTAATAATAATATAATTTATTTTTTATTATTTTTAATATAGTAAAGTTCTGTTGGGATTTAGGAAAATCCCAAAAAGCAGATACTTAACAAAATTAAAATTTTTAAAAGTGAATTATTATAATCTGTATTAACAAATAAATGTGAACGTTATTGACAATTAACAATAAACTTAAATGAATTAAATAAATACAAAATTCAACAATAATTAATAATGAAACAGTGATTTAATTATAGTAACTAACATATCAACCACACGAATTAATATTAAAGAAGAAGGAAATATTTAAGAAAATCATCATAAATATATTCGATGAATAATTAATCTATATAATTAAACAGTTCTATTTGCAATTATTATAATTAATTCAAAGAGTTTTCTAACTATAATTCAAATATTATAATAATAAATAATTCTTTATAATAATTATAAATTATAATAATAAGTATATACAGTATATAAAGCCTGATGGGTTATGAGCTTTGCCATTCGATATACTTGTATATATAGATAGATATATTTCTCAATTACTTTTTTAAAATTTTTAATATGTCAAAATTGGACCTTTAAAATTTATAATATTAAATATGAACAATTGGAACATGAGATACATTACAATTGATCTTAAGAAATTAATAACGTTTGATAAGCCATTCATTGACATAGGCGGATCCGGGGGGGGGGGGGAGTGGGGGCTATAGCCCCTCCCTTTAGCTGTGAATATAGATTGGATAAAAGGGGCTATCCAAAGGCTGCTGCCTGATAGACATTAATATTGCCATGATGACGATTTCAATTGCTGATAAAAAGCTGGCGTACAGCGAGCGTTTCAGACATAGATATAGTCAGCCCTTCAAAAAAGTCCCCCCCCCCCCCCTGAAAAATCCAGGATCCGCCCGTGATCACTGATGAATTTCTTTAGAAGTGAAATTTTTGAGAATGAGTTTATTTGTTGTAATTCAATTTTGTTGATAATATTCTATAATAAATGCATTAGATGATTTGACACCATAATTATTGTAAATTATTGATAATTAAATTTTAATTAAATCTTACATATTTAGGATTTCTAAAATTATAACTATTTATCTGCTTATTTTTTAGACATCAAATGATAGTAGTTTTTGATTATCAGATTACAATGAAATTTTTTGTGATATATGCTATTTTTTACAATAAATTCATTTGTAATTTTAGCATTTTAATTTTGTTTTTGATACAAGATATCGAGGGCTCTATGACATAAAGGCCTAAGTGACAAAATCTCCATTCCGAGTTATTAAGGGTTTTATGTTTGTATTGCCTTGCAGTTCTATGGAAGTAGCTTTTTATGGAAGTAGAATTCTACCAGTTGCAATGCAATTTTCAGTTAGGTCTCTTTTTCATATGAAAGATATGGTTCTCGGATTTCACTTAAGACATGTAACTCAATTTTTACAAAAATGTCAATTAGGCCTTTATGTCGTAGAGCCCTCGATATATAAGTTTTAATATTGTAATGGTGTTTGTGGGCGAGTCTTTTAGGAGCGAAGAAACAACGAGCCAAGTTTTGGAACTGAATTGATTTATTAAATAGAAAACATGGGTTTTTATAGATTTTACAAAGTTGCATTTCATTGGAAGATTAATTAAAAAATATACATAGTGATAGGACAAGAACATAAAGATTTAAATTAATTAACTAATTAAACGGCTGCAACGGAAAAGAATTTAAAAATAAACAGAACAGCAATAATTAGGAAATAGAAAACGAATGTTTTAAAATAAATAGCGGTAAAGATTAAAATGAATAAAATACAGATATATATATATATATATATATATATATATATATATATATATATTTACAGATAAATACAAATAAATGATTTCTAAAAATATTTACATATAAACTGTTGCAATATTTTCTTTTGTAGATTGTTTTTGCATTTTAAAGTACAATAGAGTCCCGATTATCCGAGTTAATGTGGACCAAGACTAACTCGGATAACCAAAAAGCTCGGTTAAACCAAAAATTGTAAATAAAATAAATCGTCTAGGTTTAAATGTATATTTTATCAAATATAACACATACACCACATACAATTCATATTGAAAGAGTTCTTTTACTTAAAAACGTCCTTAATTGTTTTTTGTTTTACGTTACTTTGGGGTTTTTCTGCAGTAATGTTTCGGCATTTTTTTAAGGATACGGTAACCCAGGATTGTTGGTGTCGAAACCATTCCCCGATTCCAGGTAGGGGGTCATATGACTAGACGAACGAAGATTAATTTGTGAAAAAAAAAAAAAAAATCCTAGAAATATTTGATTGCTGGGTTAAAGCGAAAACTCGGAATCTGGGCTCGGATAATCGGGGTTTTACTGTATTTGTATCAGTTTTAGTTCCTACCGAATTTGCATATTTTATATTAAATTCAAAATGTGTAAAATGGATCATTATTTTTAATTAAATAAATAAAATGTTTTTATATAATTAAAAAATTTGTGTAATGATATTTAATTTGAAACACCTATAGGTACAATATACTGTGTTAAAAAAAAAAGTTTCATCAAAATAAGAAAGCAAATCTAATAAACATGAGTTTTACAGCAATAAATAAGCTGCGTACCGAAACTGTAGATGGAAATTTGATGGGAATCCGTCTAGCCAATAAGTAAACAAAAAAATCATAAAAAAAAATACCTTTAATCATCTTAACTACTATTACGAAAGCGAAAATCTACAAGTTTGTTTGTCATTCAATCACGCTTCAACGGCGCAACGGATTGGAATGAAATTTTGCAATGCAGGTCGTCTAGGACTCGGAATACGACTTGATCAAGCCGTTCGATCAAGTAGTTCCCGTGGAATGAATGAAAAACTTCCCAAAACTGTCCACAGATGGCGCTAGGCAGTTTTCAATACACAGGTCAAGACACCAATGTTACCTATGGAGCAGCCATTTCGAGACTCAATGTGAGCTTTCCCTAATCCATTTCCATTTAATTATACAAGAGATTTGAGCACCAAAAACTGAAGTAAAGATGCATAAAGACTTTCTAAATAAATTTTATTAGTCTCAAATGTTATTAGTTTTGTTGTATACTTTACAGAACTTTGATAAAAGATTAAAATTAATTAATTTACACATTACAAAGTTATACTATGATAATTGACACAAAAAAAAGCAAATTTAACCTATGACCATCAGCAGAGGTAGGTCTATACTTTACAGAACTGTGATAAAAAAGTTATAATGAATTTTTTTACACATTGCGAAGTTATTTTTTTATTTTTTTGATTGTTTGTTTGATTTTCGTTTTTTTAATGTTCGCCAGTTCTATTAGGTATTCAAAAATAAAGAATACCTGTAATGTACATGATGATAGATTAATATATAATTATAAAATATATATTTCTTAACTTTATTAATTATCTAATACAAAAGAAAAGAAACTTAAAAGAAAGATAATTTTTAAAAATTTAAAGTAATATTCTCATCAATTACTTCAGAGATTAATTTTTTTAAAAAATTTTTAATAATTTTTAGTGTTTCAGAATTATGTTTTTCCAAAATTAGACCAAAATTATTATTTAATTTATTATTTTGAAAGAATTTTAACCAATTGTATCTAGTTATTTTTTTGTTATTTTGATTATTATTTGCCCTACTGACATTATAAATGTTATTCATAATTATTTTATTATTTTTTTTCTTTAATAGTAAGGGTTTTAATTTTTAAAGAATAATCACTTTAAAATTATCTTTAATAATTAGGAATTAGGATCCTTGAGTGCTCCCGCCTTAATATTGTAGAGTTTGCTAATTGAATTTTTTATTTTAATTTTGAATTTTCTGTTGGCTAAATAACTTTTTATAACTTTATAGATATTGCCTCTAATACCTATAATATTAAGTTTTTGTAATACTCCGTAATAAATTTTGATTTATATTATCGAAGATTTATTTTTAAAGTCAATGAAAGTAATGTACAGTGGTGTCTCAGGTTACGAACTTAATTCGTTCCAGAACTCGGTTCGTAACCTGAAACGTTCGTAACCCGAAACATTGAAATCAATGAAATAGAGACGATCCGTTTCAAGATGGAAGAATCGTTCCTTTTTATTAACATCCGGTCGTTTACCTGACAAAACACAAAGAATACGTGTACTTCACGTATTAAATAAAGAGAAAGAAAACAACCAAATAAATTAAATGGTAAAATGACAAAAAAAAAGATTTAGTCTATCGTTTTTACCAAGAAAACGATCATGGGAAATTTGTCACTTTCTTTGCTATTCTGAATCATTAGTTTCAGGAGTTTCTTGTCGCTGTTTCTTGGCAGCCTTTTTTTTTTTGCAATTGCTAAATATACAATAGAAATACATCGCGATAGCGGTAATGAGAATTGGTCTTGTTTACATCGGAAAAAGAATCATGTGGGCGCGGAGAGATACTTTCAGATGCTAGGAGAGACGCCTTTGGTGTGATTTGGCTCCGTAACTGTTCCTGTATTATCAGGTAAGATTTGCCCGGACTATAGGCTAGCGCTAAAGCGATGTCCTTACTGCGTGACCTTCGTTTGTACTGTACGCGATCGTTTGTCTCCAACGTTAAACCTTGCTCTCTCTCACCTTCGTTCGTAACCCGAGGCACTATTCGTTACCCGAGACAAAGCATTTTCGAAGTTGTTGTTCGTAACTCGAAATATTCATGATCTCAGTCGTTCGCAACCCGAGGTTTCACTGAATATGATATTTCTGTCATATTACACTACGGTAATTGAAAAAAAAAGCAAATTTAACATATGAACATTAGCAGAGGTAGTCCTATAATTAACAGAACTGTAATAAAAAGCTATAATGATTTTTTTTTTTTTTTACATATTACAAAGTTATGCTGTGATAACTGACACAAATCAGGAATTTTATTTGTAGGCATCAGCAGTGGTTCATAATTTTTGTTAAAATCTTCTGCAAAACACAGAAATGAGCAATTCTGTAATGTCGTTTCAAGCAGCATTCAGTTATTTTTCAGGAGATTCTCTTTTTACATTTTCTTCACTTAACAAATGTGTGCTGTGTTACAAATACCCATTATTACTATTTCAATAATAACCTGGGTGATAGGACGGGCGACTGTAAACCAAACGGTTTAGTCACAAAATGGCCGCTGTCGCAAAGAATTATGGGACCGTGACCTCTCCTGTATATATAGACCTTGTCAAAGAGTGCATTTAAAACATTCCCAAAACTGGAGATAGATGATGCTGGCGCTGTTTTAAAACGCGCCACAGATCTGAATAAATATACGATACGGTTAATTAATACGCTGGATTTCAATATAATACTGCATGTGTTGTTTGAGATTTAAACTTTAATTTAGTTTCAGTTCTAAATTTCGGTTTTTACTTTATGTAATTTGGCTTTTCGAATAACTAATGCAAGGCTTCCGGACATCCGGAGCGAAATTACGCTAGCCTGCTAGTAGAAAAATAAAATAAAGTCCGTCGTGGAAAAGAGGTCTGGAGGTTGATATATCGAGGTGGAAAATATCGAGCAGATTTCGTAAGATTACTACGTCTATGTCTACCTGTATCTATCAGTGAGTCAAACTGAGACCAAGCGTTAACCGAGGAAAAACTACCATTCCCCGAAAATGTATTTGTATTCGGATAACCAACTTTAGTAATAATACAAATAAAGATTTGGAGTTCACTGAAATAAATTTCTAATAAATTAAAAAGGTTTTTTTTCTTAATCGAAATGAAGGATTTATTATTATTAATATCTGATGAATAAAGATTGAACTCATTATTTTAGGGTTATTGGCTTCAATTGAAAATGAAAAATAAACAGATTACAAATAAATGGTGTCGACTTATAATTTAATAAGGAATGAAGGAATGATTTAGTTGTAAACCTTATTTATGAAATATATTGTATGTTATATGATTTTAGATTTATTATTTGGTCGTTAGTCCTAATCTTTCAATATCTAATAATATCAATTTACTCCTTAATTAAATAAGTAAATAAAAATACACTGAAAATAAAATAAAATAAAATAAATCTGATATATTTAAAATTGGAAAGGATGTTCTTTATTTAATAAAACAGTGCATCCTGTGAGTCATTCTATCATATCATTTATCTGTAGATAAATCCGTGATAGCAACAAAAGCTTTCCTTCAGAATAGACATGACATTCTTTGTAACCATGTCAATCTTGCAGTGGGATGATGAATTGTTACCAACATTTTTCGTGTTTGTTATAGTTTTAGCAGCTATTTTATGTTTACAGCGCTTTGTAATTCTTTTTCAAATGCCTCCTGGTCCTTGGGGCTTTCCCATTGTAGGATATCATCCCTTTCTGGGTAAAAGGGAACTCTCCCAAGAGCTGAAAAAACTTTCGGAGCGCTATGGAAACGTGTTCTCCGTTCGTTTAGGACTTAGGTATATTAAATATTCATTCATTTAAAAAGAATATCGTAGAAATAATTTAATATATAATAATAGTCTTTTACGTGTGCATAGAAGATATAATCAAATAAAAACACAGTTACTTCTTTAAAATTTGTAAATATATTTTTAATACAAATTTTAAAGAAGTAACTGTGGTTTTTTTTTATTTGATTATATAATTTAATATGCTTATTATATTTATTATAAAAAAATGAGATTTTATTTTATATTGAGTAAGTAATTGTTAATTAAGTTAATTTAACTTTTCAGATATGTTAAAGATATGTTTATTTTATTTCTTTTATCAATTAAAGCTTTTTACTAATTAAGAAATTTTAATAATTTCTAAATCTTAAGTTAATTTTTGGTTTCCTAAATATAATGTTGCCGTTCCGACAGGGCCTAGTTATTTAGGCGGCGGACTCCCACAAGGCAGATGTGTCGGAACCTGATTCGAATCCCGTCAGCGGCATGGATGTTTCCTTTCCTTTCCTGTGTTTGTCAGGGTCTTCACTTTCTCTTTGGTTCGGCAACGGGAAACCCCCTCAGTAGCTTTCCCCAGGATATTCTATGGGAACTTCTGAGTGTTATAAACAATCTAATGTAGATAGTAAACAGAGGATTTGATTTGGTTTTTCAAAAATAAATGTAAAACAGCAGAAATTTTGCTTATGAAGATTTATGGTTATTACGGTATAGTAATAATTATGAAAACACAAACATGTTTTTCGTTTCCTTTAATTCAGTGTAAGATATAAAAATGACTCATAAGTAAACATTATTGATGCCTTTTCCATATTAGAGATTAAAACAAGCTAATTTGTCAGATGTCACTGGATTTTCTTGAAGACTAAATTATACAATTTCTGTTTAATATTGCAGTTATTCTGAAATATATTGTACAATTAGAATTTCGTGAGGAAATGGGCATAACGAAAAAGGAAGTTCAGCTGCTTTATTTCAGGTGAAATTAGTGCTGTAGACAAAACATTAAGCTTACTATTTTTTGATAATTTAAAGTCTGTTATTGGCATAACTTTACCTCGAGTTGTCACAGGTTTCTTTGGTTAATGGAACTGTGACGTCATTGTCTATTGTTAAAGGCTATTTAGACGTGGAGAGTCGTGACGGTTAGTATATGATGGTTTTGAGAGATATTTTAATTTTGGGGAAAAAGTTATACAATAAAACTTTATGTAAAAGTTTGCTATTTGCAGTGGATGGCGTTAATATCGTGAGACATCGCAATGTAAAACTGTTTCATGGTAATAGCAGTTATTAAACATATTATGTATTAGTTCATTTTCTATTTTATAAGCTTTTTTACTTGTTATATATTTTATTTCTTATCGTAAGCTAGTTGTGTCTATTTGGGATATATATAGATAGTTTTATCTTGTCTAATCAGATAAATGCTTGTGCCAATGTCAATGAAATGACCTTGAAATCAGTTGACACAGAGGATAAAATCATGTACAATATAAACTAAACCAGGATATTTTCACTTCCTTTGAAGGAAAGAATGCATGTTATTTCAGTAAATAGGGTAGACATTTTGAAATAAATGTTTTAGAATCACACATACAGATGAAACTACAGTCTTTAAATTCAATTAGAAAAAAAAAATCTGCTGAGATAATTCAGGCAAATTATTTTTCATTAATTAAAACATAGCTTCAATAGTTTAAAGGAAATTACTACATCTTTATTAATTATAATAAAATATAAGTTAATACGTTATTTTCTAAATTATGCATATTATTTCTCCAAAATACATATGATTTTTCAACAACCATAAGGTAAATGTTTTGTGATTTTTTTTTTTTCAAACGCTAGTCTAACAATACACTAAACGTTTTCTATACTAAACATTTAGGCTAAAATCTCTTTCGATAGTGACTGATAAATCTGTTAGAAATAAACGAATTTTTTCATGAATGTTTTTTGCGGGTTTTTTTTTTATTTTTAGTAGTTATTTTTTTTCGCAAATCTTATAAATGCTCTTTTTTTTTATACCCTCATGGTAAATTTAGTTATCAAAGAATATTACAGGTTTGCTCTAAATTAGAAATCCTTAATAAAAAGTATCAGAGAGAGAGAGAAAGAAAAAAAAAGAATTAGGAAAAGAAGTTCTAGAATGTACTTTGAAGTCGAAATAAACTTATCTATCTATCCATCCATCAAAAACTATATATCCGACGATGGTGAAATTGCAGAAGAGCTCTAATGATTTTGATACACAATATATACACCGACCAAACTACAGTCTGCTGCTATTAATGCTCAATTAATCACGATCTCACAGACAGGAAAAAACACAGTAAAAAACTTAGAAAGCTGAAATTTGAGCGTTTACAGATGGTTGTTACAAAATGTGATATTTTTAAAGATTGAATCATACGTTAAGATCTTAGCATCAAAAGAAAAAAAAAAGATGGATAAAAAAACCACCTTTATAGGAGTCACCTTAATGCCTTTTTACGATTATGAATAAATAATTGAAATTAAAAAAAAGTTTACTAATAAATTTAAAGTCTCATTATCGCTTTGAACCGCTATTTTTGGCATATACCATACGGGTGTTTGAAAGTTGACATACAATTTGTGCTTTGTAAGTAATCGTAGAACTGTAGTAACAATTTTTTTCTACATGTGTTTTTTGAATTTGTTCATCAATGATGAAAATTATTTTGATGGAAAAAAGATAATAATAATCAAGATTCCGATGGAAATACCTGGAATCCCTGGAATTAAGGTGGTCAATACATTTTTTTCATATGTCCAGTGGAGTAACGACATTTATTGATGCCTTAGGAATATCAAAATGCCACTCCAAGGCCCGAAACCAATAAAAAAAAAAGAAAAGAAATATGTCCTCCAAACAAAAAAAACAGCAGCACCCCTATTTAAGTGTCCCTTTTTAAATGCCACTAAGGATTGTTGAACCAGTCTTCTCGGATATACGTAGCTGCAGCATATATTGATCTGGGTCCATTTTCTTAAAAATATATTCAGATTGTTTGATTATATAAAATGCAAGCCTTTAAAGTGAATGCGAGTCACTGCCTTTTACATCAAATTAATCTATTTAGCCAATTTTTCTTTTTTAAGACCAGGTATGAAACAGCCACAGAAAGAAACAAAAAACAACCTATCCTACAGTTGTTGTCTTATTTAAACAAATAAGAACTTGCTTTCAACTTCCCATCCCGTAGTGGGAGTTGAACCTGTAGCGGTGGGGGGGGGGGGCAATTTCGAGGACAGGGGAACATTGAAGATTTTAAAGTAGATCTGAAAGAGAAAACAACGAAATAAATAAGCCTATACAAAATATTTACCGAAATTTTGCTACAGAAGCCTTTGTAATACAGTTACTTTGATTTATTATTAGGTTTAGGCTTAGCTATCATCATATAGTGAATACAGAGCATTCAGGGCTGTTGCATTCATTTTGAGGATTGGAGATCAAAACAATGGCGCTCATATTTGACGTTGAACCATATAGAAATATCGTACCAAATTTTAAAGAAACTCGTCTAGCAGTTTTAGTGAGGGATTCGGGGTCATTTTTTTAAGGAATGGAGACCAAAATAAATGGACCTACAGTATATTTTTAAGTTGGACTGTAAATAAGCTATGAACCCAATTTTATGGAAATCCGTTCAGATGTTTTAGCGTGATGAGCTAAAAACAAATAAATGGTCAAAAAGACAAACAAGAAGAAAAATGCTCAAGTGAAATTGTAAGATATTCAGTCAATAACATTCTGATAATTACTGTCCGTTTTTGTTTACGAGAGCCTTCAACGCTTTTGCGCATGCGTCAGGTCTCCTTCGATTTCTTCAAAATAGGGGTGATAAAGAGCGGATGTTTACTTTTTATCAGTGGGTGTTTACTAGTAGCTGCGTTCTATTTGCGCTTTTCGGGAAAGAATTATGGAAAGAATAAATACTATTGCAAAAATAACAGGAACTAAAAAAAAAACATGGGTCTTAGGAAAGTGCCCATCTCAGCGTATCACCCCTTTGCGGGGTAGAATCGTCCACCAGTGCTAGTTCTCGCTTTTGAAACCGAACAGTAATTGAGCTTACGCAAATAAAAGTAAACATGTTCCGTTGAAATAATACAGAAAAGTGATTTCGCACAGCAATCTATAAATTATACAATATTTAAAAATTAAGTCTGTAATTCATTCAAAGTACAAAAATATACAAAAATTAAATAATAAATAAATATTTTTAAAAATTAATAAATATTCTTCCTAAATAAGTTAGGTGGTCAAAAATAAGTAACTTAGTAAGAAAGTTAAAAGGCTTTCCATAAAAAAAATTCATTTATGTTCAGAAACATAAACGATATGTTTATTTTAAATGATATTTGAAGTTTTCTTTATTGTCAGTAATCGGTTACTGTAGTTTTCAGTAATTTTGTTCAATGAACAGTTTTAGTCAGTCCAACAATTATCAAAGAGAGAGAATTTGTTTAATCATATTTCAAACTGATTGAAATTGAGAATCCTATTATATATAATTTTCTTTATTTTATGATTACTAAAATAAATTCGCCTGTAAATTTTCTATTTGCTTAATTTATACATTTTAAACTATTTTGATTATGATTTTTTTTAAATACTTTAAAAAATTTAATACATTTAATAAGTATAACATTTATATAAACTATGAAACCGCGAATGAGGTCAAGACATACACTTAGATAAAAGAGGAGGAGGAAGAAGCTTAAAATTCATATTTCTTCTTACATCAACCACTCCCAAAATTACGAATATTTAAGAAATGAAAATTCAATTAATCAACAAACTAATGGCAAATTATAAGACGAAATTATCTGCAAAAAATTTGCTTTTTCTTTTGGGCTCTACATTTTAAAGAGAAAGGGGAAAGTATGTGGGTGCATTGGACATCATAGTTACCGGCCGAAAGTTGATGGACCAGTGTTACATAGTAGTGAAATCCTTTTTAGAAATCCTTTTTTCTCCAGAAGAAATGAGGTCGGTTGTCCCAGAGCTGATAGATTAAAAAAAAAAAAATCCCAATCGGTCCTTGAGAAAACATGTAAAGTGATTCTAAAAATTTAAATTTATTAGCCTACATTATGATTTAGAAAATGATAAAATCTACCTTCGACAATGTAATACTTTTGTAATACTTTCATAAATTGTATAAATCTTATTGCTTTTCAAGACAACTTATTGATTCTCTTTAGTTCCTTATTTAGAAACACGTTGTTTTGATTAATTGGACAGGAAAGATAGTATAAATAATTATTATATAATAACTTCTATTACTAGCTCGCATTAAATCATTATTAACTATTAACATGTAGCAAATTGATCATACTATTACTTGGACTGTTTCTTTTTTCTTTTTTTTTCTCGTAAGATGTTCAATTCTAGGACTACTTTTCTATCCAATTTTGAATCTCGCTTTCATGAATTCTTGGCTTTTTTACACATTCTATGTTTATTATCCGTCATTATAACATTCACTAAATTTCTTCTAGATTGATTTCTAAATCCTACATAACAGAGTAAAAAATTTAAATAACGATTTTTAAAAAAATAAATAAATATAAGGTAATTTGGGGGAGACGCCACACTTGACAGTTATTATTTTTTTACTTAAAAGAAATCAAAAAACTTATTGAAATATGTCAAAATATTGCTCGTTCTTATAACTGTTGAGTGCAAAAAAAATTAATGCACTACGGTAAATGCAACAAATACAAAAATGCCCTTAAATTAACTTCATCAAAAGTGGCTTGTTACCCCAATAGCCTATATGGGGAAGATGCCACAGGTTATGAAGTTTACAATTACCAAGAAAAACAAAGTATATTCAGCCAATATTTAATAAGCCTTTATAAACATTACATTGACCATAAATTAGACAAGCGACACTGAAGAAAAGTACTTCACACAGCACAATATAAGTTGTCCTTGTTGCAGTTTTCTTGGAGCCATTTTTTTTTTTTTTTTTTTGCATTTTACACATTGGAACTAATTGCATTTGGGACCTTTTTTATCATAAAAATAATTCATTAAATAAATTAACTAAATCATTAAATTAACTGAATTAATTAATTTTATTACATTAAATAAAAACGATTGTCGCTAAGAGTTAATATTGAATTGATTCCGTCTATTTCTTTATTGTATTTTTTTGTTTGGTATAAAATAATTTCTACAATATAACTCACAATTGTAGAAATTATATTGGTATATTTTGTAAGACTTGACTCAATGCAACACTTATGAACAAAGAATAATAATAGTTATTAAAAAAATAAAAATATAAAATTAACAATTTAATAATTCATGGGCATAAAAAAATCATGTTTTATAAAATTAATAACAAAGAAATGCTTCATATGTCGGGTTTTTGATATTTGATAATAATTATATGAAAAATATAATTATAATTTATATTTAAATAGGGTGAAGTATTCGGAAATCATTATTCTTTAATATGTTGCATCTTCCCCCAAGCGTTGAGGGAAGATACCACAAAGATTTATTTTTGTTCAGCGAGACTTTCCATGTTGCTTCAACCTACCATTCACTCACAAAGAACCACGTGACAATCATATCAAGGCTATATTAAGTTTGCTGTGATACATCGAGCGCTAAACCTTAAGTATGGTCAACGAAATATTATAACTTAAGTACTGACCAAGTCGAAAGAGTTTAGTTTTCAATTTAACTACGATTGAACGCGATATAAAATTGAAAACTTTCAACAGCAACCTTTACATAGAATACTTCTACGCTTGGCCGTTGAAAATTCTGCCATCTAGCTTCTGATAAACGAAATATTACAAAACTTGCGTCTTCTCCCAACTTGCATCTTCCCCCATAATACCTTACATATTTTTTGATTTTAGGTTGATGGTAGTTTTAACGGATTATGAATCGATTAAAGAAGCCTTAGTTCGACGTGGAGATTTTTTCTCTGGCCGGCCTAAAGGACATTCTCTGACATGCTGGTTCGGAAATAATCAAAGTAAGTGCATCTAAATTGTAATTATAAATCAATTAATAAAAGGCAAAAAAAAAATAGTCATTTCATTTCTGGAAATACAGAAGTATCGGTAATACATAACAATTATATTTTAAACGTTAAAGTTCAGTTCAAATTATTTTAATCGTTATTATCCGTAGATAGGCTGGTCTGTCAATGCATTCATTGATCCATTGCTTGACTAGGAATAAACTGAAAACAAGATTGTGACTAGGCAAGCTGAAACATTCCTAAATCTACAAACATTGTAATTGAATTTTTTAATCCAATTATTTTTTTCAATTTAATTCGATGTCGTTACCTTTCATATCTCATTAAGATTTCACTAATCGAAGAGGCCAAACTATGGATACGGTATCATGTGTAATACCCTCAATCCCTGCTTCTTAATCTTTTTTCATCTAAATATCTCCTGACAGCCATTCATCATTAACCGTAACCCCATAGTATTTAAATAACCCTTTCTCTTCAATGGCTGATTTACACGTTCTCGAAATCTTGCCTCAAACCGGCAAATTACTCGAAAAATATACCACTTGCTATTAATACAATATGATCTAATTCGAGGCAGGTTTTTAGAGGCAACTCTAAAAACTCGACACTAGCGCGCTTAGCGGCGAGAAAAGTTTAATTGAAAAACTACGATAGTACTAACTTGACATTGAAATCTAGATGTCTTTTAAAAATTCGTGATTTCCATCCGTGGCTTTAATCACTGTCTTCTCTTCTTGCAGGATCTTTTTTTTTTTTTCCTTTTTCTTTATCTCTGCTATAAGATGAGTTGATAATCAATAACAAAACTAAAGCTAATGGCAAATGGCAAGTTTTCGAGAGCGGGTTGCAGCCTTAACTGTAATCTGTCTTTCTCTTTTTAATTTTTGATTCAAAAACCCCTTTTTTTATATTTTTGGTTTTTTGTTGATCTGTTCATATTGATGATACTTTCCTAAATATGTTATACAAAATGTGGATTATCTTAATTATATTACTTTAACACGTGACTTTTGGAGAACATTTAAATACAGAAGTTTCCGTGAACTTCAGAATGGAATATTTCATTGTGTTTATCTTCGTTTTTTAAACAAGACCAGCAGTTCTTTAGAAATTAAAATTTAAGAAAATGTATCACTTTTTCTTAAAAAAAAAAAAAATCTCCACCGTTTCTGATTTTATTTAATTTTTTTCGCTTAGCCTCTGTAGTATAACATATCCATACGCATTCCACAGATTGAGAATCGCTGCCTTAAACGAGCTATTATAAATATAATTGAAATATTTTAAATGGAGAAGATGAAGATTTCATTAATATTTTACGTAGCATAAACACATGTATTCAAATGTAAGTGGCAAACGAAGGAAGCTATGATCATTAACGTAACGGGCGAATGGAAGTCAGATGACCATTCCTGTGTCTCCAGTCTTGACCAGCAACGAAAGCCGATATCCATTTGACAGAAAATTCGATGACTCCTAGGAAAGAGAAATAACCAGAGGAAAATTCTTCAACAATTGCAGGGATGAAATCTGGTTCCTGAAGTCCTAATTAAGCAAACTTTTTTGTTTCTCCTCCTACTTTGGTGATCGATCGTGTGGTTGTTCCTGGAATGATTAATATTAATTAATTAATTTATATTTGTTTAGGCATAATTGCAACAGAAGGAAATACGTGGAAAGAGCAAAGAAAATTCGTGTTGAAGGCTTTGAAAGAGTTTGGATTTGGCAAATTAAGCTTAGAAAAAGTCATCCAAGAAGAGGCCAAGGCACGTAAGAGCTTGTATTAAAATTTAAACAAAATTATAATTGTAAAAAAAAATATAACTGCCGTTAAAATAATAGTAATAATGTGCTTCATCGATTTTTATATTAATTAATGGAGGCAAATTTTATATTTTATTTTCGTATACTCATAAAAATATAAAATACAGTCCATCATTAAAAAGACATATTTAGGTTGATATAAAAAATATCGAGCAGATTCGTAAGATTAAAGAATGCATCTGGTAAAGCTGCATTAGCATACGTAATGTAGGATGCTGAATTGAAATGATCAAAGTTACGATAAGATAATGTAATCGAAATGGAAATTTAGAGGATGCTGTCAATCATGCAGCTCCCGATAAAAGCAGTGTGTCCAGGCTTAGGAGAAAGCAATTGGTTATTGTAGAAAATAACCAAAACAAATAGAATATAAAAGTATTAAAAAAAAATCCGACAAAAAGAACAAAATATAATTAAAATTTCAGGATGTTATACGAGTAACAACAGTTCTCATCTGAGTTATTTGTACCTGAAAACTTAGTTCACAATCATAGACTTTCAAATTCATCCAAAAGCTTTATCCTGCTAATACAAAAAAAAAAGCTATTCCGAAAAATTAAGGAAAGTTATAGCATAAGACATTTTGTATAATTTACCATTTCACAATAAATTTATAATAATACGTTTTCGTAATAAATTTATAAATTCGTATTCAGTATTACATTTTGTTATTTTCTATTTTAGTTTATAATGTTATTTTAGAACGTAATATATATATACTTTTATATTATATATATATAAGTTGCGATCAGGCCCAGAGGACCGCGCAATGCAACTGGAGGGTAGGCTCCAGTGTTCAGAACCTACGGGACAAAGTTGAAGACGGGGGGTCGGCCCGTCGCTCGCCCGCCTTTAACTCCCGAGAAAGAAACCCGGTACCCATTCTATAGAGGGCTGGGTAGACCCTAGGGCCCGTTTGGAGGAGAAAGAAGCGTGGGAAAATTCCCGTCACCTCCAACCCGGCACATCCAACCCTCAGCCAAGCGCCCTTACCCACTCGGCTACCGGGCCCACTATATATATATATATATTAGCTTTGTATTAACAATATGTACTGATTTGTAAATATATTAAAAAGAAAACAATTGACTAGAACCAGTATTAATTTACTTGTATTAAATTAACAAAATTATATCTCAAGTTAAACACCTATAAATGAACCCATAACAAGCATTACAGATCCATTGGGTCATTTGAGAAGTAGTCAATTCAGAACTATTAGATGAAACTGGGATCGGTAGGTCAGCCCAACACCCTCCCGCTTTAATCCCGGAGGAGATATCTGGTCCTCTTTTTACTGAGGGTTTGGTAAATCACAGGAAGTTCGCGTAGATCCTTCACCCCACAGACCAGCGCCTACACCATTGGCCCACTGACCTTACATTATATTTCATGTATCTCAATAAAATCCCATGTGTTTCCGTAAGCTGTATGTTTGTAATAATTTAAAACTAATTTTGTTTTGGGAGTTTAATATATATATTTGTTTAACAGTTTTCTCTTAAATATACATTTAAGATTATTATTATTGCATGCATGCATTTCTATTTAAATATACATTTTAAGTTTTTTTTTCTGTATATTATTGATTTAAATAAATAACTGTTTGTTTTGTCCAAATATTAATATAGAATTGAAAAACTTGTAAAAACAATAAACATTTGTTTATGCAAAGAGTATCTTTTAAGCAAAGGAAATTTAAAATAATAAAATTAACTAGTCGGCTACCCGTCGCTTCGCTCCGGAAGCCTCGCGTATGTAACGGAAAACAATTTGTTATTTATTAAAAAAACACACACACACAAATTACATCAAGTAAAATAAAACTAAAATTTTTTTAAAGTTTTTTTTTATTTTAATTTTTGATGTATATATTCTCTCAATTCACGACTGCTTTTAGAATCAGCGTGTGAATCATATAACTGTGATATATTTTTATTTTTTATAGAGATTAGAATGTAATCCTTGTGGTCTAATGCCTAAGACATCTAACTTCGGAGCAGAAGGTTGCATGTTGGATTCCAGTAGATAACTTGTAGAAATTATTTCTATTTTTGTAAATTACAATAATTGCACCAGACCGAAAGAGAAATAAAAGATTTTCGTAATATAGATACAATTTTCAGTCGCTTTTGAGCTACAAATAGTGAGCTTTCAGTATTCTACTTAATAGAAATAGTGCTTCTTTCTTTCTTGAGTCTCTTTTTTTTATTTCCATTGATACTTTACAGTGGTTTTTGAGTTAGAAATAGTGATTTTTTTGAGTAACGAATAGCGATTTTTCAGTATTCTACCTAATAGAAATAGTGATTATTTTTTTTCTGTTTTTTTTTTTATCCAATTCCAATTGATACTTTTCAGTGGTTTTTGAGTTACAAATAGTGAAAATTATCTATATCTATTAGCTAGGCCATCAGATTGTTCGATGTAGATATTTGAAGAAGAGATTTCAGATGGACGTTAGTTGATATAGATGATAAATGAAGATCATAGCTTGTATATGAAATTCTTCGCAAGAAATTGATTGTGAATATTCTTTAGAGTGAAGATAACCAAATTCTGTTGAATTGTGACTCAAAGACCTAAAGTTGTATGTGAGTTAAGACAACGTTTTCCAATTATATGGCAACTTTATTTAGAGTTTGTCCTTGAGCTTTATTGATAAATATCGCATAAGAAGGTCTGATCGGAAATTCTTTTCTTGTGAAAGTGAATGGAAGTAGATTACCGCATGGTTCCATAGACATCCTATGGATGGAAACAAAATCTCCTTTGTGAGTTCTGTTATAATTTCGGTTTCTATGAGATCATTATCGAATGAACAGCATTTAAGTTGAGTTCCATTGCAGTATGTAAACTTGGGATTGATGTTTCGCAACAATATTATTGGAGATCCAATCTTCAATGACAAACGATGTTGAGGAATTCTGCTGAGATTCAATGCCTTCAGACACTTGGGCATATAGAGATGTTCGTGTGATGGATTATCAGAAGTGTCAATTTTATTCGCACTTGTATTGTATGCTCTGTAGTCTCTCCTTGTATTCTTAGACTTATCATTCGATTGATGCTATCGACACTCTCGTTCATCTCGTTTATCCAATTCCAATTGATACTTTTCAGTGGTTTTTAAGTTACAAATACTGATTTCTCAGTATTCTACCTAATGACGTACTGCGTCTTTCTTTTTTGACTTTCTTTTTAATTACAATTGTTACTTTTCAGTCAAAGTCAGTTCAGTTTTGACAGATAAGTCAAAAAAGCAATATGAAGAGAGTTGTAGTTCCCATGGCCTAATGGATAAGATGTCTGACTTCGGATCAGAAGGTTGCAGGTTCGATTCCTGTCGCGGATGTTTCATTGAAAAAATTCTTTCTATTTTTCATTCTCACAGAAAACTGCGCCGGACAGACAGACAGACACACAGACAGACAGACAGACAGAGAAATAAAAGATTTTAGTAATATAGATTTGTTACAAATCAAATGTAATCAGTCAAAGTGAATTCAGTAAAATTTATTGAAATATAATTATATTTAAGTAAAGAATTTTTGTAAAATTTTGTTTAATCGCAACTTTTCACATAAATAAGGAGATTTAAGAAATTAATTTTTATGAAACTGGAGGATTCCTTTTATTTTGAAAATTCGCTTTTTACTTTAAAACAGGATGAGTTTGTTTTTTTCCCTCTTTTTCTGTTGATATATTGTAATGTCTGTCAAATTTCATATCTTAACAATTGCTTTTAAATGTATCTACTGCATTTGTAAATATTATTTAGCTCAAACAAGGTTTAACGTAAACGTTGTGTAAGATTAAAACAAATAAAAAATTACAATAGTGCACAAAAGTTTGCTTTCGCATCGTGAGCCATCATCGATGGGAATTTGGGAAAGGGCGCATTTCGTCCTTATTAGGACTCATCAACCAGATTTACCCTCCATGATAGGTTCAGCAAGATGCGAAAGGTTATGGATCCCTCTCCTGCTCCTGGGAGTGGGACCCCACAAAAGCAAACAAACAATACAAAAAACACTATAATCAAAGCAGTTTTAAATCCTTGACCTAATAAGTGTCAGGCTCAAAAGCATTTATTTCCAATAATATTTAGCATTTATTTCCATTTCTTAACCTCCTCCATTTTTCCCCTTAATATCTCACTCCATATCACAGTCTCTGTTTGGGAGATATAATTTGGAAAGTTTTTTTATTTATTTTACCAATTTTTAAACTATTACATGAACATTCTCTCTTCATCTCTTTCATTTTCCATACTGGTATATGTAACATTCAGTGAAATACAAGTATGTAGCTCAAAATAAGCTTAATGAAAAATTGCATGTTTATTGTAAAATCTTAAAAATGCTTCGAAAACTTTCTATTAAAATTCTTCATAGATAAAAAACAAACAAAAAGAATAATTTTTTAAGAATGTATCAATTACTGAATTGCTTCTCCCTTGGTTTAAATTTCAATTAGGAACAAAAAGTAGGAATATGCAATAATAATAATCTCTTATTGAAGTAGAGATTGCATATTGTTTACTCGCAATAAGGTTAATTTGTAATTTATTAATTTTCAAGAATGATGAACTTACGATTTTGAAAGAATCATTTACTTTTGAAAAGCTTAATTCCTCTTTTACTTCTAAAAATTGCTGTCAAACCAAAAACATTGAAGCATTTTTAAGCTTTGTTTTACACATGGATTTCTAAATAATTCAGGTAGGACTAGATATCATCGAAAACGCTATGACAATGAACACAAATTAGAAAATCCTCTTGAAGACTCACGAAGAGATTGGTAAGAATCTTGGGTATGGACTAATTTATCAACAAAAATGATGCAAAGCTGTTAATGTGACAGATCTGACAACAAGCAGAAATTTGATCTGGGCTATAGTTATTACTTACTAACAGTCGATCATATTGGTTGTGTAGATGAATGAACAGGTCTGAAGCCATTCCATAGTGGCTTCCAGAGGAAGGTATGAGGGAAGTGAGAAGGTAATTGGGAATCCTCCTCAATATCGTTCCCACGAAATTAAAAAGGAAGGAGACAAGACTCCTATCCCTCGGGTGGCGTTCGATGGAACCACTGAATAAGGAAGAAGAAGCCGTAGACCAAACGGTGCACCAGAGGAATGGCAAGGCGGCTGCATATCTTTCATGGACATTGTTATCCTTGGAAGACTCAACCCGATAAGTACGGATGAGGATGAGTGAGTGAGATTAATAAATCCAAAATTATCTACACACGAATAAATTACATATTTAGTTAAAACGAACAGCGTTATCTATCTGATTTGAATTATTATTATTATTAAATAATAATAATAATAGCTTGGAACTTCATAAGATTTCAATAACAGATCTGCAAAAAACATCATTACTAGACACTGCTTATATTTTGCGAAGATACTTGGACAATTCTTAGGTCTCTGGGTGAGACTTGAATTGCTCAATTAATCCAGTCAAAGATGTTGTCTTTGTACTGTGTCATATGTTATAATAATTAAACATTTAATAGAGAGGTAGAGGATTATTAAACATTTCTAGATTATGCCAAACACAAATACAAAAACTTAAGAGACTATTTCTTAAAATCTACAAAGGTTTATTTGAATTGCATTGCGTCCATTGACAATAACTACACTCCTCTAAATTTATATCAGATAAGAATGCCATATACTCTAGTTTCTCTTGGGGATACAATACATACCTGGAAAGGAAAAGGTTTACATGGGAAACACCCTGCAATGTTAAACTAAGAACAGGCGACTAAGAGTCTTTCGATACAATACTTAACGAGTGGCTACCTTCACCCAGAAACGGAAGGATTTATTAATGCCATTCAAGATCAGGTGATAAGCACAAAAATCTATCAGAAGTTTATTACCAAAATATCGGACGACGACTCTTGCCGAAAATGCCATTCAGCTTCGGAAACTATAGATCACATAATTGGAGGCTGCCCGATGCTGGCAAATTCATATTATTTGAATCGACACAACCAATTTGCTAAAATTATTCACCAGCAATTAGCTCTCAAATTTGGAATTTTAACTTCTGCCCCGCCATACTATAAGTACAAGCCGGATCCTGTTCTTGAAACGGAACGGTATCTCCTCTACTGGGATAAACCGATTGTTACTGACAATGCTGTTGACTTCAATCGTCCGGATATTGTTTTGGTTGATAAAGTGGAGAAACAAACTTCAATAGTTGACATTTCTGTCCCACTGTCCCAAAACATTTCCAAAACTGAAATTGAAAAATGTACAAAATATGAAAATCTGGCGATTGAAATACCGCGAATATGGAAGCAGCAACGAATTCAAACAGTACCATTGGTGATATCGGCGACCGGAAGTGTTTCAAAGCATTTTATTGATAATTTAGAAAAAATTGGGATGCAACAATTCTACAACAGATGGCTTGAGATGAATTTCTCCGCCTACAAGGCTTCCGGACTTTGTCTGAGATAAACACATGTATAATAATAATAATAATAATAATAATAATAATAATAATAATAATAATATCTACTTCTATACTGTTTTGTAAATTAAACTTTTTCTATCTTTAAACTAAAAATTTCAATTCTTATTCATACTTTAGGCTGCATTGGCATTAATACAAGATGCAGGGCCATCACTTGACTGGAATCTGCTACTATCTCGAATGTCCATGAATGTCATATGTCATATTTTGTTTGGAAATCGATTCGATTATGAAGACGAGAAGTTTGTGAAATTAACTAGATTAGTAGATGAACTCAACAGAAATTTCAGTATCACCAATTACAGCGTTACCATACCTTTCCTCAGGTAAGTAAAACTATAGAAAATCTAAAACAATGGTTCTGTCGCATGGTTATTAATTGCTTAAAAAAAGTCTAAAAATTAAATAATGTTTGTCGAATTGTAACTTAAACAAGGTTTAAATTTTTAATATTCAGTAGAAGCACTAAGTAAACGGTTAATATTTATTAATATCTCTGTTGAAATGTAACTTTGCATTAAAGTATATACTGTAATATCATTAATATAAAATAATAATAAACAGAAAAAAATATATTGGGCCAACTTACCCAAATCTCTAATATTTTGGTAAACAAGTTTTCTTTTTACTGTCAATCTAGATTTTTTACCAAATCATGGAAAGAATTTAAAAAACAGAAAGAGGCTCTGTATTCCTATGTCGAAGATATTATTGTATCCCATGAAGAATCTTTTGACGCCAGTAACCCTCGAGATTTAATAGATATTTATCTGCAAAAATTCCATGAAATTGCTGCACTTGATCCTGGAACTACTCTTACTGATCTGTATGATGATTTTTACGAACGAGTGGCAAAAGGCTGTTTTCATGAAAAAAAATCATTTCACATTTTTACAAGTAACAGTATTTATTTATTTATTTATTTATTTTTATTTTTTTCCAAGTAAAGTTGGATTATTATTTTGCATCCAAGTTTGTTAATGAAAATAAGCGTAAACAGTGTTTTCATTACAAATTTCTTATGTATTGTTATTAAAAAATTAACCAGTTTTTGTATATATTACTTGTTTAAAAACTTCTTTCTTGGTATCTTTTTAAACTTCAGAAATATTATAATAAATTTATAATTAAATTTAGTGATATTCACTTTAATACAGTATATCATTTCAGATTAATTTTATATGAATTCTTCTGAAAAGGAGAACCTGCACTTTTAGCCTAATTTTAAATAAATAAAGAAATCATAGAAATTATAAAATGAAATTTAATTTTATTAGTACGAATTCTGATTTTAATTGAACATGTGCAATTTTTTAAGGATTTTTTTTCATCTTCTCAATTAAGAATGTTTGTAATTAATACTGTAAAATGGGCTACTAATTATTTTAGGGCAACATCTGAGGGCAAATCTGACTCTTTTACTGGTTGCTGGCTCAGATACAATTTCCGCATCAATGGTATGGGCTCTAACATTAATGGAGAGATATCCAGATATTCAAACTAAAGTTCAAGAGGAGTTGGACAGGGTAGTTGGAAGATCTAGGTTACCATCGTGGACTGATAGGAAGTCATTGCCATTCACCGAAGCCACTTTACTTGAAATGCAAAGAGTGGCAACCATTCTTCCGGTTGTAGAGATGCACTCCAATATAGGTAAATAAATAAATAACTGCAATTTTGTAACATATATGCAACAAGATGAAAGAAAGTAGTATTATATAATTATACAAATATCTTGAATAATTAGATAATATGTATTTCAGTCAGTTGTAAATAAGCGAACAGAAACATGGGTAGAGCTATACTTACAATAAATATGTTTCCATAAATTATTTACTGTAAGTAGGCCTATAGCTCTGACGATACTAAACTGCAAATGTGAACGACATGATTAGCTCCCAGTAAAAAGGTATGCTTTGACTGTATAAGTTATTAAATGAGTTCTGCTCACGAGAAAAATAGAAAAACTATATTAACGATTGTATTTGAAGGCACTTTACTTGAAATAATTACACTGTCCGGCCACTTTATTAGGTACACCCCTGCTGTGTGCACAAACGCTTTCTCTCTCAACAACTCTTCAAGCCGGTGCGAACAGTGTCATGGTGCGGGGGATGTTTTTCTGGCACACCTTCGGTCCATTGATACCTCTGGAGGCACCTCAGGAAGCTAGAGCGTACCTAAACATCTTCTTCAATACTTCTTCTTCAATTCCCATCTGCTTCTTAACATATTTGTAAAATAAATACTTTTGCAACGCCTCTTACTGTATTAAAACATATTTAATACGAATTTTTGGAAGATAATTCCTTTCTTCCATTTTCAAGTTTTTTTGATGATAACAATACATTTTCAGGTGATGTCATTCAATTACACATCTTAGATTACCGCCCTTAAATGCTACAAACATTTATTATTTCAATTAACATTAGTCACAATTTTTTGAACTCTTCAATTATTACGCCTTTTTTGTTTTTGTTCATACAATTCCTTACCATTTCATTAGCTAAGTATACAAAAACATTCTCTACCTCTAAGCCTTTACTTAACTGTTAAAATTTATATTTCTTGTGTATATTATAATAGTCCAGTCAATCCGTCCGAAAAAAGGGGTTTGCTTTGCGTAAGATCGGGTAGTTTTGATTTTTGGATATATTGTGAGTGTTGGGCTTATATCAAAAAATCCAAGTTTACGACCTCCTCGCGCGACTGCGCGCCACATGGTAGCAACAATACAACAGCATTTTTGACTTTCGCTATGTTTTTCCACAGTATCTCCTGAACGGTTGACTTTACAGAAATAATATCCTTTCCAAATGAAAAGTAGAGTAAATTTGTCACAGTTTGAGCCAAAAATCAGTTCTATAGCTACAATACTGACCGAGATACAGCTTCCCAAAAATCACGATTTTCTACAAAATTTATGAAAATTGTGATTGTTCGGCAATTTTTGTTGAATATCATCGACAAACGTCATAAGGAACAAATTTAAAAACTAGAAAATTTGCTATAAAGAAAGCACAATCGGGTATTTCTACGACATATAGTAAAGGATATACAGTTGTTCAACGAAAGGGTATAAAAAGTTTGACATCAAAAAATAGTCCAGGAAAATGATACATTTTGGTATGCAAAACGTCGGGTAGTTTTGATTTTTGAATATGTTGTTAGTGTTGGGCTTATACCGTAAAATCCAAGTTTTCGACTTCTGTGCGCCACAGCGTCATAAGAACAAAACATCAAAATTTTGGACCTTTTCAATGTTTTTACACAAAATCTCCTGAACGGTTTGTTTCACAGAAAATATTAGCCTTCTCAAATTGAAAGTAGAATAAATTTGTCTCAGTTTGAGCCCAAAATCAGCTCTGTAGCTGCAGTAGTGACTGCAACACAGGCTTCCCAAACATCAGGATTTTCTCAAAAGTGTATGAAAATTGTGATTGTTCGGCAATTTTTGTGGAATATCGCCGAAACCAATAAATAGAGCAAACGTCATAAGGAACAAATTTAAAGGCTTAGAAATTTGCTATAAAGAAAGCACAAGCGGATGTTTCTACGACATATAGTAAAGAATATACAGTTGCTCAACGAAATGGTTTAAACTCATAAAACAATAGGCGAAACAAATGTACGAAGTATGCCCAGGAAAACCTGGGCATATTTGGTAGACATAAATCATAGAAAATATGATATTTAACGTTGTTGTCTCTTTGGCGGGCGAGGACGGATATCTGAAAGCCAGGCTAAGGCATGCGAAACTTTTATGATTACTTTATATGGAAGTACCCCAGAACCTCTGCATGTGATCTCAATCACTTGCGCTACACGCTCTTTACCAAATCAGCAACGAAAGCTAGGTCCAGTCTCGCACGTTTACTCCCAACCGTAGATGCAGCACATTTTCATGTCTTACGATTTTACCTTCAGATACTGCAGTGGTTAGGACATGCGAATGCTTGAGTGGGGCTGGGTACCTACCCGATTCGGCCTTTCCCCCCGCAAAATGGAAAAGGATGCAGCTCCTGAATCCCTCTTTAAAATGATATCTTGCAACCCGAAAGAAAGGGTGCAAGAATGCTTGTGGTTGCCGGTAAGCAGGTCTTATATGTTCTACTCTGTGCACTTGTTCTCTGGAAGAAGCTTGCGAAAACGTATCAGACATCATTCTACTTGAGGACAGCAGTGAAGATGAAGACGACTCGTCATCGTCAATAACTAACTTTCCTTACGACGTTATAGACAATTTACAACTTCAACTGGATGAAGAGGGCAGGGAGCAGCAGACAGGGCTTGAATATGTCCGTCCTGGCCCGCCAAAGAGACAAAAACGTTAAATACCATATATTCTATGGTTTATGCCTACCAAATACTGCCCAGATTTTCCTGGGCAAACTTCGTACATTTGTTTCGCCTATTGTTTTATGATGTCAAACTGTTTAAACCCTTTCGCTGAACAACTGTATATTCTTTACTATATGTCATAGAAACATCCGCTTGTGCTTTCTTTATAGCAAATTTCCTAGTCTTTAAATATGTTCCTTATGACGTTTGCGCTATTTCATTGGTTTCGGTGATATTCAACAAAAATTGCCGAACAATCACAATTTTCATAAATTTTGTAGATAATCGTGATTTTTGGGAAGCCTGTATCTCGGTCAGTATTGCAGCTACACAGCTGGTTGGGCTCAAACTGTGACAAATTTACTCTACTCTACATTTGGAAAGGATATTATTTTCTGTAAAGCCAACAGTTCAGGAGATATTGTGGAAAAACATAGCGAAGGTCAAAAATTTTGTTGTTTTGTTGCTACGACGTGTCGCGCCGTGGCGCGCGGAGATCGAAAACTTGGATTTTATGATATAAGCCCAACGCTCACGACATATCCAAAAATCAGAACTACCCGACCTTTTGCATACCAAAATGTACCATTTTATTGGACTATAATCAGACTTTCCAATAACTTCCTTGTTTTACCATCTTTTTCTAACATCAAAATTTTGACTTTTTCCTTAATACAACGCCCTTTTTTATAACAATGATCTGCTTACGCTTTAGCTCTTTCTTACAGTGATGTTCTAAAATATATCCTAACAAGTATGTAAGGCTTAAATGGAGTCTTAGAACAGTAAGATAGGCAGTAAGCGCAATTGGTTTTTATCAATTATAAAAGCAAAAATAAAAATTTAATGATTTTAGTTTTTCAGTACACAGTGTAATTATTTGTTTTATGCGTGTGGATTTTGCTTCAATATTGGATAAAGCTAATTAAAAAGCAGTCTTTTTATATTTACATACGGAGGCTAATAAAAAAAGGTTAATTGATATTTCCTCAGACATTATTTATGCACGTAAATAACATTATATTAAAACCATCAATAATTTAAAAAAAGCTGATGTAAATGGAATTTACTAAAATTACTTGTTAAATAAAAAAGTTTTCTTATTTTAATTATTTCCAACTGCATCATCCTTTATTTATTTATTTACTTATTATTGGGTAGATAACGTTGATTACTGAAGTATTTAATAACAAAGTGGTTTTCGTTAATATAAAAGGCAATATTTATTTATAGCCTTAAATCATCTTTATGAGGATTTATTTATATAATTTAAGTTGTTCCTGTTAGAGTTTATTTCAGATTTTACATGTTCTCTTTTACTTATTTAATTATTTTTGGAATTAGAGGAAACTGAGCTGGACGGTTATTTGATTCCAAAACGAACCCACGTTTTGGTGAATGTCTGGCAAGTTCATAATGATCCTAAACTTTGGAAAACACCAAACAAATTTGATCCATCTCGCTTTTTGGATAAGAATGGAAATGTTGTAAAACCAGAATATCTCATCCCATTCTCCACAGGTAAGTCATAATGGTTTTGAATTTTGTTTGCAATCTAAGAAAAATGATTATTTATTATCAGAAGAAATCATTATTCAACATGCCCTTTACCTTTATCAAATTTTTTCAACTGATGACAAAACTAAACTAAACAGAATAATTGAATTTTTGAATTTAATAATAATTTTTTTTTCCTCAGTTCCAACCAAATTTCAATCAAATTTTTGCTAACTTGGATCAGAATGTTTGGGGTCTCAAATTAAAATGTTAATAATCTTGATAATAATATTTCATTTTCAGATTTCCAACTTTGTGAGCTGCATTGCAAATATATCTTCGCAAATGATTATTATTATTATTATATTGAATACGGTAGATGACTTATGAACTTCGCATGAGTTTATCAGAATCGCATTGCTATTGTAAGCAAAACTTATTTTTGATGCAGGAAAGACAGTGGCATTTCTAAAAATTAGGAAAATAATAATAATAATAAAATATCTCTACAAAAATGAAGTAACAAAAAGACTCATAAATTAATGAAAAACCCTAAAATTAAAATTAATATATTATTAAAATTGATTTTCTTTATAAATTGAGAGCGCAATACTAACAGGAATCATAACATCTAACTATTCGAACTAGCCAATATGTACTGAAGATGTCAGTGGAAAATTCAGCACAAGAAACAGCTGTTTTATTAATTGCATTTGTTAGTCGAGAAAAGTGGACTAATTTATATTTTCATTTATGCCTGGCCATTTAAAATATCTATTATCAGTTCCAATATTTTCTTTTATCATGTCATCATGTACGGCAATCTTATAGAGGGTTTGCAAGTAGGGCTGAAGCTAGGAGATTTCTACTTAAATATTCCACACTTATCTATATTCTACTGCTGTTGAATGAATCTATGGAGGGAAGAGTCTTTATCTAATCAACCGAATTACACTTAACTACATTCAGAGTAACTTAAAAATATTAGTTATAAGTAACGGATTATTTTGTTTTAACGCCATATGGTGTAGTTTACGAAGAACCTAGTGGCATCCTTAGCGGTCGTTCCATCGAAGAATGGAATTGGTAAAATAGAAAATACCGGATAGGAATACGAATCCATCCAACGTTTCTGATATTCGAACATGTGAACGGACTACTGTCTAATATTAGTTTTGCTTTAAGGAAGGTTTATACTTTCTTGCACTTTATGTTTTTATTGTAACTATCATGATAAAATTTAACAAAAGTTAAAATCATGTCTATCTAAAACATTTAACTTTTTTCTAATGCATGGATTATAACATTCTAATTTAGTTTTTATTTTCGTAATAGGCAATCGTATTTGTTTGGGCGAGCCAATGGCAAGAATGGAGATTTTTGTGTTTTTCTGCGCCATTTTGCAGAATTACAGTGTTTCGAAATCAGAGCAATACAAGTCATCAGTCTCTGATTCTTCAGTTAAAAAACTAAGTGTTGATGGACTGACAGCAGTTCTTCGAAAATGAAAGATACTCATGAAATTCAACTTTTTATTGATAATTGCTCAATTTTTTTTTTATTCTTTATACTTTCTTTAATTAAAATTTTAAATAAAATACAATGTTAAATTATTCCCATATTTTTGGAAACATCAAGTAGAGTTGTAAATAGTTTTCCTATAGAATAGTTAATTAACATTGATGGTTCCATTGATTGTTATAGCATGTAGCAATTTTAGAGAGTTTCACAACAAATCTTGGCACGCCTTGTCTTTTCTATATTTATACTGATAATTTCTCTGTGAAATCTTACTTATATTTTTAGAAAAGTGATGTAAATATATTGTGATAATTCTTCTAATAATAAAACAAAACATAATCTTATGAATATGTATTCAATAAATGATTTAAGGGTCATTGAAAACACTTAACTAAGATTTTTGTTTTTCTTTTTTTATATTGATTCCATACATATTAAATGTCATAAACAATACTCGTTTGTTTTCACTATATATAAACGCAGTAAAAACAAGATGCAGGAACATACAGCACAGCATTAAGGAGTTGTGGATGCTGTAATCAAAATCGGTACAGTTAAGTTCGAAAACAGTTATTTAGAAAAATGGAAATTGTCGCATAGGTAGGCAGGTGTATCTCACTGGAGCCCATTCTGGCATAAGAAGGGCGCTGGAGGTAAGGCTCCGAACATTTCATCTCATCGGGAATGAGATGAGCTCGGATGGTCAGCCCAACGCTCGCCCGCCTATACCCCCCGGAAAGAAACCCGATACCATTCTACAGAGGGCTGAGTTAGCCCTATCATCCGTTTGGAGAGGAATTTAAAAATCTGTGGTCGGGATTTGAACCCGCTTCCTTTACCCTCATTCAATCGCCTTACCACTTGCTTACAGGATCCTTTGCCGCGTACAAAACAATTTTAATATTTACTTCGGAATTAAAACAAGTGTGAGATCTTAGAAGCTGAGTTCGGAATTGTCAGCTACAGTTGATAGTGGAAGTGGACAGTTATACCTGATGATGTCAAGTTGAGTCAAACAGCAAAGGGAATATTCGGACTTTACGGTCGAACGCCTATCGAATATAATGGAAGCTAACCGAATAAAAATATATTTTTGTAGTAAGTTTCATGTAAGTTGATACTGAAGGATTATTACAATTAATAATTCTTCTGTCCTGCAGGATTCATCAATTAACGAAAGTTTTCATTAAAATCAAAATTACGGCATTGAGATATAATAGTAATTATTATTATGTATATAAAATTGAAAGATAAAATTAAGTATCTAATTGTAAAATTTTCAATAATTTCAATCTTTCACTTTCAATGAAAAATTAAATGTTAGATCATCTCTAAACGCTTGAATTGTTTGATTAAAAACTTGTCCTGATCAGATTGGATCTGTAAGAAAGTTCAACACCATCGAAGTTGAAAAGATGATCAAAATCTTATGTTACTACTTTTATTGATTTGTTTTTAATGGCAACTTTTGGAGAACCAAGTCAATTACACGAATGAAAATATAGGTAAGAGTCGTTGAATCATAGTTGGCAGTGATTCAACTCAGGTATATTAATCTGTTATTTTTCATAAACGAAACAATAGTTCGATCTCTGAAAAGAAACGATAACGGATCGATGGACAGTCAATGCCAGCAATAACGTTTTTTTTGGCAATTTCGAACTCTGCGAAAAGGAAGGAGGATTTAAAACTTTTGGAACTTTTTTGATAATTTCTAAATAAACTTTGTTATACATGAAACATATTTTTCTTTACTATCACTATGAATTACATACAACTGCAACGGTATTGGCGGAAGTCTAGCGTTCTTCTAAACATAAAAGATGACTTGTTTAAACTATAAAGATGATTATTGTTAATGTCATTATTGACCGTTAAGTATGTGAGAGACTTGAATATTGTTATTTTTATTGCGAAATCGAAAACTTGAGAAAGAACGATGATAAACTTCTGCGAAATATCGTTGTAGTGTATGAAATTTGTAAGGAATTCATAGAGATATTAAAGAAGAAATATGTTTAATTTCGGATGTGTTTCATTTACTGTTATCATTGTCATCGGTTTTATTATTAATTATTATTATTATTATTATTAATAATAATAATAATAGTAGTAGTAGTAGACTAATAGTAGTAGTATTTAAACTAATATGACTTCACTTAGAAGCAGAGCTGAAGTTATAATGATTTACTGACTCATAACTATGGAAACTAAGTTTTACTTATAAGGAATGCAAAACAAAAATATTAATAATTACATTAGGAACAATGGTTCACATATGCAAAACACAACTTTTGTCACATGGGCAAATTGAACGGAATATTATCTTAAACATTGATACAACTCTTAAATCTGTTATGTTAAGCTACAACTATTCGTTTGCTCTGGCAGGCAAATCTAACGATTTAAACAACTTATAATTCAGATTAACGAAACCAGCAATTTAGTAATTACAATTGTTTAGCATAACCAGCGTTTACCTCAATACATATCAATGCTTAATACTTTAATAATTTAATAACAAATGAATACAATTGACTGCTACTTTTGCCGTAATCTGCACGACGTGACGCATTTACGCTTTATCAGTGTCAGTACTTAAATTAAGTTCAACTTGAAACACTTCTGATTTGTTCGTTGACAATTTGGATGAGAAATAAAACAGTTCTATCCTGCCTTATACAACTTTCAGACACGGAAATTCGCAGGAGATTTCACCAACACGCCTAACTCAGAAATGGATTTGTCCAAACTCGAGTAATGCGTTTTCGCTACCGGGAAAACCCGTAATGCCTTTATTGAATAAACAATTAAATTCAAAAATTCTATTCCTCGGTAATAAATAAATTGCGGTCGATGAAAACCTTCACCAAACTTCGTCTCGACTCGGTGATTTTGCCTTTTCGACTACGAGAGTCCATTCTGCCGTGTGACTTGATTCGACAATCTTCGAACCGTTGCTAGTAAGATTCTGCGTCACCACAAGATGACGGAGAAACACCATTCCGTCATCATAAACTTCGTGCCGAATTCCAATCAATCGCAGCTGCGTCAACTCAAGCACGATTTCAAATTTCGAGGTCTTATATCCTATCTTGGACGGTGCCACCTATCGGCAAACAACTGCAATAGTAGCGTCTTACATTCTCATTAATATTCACTTTCGATAATCAAACAGGGAAAAAAAAAAAACAATTATATAACTTTCAAATTCCTACAGTATTGTTTCAAGCAATGGAGTAAAAACAATAACAAATGCTACGCTGATCGATAATTACTGTATTCACTTTATACTTGTATAAAAGTTTCGTCTGAATATACAGTGTAAAGGGAGGTATTGTCGAAATTAACTAAAACCTTTTTTTTTTTTTTTAAGCCAGTTAAACTGTTTCCAATTGACTTTGCTGAAATGTCTAAATCTGGTTTGAAATCCGGGATAATTCTTTTTTTCGATCTTGTTTGGCTGCTCCATCTTCTATTTCTCTCCTTCCGGCTGCCCAAGGTCAATTGCACGTTTTAGAATTTATACCTAACTTGTAAGGTCTCTAAGTAGTAGTGTGTATCGATTGCCCTATAAAATAATAATACTAATACTAATAATAATAATAATAATAATAACACCGAACTCGAAGCACTACAACGCGCAACACGCACTACATTCACGAAACACAACATGCACCACCCCAAGTCCGCTACGGAAAGGATGACTCTTCCCCGCAAGGAGGGAGGCCGAGGACTCATCAACCTCATCACCCTACACGAAAAACAAGTATATACACTTAGGGAACATTTCCACCAAAGAGCAGAAGACTCCTCACTTCACTCAGCCATTGTCAAGGCTGACACACACCTCACACCCCTGAACCTCGAAAACTCTTCTCCAACACTCACCACCCCTGACACCCACACTCAGCAGCTGCGAATCATGGGCTCGTAAGGAACTCCATGGCAGACATCATCACGAACTCAGCCAGCCTCATGTCGACATGGAAGCGTCGAACAGATGGCTGACGAGTGGTGAGCTGTTTGGGGAGACCGAAGGGTTCATGATCGCAATACAGGACCAAGTCATCTCCACACGCAACTACAAGAAACACATTCTACACGATGCAAACACACATGACGACAAATGCAGGAAATGCCACACCACGCATGAGACGATCGACCCCGTAATATCAGGCTGTCCCCTTCTCTCTCAAACAGACTACCTCCACCGACACAATCAGGTAGCATCGATCGTTCATCAACAACTAGCACACAAACATTCACTTATTAAGAGCACGGTCCCGTACTACAAGTACATACCACAAAGCGTATTAGAATCACCCTCATATAAACTATACTGGGACCGCCCCATTCACACAGACAAAACCATACATCACAACAGACCAGACATCACACTTGTTGATAAGGTCAACAAACAGACCTATCTAATTGATATTGCAGTGCCTATCAGCAAGAACATGCAGAAAACTCACGCAGACAAGATCAGTAAATACACTGATCTAGCACACGAGCTCCAGAAGCAGTGGAGGCAGGATCGAGTACGTGTTGTACCCATCGTTCTGTCTGCCACTGGTCTGGTGCCTCACACATTGCACCACAGTCTCAGCACTCTAGGACTTCACAAAAACACTTATGGACAACTGCAGAAGGCTGTGGTACTCAACACTACACGCATAGTTAGGAAATTTATGGACACAAGCACACATCCCTAATCATTCTTGCACACATCTTTACACTTGGCAGTATGTGCTTTGGTCCTTGACCCGCCATATTGTTTTTGCTGGGGAAACCCAAGGTTTGGAACATACAAACATAATAATAATAATCGCCACGAACTCAGCCAGCCTCATGTCGATATGGAAGCATCGAACAATTGGCTGACAAGTGGCGAGCTGTTTGGGGAGACCGAAGGGTTAATGATCGCGATACAGGACCAAGTCATCCCCACACTCAACTACAAGAAACATATTCTACACGACGCAAACACACACGACGACAGATGCAGGAAATGCCACACTACACATGAGACGATCGACCACATAATATCAGGCTGTACCTTTCTCTCCCAAACAGATTACCTCCACCGACACAATCAGGTAGCGTCGATTGTTCATCAACAGCTAGCACATAAACACTCACTTATTAAGAACACGGTCCCGTAATTCAAGTACATACCACAACGCGTATTAGAGTCATCCTCACATAAGCTGTACTGGGATCGGCCCATTCACACAGACAAAACTATACATCACAACAGACCTGACATCACACTTGTTGATAAGGTCAACAAACAGACCTATCTCATTGATATTGCAGTGCCTATCAGCATGAACATGCAGAAAACTCACGCAGACAAGATCAGTAAATACACCGATCTAGCACACGAGCTCCAGAAGCAGTGGAGGCAGGACCGAGTACATGTTGTACCCATCGTTCTGTCTGCCACTGGTCTGGTGCCTAACACGTTGCACCACAGTCTCAGCACACTAGGACTTCACAAAAACACTTTTGCACAACTGCAGAAGGCTGTGTGGTACTCAACACAACACACATAGTTAGGAAATTTATGGACACAACCATACATCCCTTATCATTCTTGCACACGTCTTTACACTTGGCAATACGTGCTTTGGTCCTTGACCCGCCATATTGTTTTTACTGGGGAAACCCAAGGTTTGAAACATACAAACATAATAATAATACTTTTTTTTTAATAATACCAGGGGCATGTGACGCTGCTGTCGGCTATGCATATGAAGCTACACCGCACACATCACGTGTTGCTAGGAATGCGATTGCATAGTGCATCCCTAACGATCGTGTAATAAGCAAGCATTATCCTTATGCATGGCAGGCACCATCCCCTGACATCTATCCTTGTACATTTTGGCTCTCGGTTTATCTCAAGGATAGGGTTTATCGAGGTAGGGTGCACACGCTACAGGACTTGAAAAACGCCATAAGTCTTGAATGCGGGCGTCTGCATGATGAATTGCTCCGAAATGTTGAAGAGCACGGTACGCATCGAAATCAAATGGTCTCTGAGGATAGAGGACACATTGAACATCTTCTGTGACCAACTGTTCTGTTCCACAATTCCGAATTCGAACGAGCAACCAAAAACAAGATACTGCATAGCAGACAGCAGCCCCACAGGCCCCCTGGTGGTGACTATGTAAACTAGGAACTTTTTTCTCATGAATGCACTCCCCATGACCCATAAGCCTACAATCCAAAGTTTGAGATCGATGAGCCTAATATTTATCAACTTACGGCGCTTCAAACATCTCACATTATTTCCTGGACACCTGGTACTTAAGCAGACTTTTTAATAGTACAATGGAGTAGAAAGTTTTCAGTACGGGAATTTAGAATCTTTACTTAATGAATAAATAAATTTAGAAATTCTTCAAATCAACATTCGCCTTTTTTTTTTCCCCTGTGATTCATTGCATAATCTATTAAATCAAATAATCTATTTCATGTTTCACAAATATCTTGCAGAATTTTACTGCTTTGTGTTCTGCCGCAAACAAAGTAGTCTCAGTTTAAAGCTTACAAAAGCGCTTTGATCCGGAGATTTAAGATGCCCTGAAAGTTTTGCTTATATTTTTATCAATCAGTGAAATATCAGTATATTTTTTCTATATTTTAAATTGTGAAATGGAATCTGAATTTGTTTTCCACCAATCACAGCATAGGAAATTTTTGTAAGAGTTTCGCTTTACAAATAAGTAATTTTATAGTAATTGATTTAAATTCTATGTTCTATTGTTTTGTTTTCTTTTTTTATGTGGCACTTCGTCATATTAATTCACAAAATGAACTAGCTGAAGCTTCAGCAATAAACCAGCTCTACGATAAGAATTTTGATAGATTTTAGAGATCATTTCGAAATATCAGTCATTTGAGGACTGTTTCTTTGTATATAATGATTTTTTTTTTGAGAATTTACTATAAAATTATCGTAAATGATATTCCTAACTGATTCAGATAAACCATATATGAAATGATCTGTACCTTTATCTGTCATCGGATTAAGCTGCGAATAGCTCTAAACAGACTCCCATATCTTATCAGAGATTACAATCGATTACCATAGCAATCAGCTTGGCAAAACAGGTAAAAGGGAAGTATCTTAAATAAAATAAGACACTATTATTTAAACAACAGTAAGGCTGTTAAACGACTAGTGACTCAATGTTGATAGGTACTTACAGTGTATCAGGCATGTAAGATTTCAAATCTAAAAACAAATATCTATAAAGATGTTACTAAAAGTTGAATTAAGATATTCTGTCCAATCAAAGATATTTCACGGCTAAAACATTGGCTTTGTAAGTATTTTAACAAGTGCGTGGGTAAAGCTTTTGTGGAATGAAATTTGAACCAACTTTTCTGAAATGCACAAATTAAAAAATGCAGAATGGTTATTATTGAAGTGACCCTATTCTCAGCTGTCTGGAGCGGGGTCTAATCAACATATCTCAAGGAAAATTGTTATATATGCTAATTAGACCATGGGAAAGTGATTTCCTATGAAAAAAAATGGATCAAAACTTCATCGCTAGGATGGCATGTATGCTAGTAAAAGCATTATGGTAAAAGCATTTGTTGGGTATAAAATGTCAACAGTCATTACAGTAATCCATTATAAAGGATTCCCGTTGCCTTGGGGAAGAAAGACTTTGCGCTGCTTGTAAAGTTATTTTATAGGGCCATGTCTAAAAAGAAATGATTAAGAAATTTGAAGAAACCGGAGATTGTTCCATTTCAGACTATGTTTACAGCACCGTATTGTCGCCAGGTGGCGAAACTTTGAACCACTTTTTTTTCTCCATGGGAAATCGCGTCGTCTTGATCTAATTATCATATCTACCAATTTTCCTTGAGATATGTTGATTAGAACCCGCTCCAGAGAGCTGAGAGTTGGGTCACTTTAATTATAACCTCCCTGTATCCAGATTTTATTTTTTTTTATTTTATTAATGTTTCAGTCTTATTAGCATACTATATATGGTATCAAATGACTAATGCAACTCAACGCAAATGCTCTTCTGCAGCATCAAATATGCAAATTAGAGATATCTTTAAAACTGCTTGCAATACGCTGTCTTTCTTTCGTGATTTAGCGTCACTGCGATTGCTGTAGCTTGTAATTTTTGTTCCATGTCTTCACGATGTCATTTGAATTTCACAGGTTGGAAGCTATTGGAAGGACATAAGGAACTCATGCATGGGTTGCAAGATTAACTATTTCATCCCACCCAAAACATTTCATTTAAAATACGTTGCCAAGACGCTCATAACGTTTTCACTGTTAAAAAGTTATCAGATCTCATGTAGAGCCAAGCCCCTCACTATACATGCCTAACTCTAAAAACCCTACTATCTTGGTCAAAAAGTGTGCCTTGGCATACTCCATATCCTTTACATAACTCCATGGGATTGTCTGTGTGACAGCCACGAAACGGCCAAGCCATACTTTTTGACCAAGATAGTAGGGTTTTAGAGTTAGGGCTTGTAGAGTTAGGCTTGGCTCTTAGAGTTAGGGGCTTGGCTCTACATGAGATCTCATATCTTTTTAACAGTGAAAGCGTTATGAGCATGTGAGTCTTGGCAACTTATTTTACATGAAATGCTTTGGATGGGATTTAAATTAGAAGGGAAACCAAGAATGATGAATTTTGGTGTACAAGTGAATTCCAATTGGAGGAAGAAAATGAATAATAATAATATTTTTTTAACAAACTCCGGTATACCTGAAGGTGAATAATAATTAAGATTGATCTCATTTTATTTATGATTTAAACTCTTTCATTTTTCTATTTTCTTTGATAAATGATAAAAGTTGAATTTGATAAGAAGGTACGTAAAAGAAAAAAAGAAGTAAAGAAGAAAAATATTTCTCCTAAGTAACTGTAACGCTATTGTACACTGGATTTTACAAGAAAAGAAAGTTACAGCAAGCAACGGGGAGTAAACATTTAATTATATTGACCCGGAACAATCACAATACACAGTTATCAAAACAATTTTCTAATAAACAAAGTATCATCTCATCGCAATGTGAGTCACTTCTCCAAACATTTGTGACATGGAAAAAGAATGAAAGAAAGGGGTTGGAGCGCTTATCATTGTATCCGAAAAAGAAAGGTAATTCAGCACTTTGGATACTTTTTTTTGGTTGGAGAGACATTATACACGTATATACTGAATATACCGTATTGTCCGGCGTATAAGACGACTTTTTAAACCAGGAAAATCTTCTCAAAAGTCGGGGGTCGTCTATAAGCCGGGTGCTGAAACTTCCGAGCCGGACTGGAGAATCTGCGGTCGCCGCAAATGGTGGGGGAAGCTAAAAAACGGCCGCGGCCGCATCCCGTATGCGGCAACCGTATGAAAGCAGCAAGGACGGCGCTGTACAAGTACGGTAGAAGAAACTCCACTCACCAGGATTCGTGGAAGGAAGTGATTTAACCCGGTCCCGATGACGAGGTGAGGGTGCGCCTGACCGGGAAGGTGTAAGTGAAGGGCGGAGCAAGCTGCAGGCGTCCGGGACGCCCGGGGTATGTAAAAAAGAGATAGAGCGGGGACAGAGTAAACAAGACTAGTTAAGAAATACTATGATTTTAGTGAAATTCTAAAAAAATGTAGCATTAAAAAAAATGCACCAGAATAAACAAAGCTACAGTTCCTTGGAGACAGGGAGAGCTGACCAATCCAAGCAGGCGTTGTATACAACAACCAGCCAATTGCCGGTAAGGTACATCGCTTTTAAAGGAAAAGTTTAATCCACTTGCACTGTTTTATGTTTACATGTTTGATGACAAACAGCGTTATGTTTATAAGTGACAGTTTTCCTGCTAAGTATCTGCATGTCATAAGCATTTGAATTAAAATTACCATATTGAAATCAAATCTGATGTTTTTTTCATTTTTATTTGGTGTGCGTTGGAAGAGGGGTCGTCTTATACGGCGAGTATATCCCAAACTCTATATTTTAATTGGAAAAATTGGGGGTCGTCTTATACGCCGGACAATACGGTATATATATATTTTTTTGATTGAACGGAGACGGCCATTAAAATTGCCTCCCTCGTTCCAAATTCTTCGGCAAGCCTCTGAAAATGAGCTAAAAATAATTTCTTGTTTTAGTGATAAGACTTTTTTGGAATTACAACAGCTTGAATAAGCTTACAAATATGTTTATATTCAAACTAATAAATGGAATTCAGAACATTCCATTGAATTCAAATATTTTCTCAAAAGAAGTGAATACAAAAAAAAAAAAATCGTCATTGTTGTCAGAAACAAATGTGACAATAACTTCTATTTAATGTCAGATTTTTTTTGAAATCAGTAATCGTGTGACGTAAACTGCAACCGTTAAATAAAAAAACATATCATGTTCTTGTTTCTTCCGGTTTTGTGTTCAATGTTTTTTTAAGCAACTTTAGCCAATATTAATTTTTACCTCAAAAATTTACAAGAAGAGTTTCAACGAATAACTTCACTGAATCGAATAAGTCATATCTTTTGTTTTTTAATTATTTATGTCTCTTTTGCAGATAAATAGAATCTTTCAAGCACCCTGAAACTTTTCTTGATTTATTTTAATCGAGATATGTTTTCAAAACTGCTTGGAAAAGTATCTTGAAGATTGCAATAAATGGATTTTTATAGTTCGTTCTTGTATTTCCTTAACGAAGCCCTTATTGATTGATTTTGATAATAGAGAAATAATATTTCTGGTTACTTGTTCACCAGAAAAAATTCAATGATTTGGTTTTAATCCTCATCCCAGCCAAAGTGCATGTTGAATGTAAATTTCTTGCTTATAAGCGATCCATCAGATCCACTATAACTGAGCAAGTTTCTGGTTAAGAAATAACTTGTAAAAGAAGCAATAGCAGAGAGATAGGATTGTGGTTCCTATTTCAGATGAACACTACTCGGTTCAACTACAGCAGACATAATGAAAGAGTATCCACTACCAGAATTTCAATGTTGATCACACATTAATCGTTGATTTTTTTCAATGAAATTAAAATAACATAAAAAATAAGCTTTCTAATTTGTTCGCTAAACAATTGAGAGACTTGTATGACCCGATTTCGTAGTATGTAGGCAGTTCAAGTCTAGATAGAGATCCTTTTAACTTTTTTTTTTTTATTTTACCTTTTCAATTTCATCCAATGTCATTAAACTTCACGCTCTAATAATAAGGCCATATTTTCCATTCATAAACAAATGTAGTGAACATTTACAGTATTTGAAATTCAGAAAACTGAATTTGTAACTGTTGGGTAAATATATAGTGTGACTTAAATTGCTTAAAGTGAAGTTTAAAAACATTCGGTAAAAACATATCAATTAATGATGTTTCAGTTTTGTGCTAATTATTTTTTTCAAACAATTGCTACATCTTCTGGAATAATAATTCTTTTCAAAATAAATAACAGGAAACATTGCAAGACCCTCATATTATTGATTGATTGTGGTGAATGTGGATGGCAGGAAACGCGACCTGTTTGTCTATTGTGCTATTCCACAGAAGTAACGACAGATGGAGAGAAAGACTGAGAAAGAATGGTGGGAGAAGTGCAGGGGAAATGGGAGAACCCCGAGAAAACCTGCCCAGTGCGGATCGTCTACCATCGAAATCCACGTGAGAACCGAACCCCGGTACTCAGAGGTGAGAGGCCAATGTCTTAATGACATCGCCAACCACGCGGCGATGTCATTAATGTTTTATTAAGACGAAGCTTGGCCTTAAATTAAGTACCTCTTAACAGTAACTTAGATAAGTCAAGATCTAATTACTCATTCCCTTATTTTAAAAGTAAAAAAAATAAAATCTATGCACATCACAGCATGTCGCTGGCTAGGAATCAGAATGTTCTATCTACAATTTTTATGAATTTGTTATGAATTGTTAACAATTAAAACTAAAACCACATGAAATTACAGATTTTTTTTTTTAATATTAAGGACATTCTTGAAAAAAAAATTTTCACCCTAGAATTAAAATTCGATTTTGTTCTAACTACGAATTTTTTTAATGTTAAGCAGAACAATAATGTTCTAACTGCAGATTTGCTTTTGAGATGATTACGATTCTAATCCATCCATCCATCCATTCTGTCCGGAGACAGGTCCAATTCTATGGACTTCGCACGGAAGTCACAGAAATGCCTGGGGAAAGATACTGGGGTGGTTTCCTGTTGCCTGCCCCAGGACGCCATTAAGGAATGATGTCAGACCGAAGAGAAAGCGAAGAAGAGGCGAACAACACAGGAAAGGAAATTGAAACAGCCAAGCCACTGCTGGGATTCGAACCCAGGTACTGGCGCACTGGCCTCAACGGCAGACCGCCGCCGAGACCGCACGACCACGCCAGCACGGCTACGATTCTAATGTGAGTTTGAATATTTTATGTGCTTTTGATTTCTTGAATTCTCGGATGCTAGATTCAGATGAGTCATTCTTCCTGCTTCCTGCTAAGTGATGAAGATGTTACGCGCATTGTGCTAAGTGATGAAGATGTTACACGCATCCTGCTAAGTGATGAAGATGATGGAGATGATGATGTCAGGATTACTGAAGAAGCTGATGTCAGCATGCAAGATATAAATGCTTTTCAACTATTAGATAACTCAGGAAACAGTACCCCATGAAAACGATATTACTGAAGTTCCAATCGTGAAGAAAGTGGAAGACCACGGAAGACACGAATGTTAGGAAACCATAAAACTGGATCGTAATCCCAAAAATGGCTGCGTACAATAAGGGAGAGTAACGTAAACGTAAGAACAATGAACGATCGCGCCAAGTGCAGGGACACTGCAGCTGTATGAAAAATTGGAACAATTTGATACCTTTCTCAGAACAAGAAAAAATTAATAAAGCTTTTTGGGGACAGGGCAACTGCAAGGCCCGTAAGAAATTTTTAGCAAATTGTCTGATGAAGACAGAGAAAAAAAGAAGCACTGTAGAGTTAACACGTAAAAAGCTTTCCTATGTATATACTTTGTCTAAAGGGACCAGCGATTGATAGAGTGTATGTACTTTTTACTAAACACGCTTGACATTTTGCAACAGATGGTAAATTCGGCATTTAAAAATGTCACTGTTGGTTTTCTCCTTCTTCCGCAAGAAAACTGCACATAATAAAATACCTGGTTCATCTATACAGTTAGTAAAGGACGACATCAATCAGTTTCCTCAAGTGGAGAGCCACTATTCTACATCAAATTCTAATGGGAATATTTAGAGTGTCAGCTTAGCATTGCAGGCATGTATAATTAGTGTACCAAATAGGTGCAACCTAATTTAAAGCCTATTAGTAGAACAATTACAGAAAGGTGTTCAACACAGGCTTCAATCTGGCATTTCACAAACTGTGGAAGGACCAATGTGGTACCTGCGAGTTATTTCGAGCTCATGAGAAGGCGAACATTGTATCGGAAGCTCAACGAAGTTATCATGAATCACATTTGCGGTGTAAAATGTAGGCACATCAATCCAAAGAAGCTGACAAAAAGAAAGATGACAAAGTATAGTATCTGCAACGTTTACTTGGAACAGGTTCTACTGTTCCAAAACTTTTCATTGGAGATAGTTTTTGTGTTCGAAAGCTCAACATGTACAACTGTACGGTTCTTACTGTTCTAACCAAGGACACTGTTTCTTGTGGATCGAAAACCTAGGTGGTAGAGGTGTCAATGGCGTTGCTACAGCTATTTGGATTTGATTAATGGAAGGGGATAGAAAAGGGATAAAGCAGGCAGTTCTGTACAGTGCTACCTGTGGCGGTCAAAATCGCAAGCATATGCTATGTTCCATGTTTATCATCTCTCTGCTTTAAGTCCACAAAGTTAGAAGTCATTGACCATAAATGTTTTGAGGCTGGCCATTCTCTCATGAAATGTGATTCTAGGCACTCAACAATTTTAAGAACTATGAAGCAAGGAAAAGTTGAAGCACCCACTGACTATCACCATATCATTCGTAATGCAGGTAAAACGTTACCTTACATAGCTCATGAGATAAGCCACACAGATTTTATCAATTGAGAAGAAGTGGCATCTCAGATTCCAAAATGAAGAGCATTCGCAAGTATTGCATCAATGCATTGGCTTAGATTAGTAAAATCTAATAGTGATGTGAAAATTACTTTCCTTGAAGAAATTTCAGTAGAATATAGGAGTGTGGGTATTTCCTACAAGAAAAGAGGCAGAGCTGTTGACTTGGAGCATTTGAAATTGTCATTGGCCTATCCAAATGCGATTGGTGTTGATGAAGATAAAACAAGTGAATATAATTTTGTGCTGAAGCATAAATTTAAGAGCAACCCAAAATAACAAAAAAAAATTAAAAATTATAATAAAAAAAGGATGTACAAAAACGTAAAGAAAAATAATAATAAAAAAAAAGTTGGAAAAAAATAAAAAAAGTTAGAAAAATAAGAAAAAAATAGCTCCCAAATGGGTCTCTAAAAAGGACTTCTTAGACTCAAGAAATGAATAGCAGCTGATATACATCCATACTATAATGGCCTATCCACTAAACAGAAATGAGTCATTATACAAGTCATTCTGCTACATTATTAATTTTTTTTTAATTCTTCTTTGTTGTTAAATGATGTCGGTATACACAAACAAACGTGTAGAGAAAAAAAATCTTAATCAAAGACCATTAAAACTGCCGATAACCTACTTAGAACATTGGTGCCTGAATTTCTGAAGCATAGTCCTTTACAGCAAATTTGTTCTAACTGCAGTTTCTAGGTCAAATATATGTATGATTTTGTAAATTATTTTTTACCAAAATTTGGTCTTAATCAAACATTCATAATTACGAAGAGAGTTTCACTTGCTGAGCTATATAAATAAATCGGTGTGGAGATTTTTTATAGTCTTTAAACAGAGTTTTCTCAAAACTATCTACTCTGTAGATAGAATATTTTGGCTCCTAGCTAGCGATGTGTAATTGAGATACAATAACGCATAGCTCTACAGCCTTGAGAATACCGGACCTTAAAATAGATATACTGTATAATCATCAAAATTTAATGAGATTTAAGGCAATAAATAATATCCAATGTAAATCAGTGCGTTATTCTTTCGGCTATTTAAGGACATCATATTTTGTAACCAAAATTTACAAAATGTAAGTAATAATTCTAAACTTTCAAATGTGAAATTTCGTGTTAACTGATATATTATTCCTTGAGTTACTTAAGAGCATAATATTTTGGCCCATATTATAAAATGCCTTAAAAATGGCGTTACCAAACACCACCAAAACCTCTTATTAGGAATTTGACTAAAATCGTAAATATGAAGTCACAAGTTGATCAGTAACTTATTCTTTGAGTTACGTAGAAAACAGTATTTTTGGCCCATATTTTATATGGTCCTTAACATGAATACTACAAAAAGCAAAATCGGCAGAGAAGTACAGGATTAAAATAGTGTCTTAAAATATGAATATTTAATGTAAAATAATATAAACAAAAATTTCTTATAATATGTACAAAAAAATTTATTTTGAATATAATCAGTAAAGAAATTTTCTGAAAAAAATAATTAAATCCCTAAATACTTATACGAATAGTCTTAATCGAATTAATTTTAATCATATTAATGCTCGCGCAGATGTTATATGATTACTAAGCGGGATAATATCCTTTGTTTAAGATATGTTAGAAATCCATTGTATCAGTTCTAATGCTTTTTTTAATTCTAATATTTTCACCTTTTCGTGCTAAATTTTTGATAAGGATCCACACAGAAAATTAAAATATAAAAGTTAGATTGTCTCTTGTCTTTAAATATGCAAGCCAAATTTCAAGAAGATTCATCCACATACACACACACGTACAAACTGATTGATTTACTGAATCTCAATTGACTACGAAAGTAGGCTAAAATATTAAAAAATAATCTAAACTTTCTCGACTATTTAACTAAGATTTGTTGCAAGTAAATTACATCCTGTATCTAACTTGTAAGTCAGTTAAAAAAAAATATACTGCGAATTCTAATTAAATACTGTAGGGCCTACAGTACTGCAGCAACAATTGCAATTTTTTTAAAAGAAATCTTTGACTTTCTAAAATGCACCGTTTAGATTTAAGGGCTATTCTTACAGATTATTAAATCGGGATAATATGATTTAAAATTATTTCTAAATTAGTTTAAGTGTTTGGAAAACTTGATTTCTTCATCACTTTGGTATAATGGGAAAGGAAAAATAAAATTCAAATTACAGCCTGTCTTTAAAAGAAAAGAACACTTGAGAATTATTATCAAGCGAAGACTAAAGAGAGCTATAAGATGTGATTTACAATTCATTTTGTTCATTTACAATTTGCCTAAAACTTGATAGTAGTCCTTCTCGGATTGCATCTTCATTACGTCCAAGGAAGTAGGGATTACAATTAAATCCGTAAAAACATAGGTTTTACTGAGAAGTGCTGTGAGAAGGATTTCTAAGGTTTAACAGAATACGAACTGAAGTAAGCTCCCAAAAGAATAAAAATACTAGAGCTTAAAATTCATTATAATAAATAAATCTAATATCCAACAAATCATGACGATAGAAACAAAAAAAACGAAAAATAATCTTATCTATTTTAATATTTATTCTGAATCATTTTATTTTTTCTTATAATATAAATACAGATATTTTTGGCCATTAAAATACCAAAAAATCGAATTAATGGAATAAAACGGTTATTCTATAAATACGTATTCTATAAACTTTAATTGTAATGGTTATTTAAATAAAATAAATAATATTAAATAAAATTAAATAAAAATATAGACTGCTAGAATAAAATCTTAATTTACGGCATCAAATATTAAACAATGATAAAATATAGAACGGTATATACATAATGATACAATTAAACCAATGTCATTATCTGTCTTGGTTAGATTAGGAGCAAAACTTTTAAACTGTAAAACAATACGTCCCCCCCCCTTTTTTTTTTAGTTATCAACTTTTGTATCTTATGATAAATTTTGAAAGAGCACATAAGAAAACTTCGATCTTAGCCTATTTATATTTGTTTATCATTTGACTCTTTTCTTTTGAGGAGTATTTCTAAAGGGCGTTAGACAGAAGATAAAAAAATATATGAGGCTTAAAGTTAAAGAAATTTGCCCTTAAGTGATCTTAAAAATGTAATTCTTACTGATATTCACTGATGTACGTATTTGATTTCGAAGATCAGATCATTTGCACTGGATGTTTGGTACGAACAATCCCATCATGCTTTGAGATTAATAATCCACAAAGAGAACTTTAACGTTTTGGCTCTTTCACTCCTCGTAGTTGAGACTGTTTATAGCGAAGAGCGAACGTAGCAGAACTTATTATTTAAACACGTACAGGTGAGTTATTGATTTTACGAACATTTCTTGATATTGAAGCCGATTTTTAAGAGAAAAATTATCCAATTATTTATTTTCTATATCCTACTCAAAGCAACTTCACATCCGAAAATCATATGAGAATTGGCTGATTTGTAGCCTTTTCCAATCTCTTTTTCTTTTCGTTCTATCTTCTCCTTGACTCGCCTATCTAAGGAGCACGATATAGTCATGAAAGATTGAATTAATTTTTTTTTTAATATCTTTTAAAAAAATACCTAAATTTAAAACGAAAAAACTTATTTTTTTTTAACTTGTACTAATTTTCTTTTCATGTATAACGTATTAATACTTTTCTATCTATTTAAACGTATGTATACAGTATATGCCTATGTAAGAATCTTTTACAATCTTCAAAAAAAAAAAAAAGGAAATAGGTGAAATCACTTTAATTTTATTTTGGTTTTTTTCCCCCCTTCAATTCTTCTGCTGTATCTTCTTTTTTTTTTAATTCTTTTGTAATTATATATATATATATATTTATCTAAGTGCATGACACTGTTTGTTTTCTCGACGGGATCCCATTAATAGAACTGGGTTGTTACAAATTTCAAATTGTACGTATAATCTTGCGGATGAAAAATGTTTTTTTTTAAATTGGAAAGTATGTAAAAAGATTGGGCCATGCAAAATGGGATGACTTTGATGGGATTTCGTTTGTACTCTCAAAACTTACTCGCTAAATGCCATCTTATGATCTAATTGATTCCTCAGCTTTGGTTGCTAATCAATCCATTGTAAAGCGAATCCTTATATCCTAAAGGAAAAATTTTAAAATTGAGATTCAGATCTCAAAAACAGGATACACTTGGAATCCGAAAATCAACCATTAAAATAAATGAAAATACACTAAAACATCATTAGTTGCAATTGTTATTAATTTTGATCATTAATACATGAAAGAGTATTAATTAACGTTAACATTAATATTTAATCTTAATATTATTAACGTTAATATTAAGAACTACTTAGTCAAGCTTTCTGCTTATTAAACTTTTATACTTTCGAAAACTGAAAATTACAGTTGGTTGGATAAAGAAATGCAATGTTTGCATTGCTATTTACTTCATTTTATGACAATAATTTTCTAATAACCTAAAACATAAATAAAATATCCTTCCTCGTTAGGTAGGGACATACGTATTTCATGGATGATCTCCTACCTTTTATTTTAGAAACTGTTGTATAATGGCATTTATATCATCACAGAATAATCAAGGAAGTAACGAATACACTGCTTCCTTTCGATCTATTATTTATTTAAAAATTTAAAAGCATTACGAACGCTTAATGATAATAAAAAATATTAATGATAGGCTATAATGATAATAAGGTATATTATTCTTTATTCGCTTTGTTTAATATACGTAGTAGTGTACTGGAACTGTGTTAATATAAAAATTGTGTTAATACAGAGTTTGGCTTATGACGTTTGTCATTTTGCCTAAATCGTGCACCTCAACTGTTGTTTCTATTTTTTTTAAGGCAATCAGTTATATATTTAATAATATGATATGTAACTGAAAATTACTTAAATAATTTGTTGTAATTATTTATTCACATTTCTTAAGTTGTGGCTAATGTTTCTTATTTACAAATCATATCGGTACTTCTGTGGACCCGGTAATCCAGTTGGCTGCGGGCTAGAGGAGCCGGATTCAAATCCCGATGCAGGTCCAGGATTTTCTCAGGATTTTACTCGTCCAGACGGATCCTAGCTCAACTTTGAAAATACGGACATGTTTCCGGAGTTAAGGCGATCACAGCCTTTAATGATCCGAATGATCTAGAATCGCTGGGATCCTTTTGCTGTGTCCCGATTGGTTGCGTATTCTTTAACCTTAACCAAAATTCTGAAGCTAGATATTTCAGTTTGTATCAGAACGAGAGTTTTAAAATACTGGTTCTAATAAAGTGGATTTTATTAAATCATTCTTCAACTATTTTTTTATAATAACATTAAAGTTTTTCCCAACTTGATTAATAATTATTTCGATCAATATTTTTCTACCTATGTCATATCTACTTCCATTGTACTAACGGTTTACTATTTATTTTGCTATATCATATCATATAAAACTAAACGAATTTAAAATGCAGCAATTTTCTGGGTTCCATAAATAGTTTTAATTATATCAAAAATATCGATTTAATCCTATTGATATTTATTATTGATATTTTAAAATAATATTTAATAACATAATTAATAAAAAAAAAAGAAAGTTGAGAGTTATTCAGCTGACACCAATAAGCCTAGCTAAGTTGCAAAGTCTATTTGGGCTGAAAAGTATTTCATTTTATAAATACATTCAATAAAATAAGCCATTTACAATAACCTTACATAATAGCAAAACAATTTACCGAAATCATTTGCCTGTATTTCTCATTTTATTCTTTAGTAAGGTTAGGCGAATAATAACTTAGACAGTTTTTTCTTTCTTTCTTAAAAGTTTTTTTAGCCACTTAATGTCAATACATAAAAGTCGTATTCATCTTCCTCAAATTGCTACTGTACAAAAACTTAATTAATTTCAAGCTTCTCCGGATTACAATCCACAGTGCATATTACTATCCTGCATATTATAGATCTTCTCTTATCAAATTTGCTTATATGATTAACTACGACCGAGACTGTTCCCTAGTGATGTCGATTGAGATATATATTCCATTTTGAGAGCTCCAGATCCATTTTCTCATATGATTATCTTTACACATACTGTACTTAATTAAGGGCGAATATTTTAGAGGAACTTTTAACATGGAATATTGTGTTTCTTTGTTTTTTTACCACGCTTTTATTAACTCATACTTTGGCTTCCGGATCAAATCTTATAATCAATTTTTAAGTCACTTCCCATCGGTCAATCATCTTGAAAATTTCTACACTTGCTTATCTCTAATGACAATACATTAATATATTTTTTAAATTAATTATTAATAAATTAATATATCAACTCCGAGCGCCGTTAGTAACGAGTCCAGCCGCTAGGCGGTGGCGATTTGGATAACCTGGTCAAAGTAGAGCAATAACATGCTATTCATTTTTGCGTAATAATACCTGAATTGAAAGGACTATATACTGTATTAGCGTGCAGAAACGGTGAGGTTTCAAGGCACTGGGAATAATTTTTTGTATAAGACCCTTGTCCTTCTATACCATTCTTTTGGGGGATCATTGTTTTATCCAATTAAAATTCAAAACATTTATGACGAAATCAAAAAATTCTAACAGCATAATGGATAATGGGAAAAAAAATTAAAATATAAAATGTTTTTTTTTTTTCTTTAATAACAAGTGGTGCGAAAAATAAATTACAAGATGGTAAAGACTAAAAAGAGTTTAATAAAATTTATAGATATATAAACTTTTAAAAACCACGCTTTTATCTAAAATGCACTAAAAAGAAGAAGAAATATTTTTTCTGCTACGTATAAAATTTAAAACATATGACTAAAAATTAAAGCGTGGGACGCTCATAGTAAATATTTAAAGTAAGTAAGTAATTAAGTATTAGTAACATTACCTAATAGTAAAGAGTGCAGAGGAAAATGATAACTTTACTAGTAGCATTACTTCTAATTAGCTTAAGATAAAGATAGTTTTTAAATTTCATTTATATGAATGTCAATTTAGAAAAATCTATTGTTGTTTTTATTTTTCTATTTTTTTTTTAAGAAGTACTAGTTTAAGTTATTGATTTTAAAATCTCACATAATAATTTAATAATTACTTTTAACATATTTCTTATGTCGAAATAATATTTTGATCTTAGGAATTGGTTTTGTATTCATAAACGAATGTAGTTAAAAAATTCAAGTAAGTAAGTTAGTAAGTACACTGAAGCTCGGTTATAACGCGGTCTTTCGGATCCAAGATCTCGAAGATCGCGATATAACCGAACTTTTATTACTTCGCGACGTCAAATGTCGTATATCGCACCCTATTATCGCCCACACGATTCCAAATCGATTTAAAATGGTCATTTCGCGATTACCTTCATCATTCAGAGCTATGTGAGAGAATTTTATATTTCTAAATACATAAATCATTACCTTTTCAACACTTTGATGGGCTATAATAGCCAAAATCGATTTGGCGCCGCCATCTTGGCATCTTGTACAAACGACGAGTCGCATGGATCGAAACTAGATATTCATACGACTATTAGATTACATGGGCCTCTTTACTGGTTGTCATTGGCAGAAAAATAGATCTCGGTATTCATTTGGGTTAAACGAAAAAGTCCGCGATTCTAGTATTTTTTAAAAAATATATTGTATTTGACGCATTTTCGTGACATTAGGGTAGGTATAGAGTCTCAATTACTGTAAATAATAAGGAAACAAGCATATTAATTTACACCTTTGATTTGATTTTAGGCGGAAAAACGGTAAATTTTGCAATTTTACAATTATACACCTTTTCCAAAATAGAAGGGGTCCAAGACCAAATCGCGTTATATCCGAATTCGCGATATAAACAACCGCGTTATAACCGAGCTTCAGTGTATTAGTAATATTACGTAATAGTAATAGTATTAATAATAAAATTTTTCATAATTAGAATTAATAAATAAATTAATTAATTTACATTAAAATGTGGTCAACTCACCCCACAATTTAACTATATTTTTAAATTTGAAATTTAATTTGCATCGACTATATTATCAGTTGAACGAGTACAATAGTTGAGACAATGTTGAAAAACCGTCTAAACTGACGTTAAACCGTTAAAACTGATATGTCTCTTTTGTTTTGATTATTGTACTGCATTATAAGTAGTTATGAGAAATTAAAATGCTTAGGAATAATAATTTTATTTTAATAGTACATTTTTGTATCACGCCTGCAGGATTACTGTTGTTTGGAGAAAGTAAAAAACAAAAACAAAAAAATAAAATCAGAAATTGAAATATCAGTAAAAGTCTACAGTCTCAGAGCCAAAGACAGGAGAATTTCAAATTTACATTTTTATTGAGTTATTAACAGGGTTAGAAAATTTGGTTTTAAAAATTAAAATCGATTACTTTGTAAATTGTGAATTTATCATGATTGCGCATCAGCACTATGATCTGTATTTTGTTAATTCTCCATGGATACCTCACGAACGCAAACAACGTAGAAAAATTTTCTTTATCGAATACTGCACTAAATCTCTGCCAAAACGATCTCTAGATAATGGAAGAATTAATCTGTACCTATAAAAGGCAAAACTCACTGACTGACTGACTGACTGATTCACTCACTCATCAACGGACAGCCAAAACTGCTGAACCTTGGAACTTGAAATTTTCAGGATGGGTTTCACTTATGACGTAGGCGCTCACTAAGAAAAGCTTTCTAGAGATACCACCCCTAAGGGGCATAAACGGGGAGGGGGAGTGAAGTTTCTTGAAGGTTATGCATATCTCGGAAACCGTTTGAGCTAGAAACACGAAATTTGACATGAGTGTTCTTTGTCAAAATCAAAAAGACCCGTATTCGACAAATTGTCGATATTGGCGTCCTAAGAGGTGTAAATAGAGGGGGGGGGGAGACAACTTTCTTAAAAGCGCCACTTATGCACCTGGAGGCGACAATGGGGATGTTTAACGTGACGTCACTGTCACATGATGTAGGGTAACCTTCCAATGCCTTCTAGTACAAATTTCGTGACATCGTTCGCTTTATTTTCAAATTCCTCCAAAATAACTTTGCTGTTTAATTAAAATAAGATGTAATTTCATGATTTCCTAAGTAAAAATAAAAATAACTGATTTAATGTTACTAAACCTGACTTCTAAAGCTAAGAGAAATGATTTGAATGCACAGTTTGCTCTAATGTCAGCTGATCTCTTTCAAGCACCAGTTTACTTATTCGAGGTTTAATAAAAATGCATTACTTAATGAATTCACTTTTTTTCATTTTGCTCATCCTGTATTTATGCTATTATTATTATCTATGGAATTTCTAAACATTATAATTCTACAAATCGAATTCATTTATGTATTATTTAAACCAAATTCGTTTCTATTATTATTATTATTATTCCTTACAAAGCAGGAAAAAAAATTGTGCAACATTATTATAAGTCTTACTTATGTATTACTAAAAGTCTCGTTCATTAAATATTTTCATTAATATGATTAAAATAAGCTTCCCTCTTTTATTTTTTTTTTATTTCGGTCATAGGTTTTTTTTTTTTTTTTTAAATGTAATTTGTTAATATTAATTATTAAGGTTTTAAAAATTGCTAAAAATGTTTCATTTAGTAATGTTTTTTATATTTTACGTTTTTATTTTCAATGTCGATTTCAAGTGACATTGTTTACTGAAATTTTTTTTTTTTTTAAATAAAAAACTGAAAGTTGTTATAATAACAAAGTTTCTATTTAAAATGTCTTGGATTATAATTTTTAAACCACGTATTCTATTGTTAAGGTAATGCGAGTTTCTTTTAACTTTGAAACAAGATGTCAGTGAGGTTTATTATTATGTAATCTGATTGTTAATATACGATATAATTCTGTATTCTGAGGTCCGTTAAAGCAAAGGCCTATTTTGCTTGTATTTCTTGTCTGATGACGAAGATGTAATTTCTTCGAAACATGTCACTCCTATTACGTTTATAATGTTTATTCTGTTTTTATATTGGTGTGTATGTTCCTGGATTCCTAATTATTATTGTTTTATACACACAATGAATCCTAATGATTTTAAATATCCTCTGAATTTTCTTTTTTTAAGCTGCTTTGAATGTGAATGAGTACATTATTAATCTTTATTATTAGAACGAAACAAAAAGAAGTTTAACTTTCTGTTTGTCGAGATTATATGCTCTCTAGAATTTAATCTAGATCAGAGTATTTGACTGTGTGAATGTTCATTAAAATACACTCAGAATTTTCTTACAGTATATCGGTTGGGAAGTTCTGTTTTAAAGGAGTAATTCATAGTTCCACTTCACTTACGAATAACTAGATTTTAGTAAATAGCGGAAATCTTAAACTATATTAAAAATTCAATGTCTCATAACATTTATAGGAGTAAATCTTACCTTCTTTCCCCAGTATTTTTTAGGGAAGAATTTACCTTCCAAAATAATAGATGTTGTTAAGCTTTTTCAGATATTAAAAACAAAACAACAACCTCTACACAGTCACACTTATCAAATCTATAAACTTCTAAGTTTTGAAGTTGTATTCTATTAATCTTCACATATAAATAACTCTATAACATTTTAATTATTAACAATTATAGTAATTTTTAAATTAAATTACCGAATAAACAAAAGGTATGCGGTTTCTTTAACCAAATAAAAATATATTTTATTTCTATTTTTTAAGGTTGGTCAATAAAATATACTTGTCTATCTTTTTAAGTAGAGATAAATTCTTAAAATTTTCTTCAATGTATATGTTTGCTATTGAAAACGTTTAAAGATATATTTGATTTTATTTAATTAAATTACGATCTATGCAGCGTCGAAGAAACTAGCAAAACGCTAGGAAAAAGCGGATGGCAAAATGAAAGGGAAAAAAATGCTTTTCTTCTAGCTTAATAAGAATGGCTTCTTAACTAACAAATGGATTTACTAATGTGATTTTCACTGCATTTCTAAAATGCGATGCTTTTTTAGCGATACAATGTAGTTAGGTAGATGTATGGTCTATAGGCTGGAGGTGAGGCTCCCAATGCCTCATGGCCTGGCTCGTTGAGATCGGGTGATCAGCTTTCACTGCCCGCCCTCCTCTACTTCAACTTCAGGGAAAGAAATCCAAGAGCCATTCTCCACAGGCCTGAATGAATGCTAGTACTTACGTGGAGGATAATAATTCAGCTGTAAAAAATTCCCGACTTTCGCCGGAGATCGAACCGAACTCTCCTAGTCCTACCACTTGATACCCAATGATATGGTCGGTAAACAAACGGACAAATTAGCAGAAACATTAGTTTTAGAATTTCGCTTATAATAAGAAGAAGTATATTCTTTTCATTTCCCAAAGAAAAAAAAAATATTAAACTAGAAAAATTTGTAAAATGGTCTAACTAAACTAGATAGTGTATTATCGTAGTTATTGAGTATTCGATAATGGGTCATTCTGAAATTAAGTGGAATTTCCGTACAAGAAAAAAAAAAATTAAAATCTAGAGAAAAATTATTATTAATATTTTTTTTAAATGACCAATAACAAACTAAATACATGTACACCCTTTGTAGAGGTCAAGAATAAATATTTTTACCAGAAAAAAATAATTTACAATTTTGCTCCATGGAGATTACAAATTGATTTACATTACATCATTAAAGTTAGATGGGTCATCCTCAAAAAAAAGTTACCATGTAAAGATGGTATGAATATGCAGTTCATAACCATAAATCCATAGATCCAGAGCTTATGTTTTCTGAAAGATAACAGGTATTTCCAAAATAAACAATTAAAGTTAAAGTTTTAACATATGACCTACAACATTTGTTGAACCCATGGAGGTTACAAAGAGAAAAAGAACTCACCTGGAAATAAAGGCAATCCGGTCTTTTAACAGCAAATAACAAACATGAGATCCAAACAATCAACAGATTACTCAAGATCGTTTCCTTCTCCTTCACTACAGCTCTACCAGTGAACAGTGTTGTTGCCCAGTGAGCATTTTCAGAACTTTTATCGATGTTCGATGGTGGTTACATCCAACCCCGTGGACAACTTTTGAGTTAAAATTAGGCTATTTAAATCTTTTATGTTTAAAATGTTAGTTGGTGTAGAGTTTAATTTATATAATTTTTTATAGTTATTGAGGGTTTTTTTTTTGAAAAATTTAATAATATTTTTCGATAAAACACTTGTTAATGTTGAAAAAAACAGGGGTGGGGACATTCCATGGAGGTTACATTTCGTACACTTCTCAGAGTTTTACTTTTAAATGTAAAATAATTTTCATAAAATAATATTGGGATCTTTTAAATACAATCTTGTTTCATTTACAAAAAATTATCAAGCTTATATAAATCAGTTTTTTAAGATAGAAACTTAAGGGGGACAGAAAATTCCACTTAATTTCAGAATGGCTCTAATATGTTATCGTATATTAAGTATTAGAATATTATGTTTTTTACTTTTAACAAGGATTTAGAGTAATATAAATTTACTTTTTTTTTAAAACTTATTATTTAAAACAGTAAAATTACTTTTATAAATATATATTTAAGTATTTTATTGTTCATTGCCTATAGGCTTAGTTTACATAGGCCTAAAGAAAATAAAATGTCCTTACATAAACTCAATTCATTTAAATTTATTTTAAGCTATTATCCTTAACTATTATCGTCTATGATTTATCGAGGAGTTCAATGTTCAAATCATTTTGAAAATATGTAAACAAGATGATTTAAAAAAAAAAAAAAAAGCAGTTGATAACAATTATACACAAATTTTGTAAACTCATGTTTACAGTATTGAATAGAAAGTAGTATAATAACTTAATATTTCCAATTGGATTTTTGCTTGTGATAAAATATCCTATTCCTTCCAAACTATATATTGTCTTTTGTTGTTGATTCTTAAGTACTGATGCTAAAAAAGCATTAATAAGTTTGTTGCTACGTTATTACTTGCTAACGATAATGACAATATCATTATGATTAGCATAGATAAAAAGATTAATAAAAAGATTATTAGATACAATATATATATATATATATCTCTCTCTCTCTATATATATATATATATATATATATATATATATATATATATATATTACATCTATCTATCGGAGTATTAAAAAAAAGATAAGCTATACAATCGACAATACAGAAAATAGTTAAAATATTATAAAAAACAGAATATAATATAATAAAATCTGGGAAACAGATTTCATTTATCATTGAGTTATAGTTTAAAAAATTGCTTTATTTTTAACTTTCTCATTGTACTTTCCTCCGGAAAAAAAAAATCAATTTTGTTCGATTTTGTAAGTCGAGATTCTTGATTAAACAGTGTTGTAAACGTTTCTGAACCAAAATTGGCTTTTTTTGCCCTTCGAGTCGCTTTCTCAAAACCATCCAAATGATTGGCAAAGGATGGAAATTAAATTCAAAACCTTTGATATACCATACATATTCGTATGCTAGTCAAGAAATTTTGGAAACATATCTGGTTACTGTATAGGAGATGGAGGTCGGTCGGCATACATACATACATGGTAATCAATAAAAATCATAGCAAATCAAAACAAAAGAAATATTATACTATTAATTAGCATTTACTGTAACCCGAGGGATAAGACTTTAAGCTGTAATGAAACATTTGTTCCCCAAGGGGAGGAGATGTGAAAGGAAGACATCTCTCCCCTCACATGACCCAAATCTTCAATCCCTTCAGACCACTTGCATCTAAAAACGGAAGAAATGTAGGGTTTTCGATCTGTGTTTTGGTTGGAAAGTTCATCGGTGTGTGTGTGTCCGAGAAAGGAAAGGACATCATTGGGTGAACAATTACAACTGTAACTCCTTCCATTCCAAAATCATTTTTAGAGAGATCGATTTCTTTATTCGTATCTCTTTAAAATGTCAGTGAGATTTATTTGCTTTGTTTTCTGATGGATTCATTGCACAGAATAACGCGGAATGACCACAATGTAGGCCTACTTTCCACATTTTTCACATAAGTTTTTGCAAGATAATTCGCAGAGGTTTCTAGTCGGATTCCTGTGATAATATTCACTGTTATCGAAAAGCTGAAGATGCGAGTTGGATCAATGGAAATGTATGAATATAGAAAAGAAAAAAAAAAGTCCTTTTTAAGCTTTTGACGTTGAGGAAGACACTAACTAAGAAATATCCAAGATGGAGAAAGATTTGCAAAACTGCACCCAAATCGATGAAGTTTTTGTTGACACCACATTGAATGGCCATAGTATTTCCGTAATCTGAAGTCTGATCATCAAAGCTTAAAGAGGACTATTAACAAAAAAATGTAATATAACAAAGATGTAGCTTACAACAATGTATAAAATAAAGTTTTCCTGTGATTTTCCAAATGAAGGGAGCACTTCAGATAAAGCAGTGAATACTTTGGTTGATAGATTTTATTCTCAAAAATGAAAAGAATTTTTCTTTAGCATTATATTTTTGATACTTTTTTTTGTAACAAAAACAACTGTTATTCAAAATAAACAGAATCTGAAATGTATGATTTAAGGTAAAATGAGATAATAACAGGAAACAAATATACTTTGATTAGCAAATAATAATCAGTTTAATAAAAATCACAAATTCACGGTATCTTAAAATTCCACTCGAAGTCACAGAATTACAAAATTTATTACAAAAATTTAATAAGAATAGATACAAAATAGTATAATATTGAGAAAAAAAAATTATTATTGCAAAAATTGATTTTTCAAAAATATTTTTTTCGCTTCAATTGAAATGTTTTGGTTCATATCACAGCAATGGGGTTTTACACTATTTATTAATTCCAGGAAGTCATTAAGTAAACAAATAAATAAATACATATAACAAATAAAAATGATTAGAAGTTATTATGATAAGTTGATTAAAAATTATATGTGAATTCGCAATCAGGCTTATTTAGAAATTTCCGGATGACAACATTTGTGTTACTAACTAAATTAAAGATAGGATTAAAGGAATGTTATTCCAAGAGATTTCGGAAAGTAACTTAACTTGCGATCAACGCCTTCGTAATGAGATAATGGGTCCGAATTTAAATTCCAAAGAGTGTCTATTTTCAGCCTGTCAATTTAAACTAACATAACTAATCAATTTCTCTGAACTCCGTCTTTCCGTCGATTCGAAAAAAAAACCTGCCCGGCTGTCCTTCTAACCATCACTGAATACCACAGACTTAGTCGAAAACTGATATTACGTCACATCCTGGTCAAGATGCATACCAGGCAAACACAGGATGTACCATGAATGAACACAAACCATGAAATATCCTGACCTCATGCTTCCTGCTCATGAATACAGGAGAATGTAGACCTTTTAAAAAATGAAGTACATATGAAGATAAATTAAAGTCTTTTTCATTTTGTTATAAGCATTTTTGTCGCCCACTAAGCTGTTACGATGAGTTTTAAGCATTGATCTTCGGACTGGAGGAGCTGTGTTCAATTCCTGGTGGAGGATGAGGGTTTTTCCCATGATATTTCTCCTTCAGAAGGGGACCAACGCTGAGGATCGGGTTTCTTACTTAAAGAGGAAATCCACCATAGGAAGTTCCAAGGGAACAACCTCCTGGCACTTTTCTTTGCCCCTAAACTCGCGTGCTCCATAAAGCAAGAAAACATTCAAAACGGGATCTTTGGTTGTCGTTCAATTCGTTTGACACCCATTTGTTCAAATTTTTCACATTTGGTGAAAAAATGGTGTGCGATGGTCGAATGATTAACGTTGAGTTCCTCAGCAATCTCTCGTGTAGTTTTCAGCTGATCAGCTTCGATTATCGTCTTCAATTCGTCGTCGTCAACGGCAGAAGGACGTCCGCGACCTTACTTATCGTCAAGGCTGAATTCACCACAACGGAATTTTTGAAACGAACGTTGCACTGTGCAATCGTAAACGTTCTTGACCCAAGCTTCATTAATGTTTCAACTGTTTATGCTGCACTGCGGCCCAGTTTAAATTCGGAGAAGTAGATTTGGCGAAACTCCTGTTTTGACATCCTGTCCTCTAAGGCTTAGACAAAAATGCAGTTAAAATTAAAATGGATTATATAGAAAGAAAGAACATAACATAAGATTTAAAATGATATATGATAAGTAATATAAACAACAATCTTTATTACACAATTAACGTGTAAAAGTCAAAGCAGGAAAAACCTGCATTATTTTTGCAACAACCTAAATAGTTTACAGAGGTGGGTGATAAAGTCAAGTCCCGATGTCCAAGAGTTTTTGATCGGACAGAGGACGGATATAAACCAATTAAAGAAACAATGGAAGAGCATGTTAGTTCAGGGGGAAAGAAAAGGGCTAGGAGATTACCCGCCAAAGACCTTTCGATGGTATATTTACTGCTATAGGGTTAAATATAGGAAGTTTAGGATGGAGATCAGATTAATCATTTACCCCTAACTTGGTCGCGAATCGTTGAGAGCTAATATGGATCACTTTTTTTTTTTTTTAACTTTTGAACTTAAGCTGTAGTTTTCAAATATCGTTGCTGGTCTTTTTTTTTTTTTTGTTATTTATTATTTAGAGTTTTAAAATAAAGCCCTATTAGATTTAAAAGGCTCCTTTCAGCAGATGATTTAAATTAATAATACAAATGTA